>JAQJVL010000057.1:1587837-2187837 GCA_035578905.1 Stictocephala bisonia | reverse complement strand
ACTAACATGAAGCGTTGAACTTTGATGCAAGATTTCTCCACGCCTTGTCCTGCTCATTTCTGTTACTGTATTCTTTCAACTTAAAATTATACAGTATTGGAGTCTCCTCCAAAGCTAACACAAATTCAATATTTGTTTTTTCGTAATGCGGAAAAGGCATTTCTAATTATTACAACTAACTATTCACACAATTTAAACTAGGGTAAACACTGTTTAGTTACAAATTACTAATAACAAACTCAAGCTATTCAAAAAATGACTTTCCGCACTAGTCAACGTAGTACACCGTGGGAACGAGAGCGTCAGTCAGAGTTGTATGCGTATGACCATGTGACATGGAAATGTATCTGTGCATGCGCCAACTCAGATGCAGCGCCAAAACACCGACCGATCGGTTTCTAGTGGTGCTGCATGCGATTAGCACACGAGCAGCACGATGCCAGTAGCACTGTGCCAGTTGCATATATGTGTAAGTTCCATGTGATTAACACAGGTTGGTCTTCGAGCTGCATGTTAGTAGCAAGAAAAATGCTAGTCGCAACGTGCGAGATGCATATGGGTTTAACCAGCCAAATGAAAAAAAAAAAAACATCTTATGTATGTTTCTGTTCATTTTATTAGTCAGAATAGTTTTAACTTGACTTGTCTAGCTAGCTTGCACAGTTATGGATTTGTGATTACACTTGCACGATAATTTATTTGTTGTTAATGTTTGCTTACAGCTGCTAAATGTGATCAGAGAGAACAGTGTGGTTATAATTGTGGGAGAGACAGGTTCCGGCAAGACCACTCAACTTACTCAATATCTCCATGAAGACGGCTACAGCAAGTATGGTCTCATAGGCTGCACTCAGGTAGGGATTTTTGGTAATTCATGTAGAAACATACATAAGATCTCTTCTTACATATTATATATAAAACATCTACTCAACCCTAGATCGTGAGCATCAGGTGAACCAATGTGTGCTCCCAACTGCTAGGTCCTTTTTTCGGCACTGTGTAAGCTTTTTTTTTGTAAAAATCATAAAAAATACTAAATATACTCCAATTGTAAATGTTATCATATCGTTTTTCTTCTCAAGAACTATACTTTCACATACTACCATCAAAACTTACAAAAAGAATTAGTAAATAATTACTGCCATCAAAATATTGAAAAGAAATTTTAAATTTTGTACGTAAATTATAACTTATAACCCTCATTAGGAGCACTAAAATAGTTTTGTAAATAATTCCATGATAGCCTAATTGTTTATTATATAGTGCACTATAATAATATGTTGTTACATTTTAGATAAACTAATAGGTTTTTTTTGGAAGTGTTTGTTTACATAAAACGCAAAAATGAAAAAAATGTGCAAAGATACAGTATGATCCCTGTAGGTAATCAAATAGTACATTTAAAAGTCAAAAAATTACCATTGAATGGACAAGAAAAAGTTGTTTAGGAAAAATAGTCATGTTGTACCCATTCACAAATTTTAGTTTATTGGGAAAAATAAAAATGTTACCATGGAAACAAAAGATTTCCGTGAAAAATTACATAACAATCTAAAAATAAGTTATATATAATTTTTTGCTAGATGTACTATATTAGTAAAATCTATTAGCTACAAGAAAATGTAAAATATATGAAAATATTCCAAAAAGTATAAAACATAGCACCATAAGTCAGCGTGCGCAAATTGTGTAAACGTCACTAGAAATATAGTACATACCGTAAACATTATAAAAAATATAAAATAATTTTTGGTAATTTTTAGAACAGTAACACATCTCTGAATAGAAATATAAAGAATTTATTTCAGTAGTGCCATAAATAAGGTTTTCACGCTATATATAATAACATACTACGTCATATTGTTTTTGCGTGAATAAAATAAACAATCTATTTAGATTGCATAGAAATAATACATACTACTTTTTATTTTTTCTAAGATTATTATAAGTTTATTCGTTCAAATAGTAATTTATAATACTTACAGCGAATAAAACACACACCAAGAAAATCTGACACCCAACAAGTAAAAATGGCTAGTTCAACTGTGGCGTTGGCGGACTGCTTCTTCCAGTAAAGTGAAAACTTGTCATGAACCTACTTCATGAAATTTGCTCGAAGCGGCACTGATCAACTCAACAACTCTCCGTCTATCTAGCTAATTTTTTTTAGTTTATATCTCAGTAAATAAATTATTAGCTAAACTTTAATCAACAGCATAAATTATGCCATACCTCGCTTTTGGGAAATCGTGTAAACAAGGTATACAAAAACATTTTTTTGTAAAATACCCAATGCAGCTAAGAGAATGAAATTTGTTTTGTCGGATAGAGTATTTCATTCTCTACACAGTGACATTTGGTACGCCTTATTCCGTCTTCTGGTTATTCTTCAGTGATATGTCAAACATCGGCAATTTTACTTTCTCCAGACCTCCACCGGGCAGGAATTGAGTGGGAGTTTCGAGTTGCACGTTCTAATTTTATTTCCTACGTTTATAAATTGGCATACAAAATTATTAAAAATCTGATATGTATAGAACAGAACATTCTGCGTCAATTGGTACCAACTTTGTAGTGATTGCTTGATAATAAACATATGTTTTATTAATTTTAGTGCAACAGCATAAATTATGCCATTCCTTGCTCTTATGGTTTTGTGAACAGCATAAATTATGTCGTTCCTCATGATCTAGAGTTAAATTGTCCTAAAATAGCTTTAGTTCGGGTAAAACTTTTTTTATTGTTGTAAAAAAAATAGAATCCTCCAACTTTTTTACATGTTAACTAATTACCTTTCAGATATTTAAATTAACTTTCCATCATTGCTATTTTGGCTTTCCTATAAGTATGAAAGTTGGATGAATTGAGTATACAGATAATTCGTCTCATATCCTCATTCAATATTTGTTTGAATAATTTTTCAGCCAAGGAGAGTGGCAGCTATGTCTGTGGCCAAGAGAGTGAGTGATGAAATGTCATCCAAGCTGGGAGAAACTGTTGGCTATGCCATTCGCTTTGAGGACTGCACAACAGAGGTAGGCTAACTGTTCACGAGGATACCTCATCATATTTTGGGATTTAACAAAATTTTGATAGAGTTAATATTGTTATGTATTGTTTCAACTAACCCGAATAAAATATTTATCCAAACAGAAAGTTAGAATGATAACGAATTTACATTTGGATCTTTAGCAAGAGAGCAAACACATTTTAAATGACCAAAATTATTGCAGAGATTCAATTAAAAATATATTAGTGTTTAATTTTCGTCAAAAAATGAAATAAATTTTAATTTATACCTTCAAAGCTATCAAAAGAATATTTATTTTCAACTTTACATTCATTGTGAACTATCCTCTTTGATTAAATATACTTAATAATATCTTTGTAAGTTGATTTTATTTTAGGTGGAATAATGTAGTAGTAATAAAATAATCTTGATTATAACATTTAGCTGGTAATGAACTTGTGTATAAAGGTTGTGTGTTGACAGGAAACAGTGATCAAGTACATGACTGATGGTATCCTCCTGCGAGAGTCTTTGAGAGAACCAGATCTAGACAACTACAGTGCAATAATCATGGACGAGGCTCACGAGAGATCTCTTAGTACAGATGTGCTCTTTGGTCTTCTCAGAGAGGTTAGGAAATATTCATTTATTATTTAACCCTTTCGATGCGGCTGTCCGATATATCGGACAGCGGTAGTTATGCTAAAAATGCCGCGGTCCGATACTTCGGACCGCTCGTATTTTTTTTTTTTTTTTCGATAAGGCATTTTCGTTAATATGCCATATATACGGTACCAATCTGTTGAGAATTGATTATAGTACTCAGAAAAAGTGTTTTAAACACCTTTTAAATATGCGTTTGTTGAAATATATTTGTCACACTTGAAATAATCGCTCAAGTGTGACAAATATGTGATTTTGTACTGTCGAAAAAAATTACGATAAATCCTGGGATTTTCAAGGTAAGACTTTGAAATTTGGTATGCATGTTAGTAATTAAATGTTCTTTCAAATAAAGTCACTTTTATAGCCCTAGTATTTTTTTTGTATGGTCTGAAAAGTTTCAAAATTGAGAAATTAAAAAAAAAAAGTTGATTTTACAAATTAAAACCAATATTTAATTTAAGAAAACATATAAGTAGTAAAAAGAGCATTTCAAAACAAGAAAAACCAAAAAATAATTATGGAAATATATTGAAAAATAACAAAGTTAGGACAAAATAACGTAAACTATGCATATTCACTAAAAATACCCCCGGCATTTCTCGCATACCAAGGGAAAAAATGCCCGGCATCAAAAGGGTTAATTATTATGAAAACTGCACCAGGTGGTCGAGTCAAGCTACAGTTTTTATAAATTTGTTACTATATCATGTGACCAAGCAATTCCTGAGGCCAAAAAACCTTTATCTTTTAACACTTTTAGTGCTATGGCCATTCATGTAATATATTAAGTAAAATCTAATTCTATATAGAAATATCACGCCACCCTTGTATATCGCATGATAATCAGGTGATGTTTATAAACTGTTTTGATTGGCTGAAACCTATCACGCCATATCCCTACTCCTACCTACCCCAAAGGATCACACCACCTGCCTGACAATTTCATTATTTAACTGAAGCAGGTGAAAAATAAACAAACATACTAAATAATACCACAAATTTATAGATTGATACGTAGGAATCATTAAATTTTAATTTAAACCCTTCACTATTCCACCAAGTACCAAATAAAGAAAAATAAGTTACTGGACAACCAAAGACTGGTAATTTATACTTTAAAGCTTTTTAAACACGACATTGATTATAGCAACTAGTAAGATAAAAACATTACGGTGTAATATATTAAATTGTGTCACTAAAGCGATTCTCTTGATTTTTGACTAGATTGTACTATCGCATACAGCGGTGCTGTAACACTAAAATGGTTAAGTTTTCTACCAAATTTAAATTTATTTTTTGACAGCAATCATGATTTGTTTGTGTTCAGTACAGTTCACCAACTACTTTTTTTATACATTTATCTTGTTCATGTTCTTATTAGAGCCTATAGTCCAATGTTAATATTTTTTTATTTAAAATTTTATTGTAATTTCAGTAAGCATTGTCCCAACATAATCAAAATTGTTTCGCTGAATATTGCGATTTAATCTTAGGGCAGATAGAAATAATTCATTTCATAGTATAGAATATTCTCATAATGTAACATTTGTTAGAGGGTAATGTTTGAACTATGAAATATTTATATAAAACTCTCAAAGAATATCAATTATTTAATATTGACAGCTATTCTTCTCGCTCATTCAATCTCTATGCCATTAGGTAGTGGCACGTCGGCAAGACCTCAAGCTGATTGTGACCTCTGCTACCATGGATGCTGGCAAGTTCTCCACCTTCTTTGGTAATGTGCCTACATACACTATCCCTGGTCGCACCTTTCCTGTTGAGGTGTACTTCAGCAAGAATCCAGTTGAGGATTATGTAGACTCGGCAGTCAAACAAGCCTTGCAGATACACCTGCAACCTCAGGAAGGTAAGAAAAATGTATAAAACTCGAGTTTACTTTCATCTAAGAATTCTTAAAATTATAAACTGCAACAAATATAATTAGATACAATTATAATCTTCAAGTTCTACAACACCTCACACACACCTTACAACGTTTACTGAATTATTTTTTAATTATTTGAATTATTTTGTACAATAAATGTGTAAAACCACAAATAATAGTAGATCCATATTGGCTGTATTTAGTCTTGTCTTGTCACAGGTACTATCAAAATTGCTAAATGTATGAATTAAACATATTTTTCTTTGCAACTATTGTTTATACAATTTTAATGCAGGTATGAAGTTATTAATTTAGATAATGATAGTAAATTTTAAAACAAGTAGGGGTGTGCGAGTACTCGAAACTTTGAGTATTTGATAGAGTATTTTACTACTCGAACTCGGCTTCGAAACTACTCGAAGTTCGATCAAGTAGTTGTATTCCACAAAATATCAGATTTACATCTTAATTTAGGTTTAAAAGTAAACAGTATTATAAGTTATGAATAAAAACTGTATAGTATAATAGTCGTAACCTTGAACTTTACTGAATTAAATATCCACAGAATACAGATCCACCCTTCTTGGCGTGTACACAATGAAGTTTTTGTTGAGAGGAGGCAATTCTGAAAGCAAATGACTGTATTTGGTGATGACACCTGAATTTTAGCATCAGTTGGGTTGGATGCAGCTTTTGCCAACAAGTTTCGCTACGTTTTCGCAGTACACTTTAAACTGAACCACCAGATAAACATATCGGCCGGCTGTGAAACAGTATAATGGCTTGTATAGAAAATCTGATCTGTGATATGAGTGAACAGATTAAATCTTTATAATCCACGTTGTTTCAATTAATAATATACTTTCTTAGTTTCTTACATCATATTAGTTATGAAAAAAGGAAAAAGTCAAACAAAACAATGCTCATAAAAATGTCGAAATGCAGGAAATAAAAAGTTGTATTTATCAAATGTTACAGTTACAAAAAAAAAATCAAAATTATTGTGTTCAGTTCAGATGTATATATTTACAAATCTGGCAAAACTTAACATAGGCTTAGAATAGTGTCTGCCTTTTACAGTTGTCTTGGGTGAACAGGAAATCCTTCTGTAAATACTCGCTCAAAAATACTCGATACTCAAAAAAAATGCCAACGACTCGACTCGGCTCAAACTCAAAAATCACTACTCGCACATCCCTAAAAACAAGTTAGGAAATTGTTTAACAATTTTATTTCGTTGGTAATTACTATATGCCACATTTTTATACAGTAATTAGAGTTTCTGTAGGATTTTGAAAAAAACAAATATTTTGCTGAAAAACATTTTTTTCATTTCTAGTACACCAATATTATTGTAGTGCAATTATATAAAATAACCATGCATTATGTGATTTGGATGGATAATAATTTGATAAAATCATAAATAAAATTAACCCTCTAAATCTAATTCACAAAATAAACTGTAATCTAGTGTACTTCACACTTCAATTCACAATCTCTTCTTCTTAGTAAAAAAGTGCGTGTGAAAGCTGCTCATGAAGCACGGACTAGTTTAAAGCTCATTAGATATGCTCTGGCAATCTAATGAAGTAGCTAGTACAATTATCAAGTAATAATTTTCAGTTTCACCACTACAACAATAAGATTATTATTTTTACCATAACAATACCAAACACAGCATATAATGTATGACCGCTCATATACACTTAGCTAAAGCTAACTTGATCAATCGGCAGACTGGTAACTTTTTAACCTTAAAAACGTGTAGAGTGGTGATGAGCAGAATCCCAGTGGCCTTGCAGATGGTTCTGACGTTACCGCAAACGGCATCAAGCGTATTTTGGTGACTGGTGGTGGTTCAGAAGTCACCTTCAAACCGTTGATCCTCAGGTTAAGTGTTAGAGAAGGCTTTTTGCTTGATAAAATAAAACTTCCTTTTAACTTTAATGATGTGATCACTATTTAACTTGTGAAAACCAATATTAAAAAAATCTTAATTGATGGACATATTATTGAAGTTTGTTTCTAAAAATATTAAACTGCTCTTAAAACATTAAATAGCTATCTCTACACTACAGTTATATAAATATTTACTAAAGACAAAAACCAACCTAAACTCAATTTGTCACCATTCATTGTTCTGAATAGGTGATATCTTGATCTTCATGCCTGGACAGGAAGACATTGAAGTGACGTGTGAAGTGTTGGCTGAGAGATTGGCTGAGATTGACAATGCACCACAGCTGTCAGTGCTGCCAATATACTCACAGCTGCCATCAGACTTGCAAGCAAAAATCTTCCAAAGGTCTCCGGAAGGATTGAGGAAATGCGTTGTAGCCACAAACATCGCTGAGACATCGTTAACCGGTATGGTAAAGTCACCACTATAGTGACATCTTGTTAAATTAATTCAATAATATATAGAAATAAGCTTAAATGAACCAAGTAAAAAAGAAAAAAATGCTTACATGAGCTAGAATTCAGCTAAGGTGACCAATACTAAACAGAGTCTAAACATTGTAATGGATCTAAACACTACTAAACTTTATGCAAAAAATAACATGTTATAATAGGATATAGATATATATTGCCGACAAACACAAATATTAAATTAATTTAAAATCATTAATTTAAAATTAATGATATATAAATTAGTTCATATACATTGTAGGGGTGTGCGAGTAGCAATTTTAGGATTTGAGTTGAGTGTTTAGACAAAATTTTGATTTCGAGTTTTTTTCGAGTCGAGTATCCCTTGATTTTCAAAAATGATAACGCACAATAATATGTTCTTTTCAGCTAACCTCAATTTCATGATTGACTACAATGTTTTGTTCCCATTAACAGAAACAAAATAATTAATGTCAATCAATACTAACTAGCCGTGCCAACTGATCAAGGTTAGCCTTGTTTAGGTTTTCATCGTACTATTTGTACTTCCATCGTTCCATGTGCCAAGTTGAGTCGTCAAGAGGTGGGCGTTATTTAAAAAAACATTATCTAAAACAGGTTATTTAACGAACAATAATGTTTTTAAATAACCTGTTCGTTACAATAAAAATTGAGCGGTATAATAACCTGTTTGTTACCATTCTATAATTGAGATCGTTATTTAACGAAACCTGTTATAGATTTAACACGTTACATAAAAAACACTGTTATTTTTGTAACTCCAAGTCATGATGCATGATAAGGTTATAAAAAACTTTTGTAACTGTAACGCATGGTGGTAATGGAGAGTAAATATAGCGTGCTGAGAAGTAAGCGGAACTGTAACTGACAACGAATGAAACTGAAGACTTGCTGTTTACAGTTAAATTATCGATAACAGAACGAACTTTGAGCGAGTGGTAACTCTGTAATGGGCAGCGACCGTAATTCATTATCATAACGTAACATAAGGCAGTTTACAGTTAAATTATCGATAACAGAACTGACTTTGAATAGTAACTCTGTAATGAGCAAGCAAAGCCCAACGATCGTAAATTATTATTAACATCATAACGTAACATAAGGCACAACTTCAAGCACATACCAAACATAATAAACTTACTTGATCTCTGCTTCAACTTCATAACCTTTGGTAACTTGGAACGTTATCTAGACCAGCCGTAACGAGGCTTCCAGCCATTAAGTAACGTCAGGCCATAACAAAAACAGAATAACTGTCTGGAACGTCAATGGGTCGAGAGTAACAGGTTATAAAAATAACAGATTATTATAACACTAATGTGTGATCTGATAATTCAGAACATAATTGAATTACGTAACAAGTTATCAAAAAAGTAACTGTAATTCCCATCTCTATTGTAAACATCAACAAAAACTCAAAACAAAATGGATACAAATCAAATCCAAGGCTAGCAGTACATTTTATATTGGGACTCCTCAAGTCGGTTATGTACTGGTAGTAGCTACATTAATCGTTATTTTATTAGTCACGGTGCCGGAACGAAACTGTTCTGGGCATTCTTTCTCAAATTATTATAGCTTTTCTATTTCAATAGTTTACATTCCATGCATAGTTTATGTTACTGTTGAACACGATTTAACTAAATCTGTCCAAAATTGTCAGTCTTCGAATAGTTTAGTCATGAACTTTTAAAGTATGGACCTGAAATAAATACAACTGTTAATTTCAAATGTTGGTAAAAGTAGTTATGTAACAAAGTTTTGAAATGGTTCAATAACTGATTCTTCTTGATCAGTTATCACGTTTTGTATGAATAACTAGTGACGGCTATTTGGAACAGCTTATTTGGTCGTGCCTTCTTTATAAATAACAAGATTACTTTTTGCCGTAATCGCCATGGCCGTACGATAGAGACTGGTGTGCGTGAATCATGAATCTGAATACATCGCGAGAACATATCAGGTTATGAATACATATTTTAAATACAGTTACCTACATAAAATGATTATCTTTATAATCTATTATACAAATGAGACTTTTGTCTTGATTATAGCGTTTTACATTTAAAGATATAGAATTTTTTCAAGTTTTTTTTAAATCTCGAGTCGAATTCAAGTTTTTTAAAACTAAAAAAAACTCAAATTTTGAGCTACTTGCACACTCCTAATACATTGCTCTAGACTCATCTTACTCTTTCCTCCCTAATACTTACCCATATCTATTCGATTGGTGTTGGCGAGGCTGCAGGCTGAGTTCCACAAAGAGGCTTGTTGCAGAGCGTCTTATGGAGACCATAGGCTGAGCTCTTTCACAATGCCGCAGGCCGAGTTTCACAAAGGGACTAAAGGTAAACGCGGTAATCCTCAGAAATGTAATTTTACTAACAAACTACAAGTGAGAACAACAACAAACGATCCTCAGGATCCTCTGGGAGATATGGATGATACCTCTTAAGTTTACAAAATTCAACTGAGTGAAGCTCGGTCCCCTGGAACTATAAATTAATTCATATACATTGCTCTACACTCATCTTACTCTTTCGTCCCTAACACATTTACCCATATCTATACGATC
Organism: Stictocephala bisonia; assembly: GCA_035578905.1. NCBI lineage: Eukaryota > Metazoa > Arthropoda > Insecta > Hemiptera > Membracidae > Stictocephala > Stictocephala bisonia. The sequence goes on along the minus strand of JAQJVL010000057.1, from coordinate 2,177,286 downwards.
AGTGTTTTACCAATGAATAAAAATGAATTATTAAATACAGTTTAGAATAAAATCGTCTTAGCATATAACAAAAGAGTAGAAAAATGTTCAGGACTGGATTAAGGCTGGATGTAGCACTAAAAGGAGTGGAAATGAAAAAGTTGTGGAAAAGGTATTTCCAAACACTGTTGAATGAAAACTATGAGGAAGAAGAGGAAGACGAAAATGAGGAGCAATGGGAGAGAGGGGAAGAGATAAGTTGGAGGGAAATAGAAAAGGCGGTGAAAGAGATGAAAAGTGGGAAATCCCCAGGACCAGATGAAGTATCATCAGATATGGTAAAGGCTTTGGGAGCAGTGGGAGTACATTGGTTGAAGAGAGTCTTCACATGCGTATGGAGGGAAGGAAGAGTGCCTGACGACTGGGGGAAAGGTGAAATAATAACAATACACAAGAAGGGAAGTAGAAGACTATGCAAGAACTATAGAGGAGTAACATTAATAAGCCATGTTGCCAAAATATTTGAAAAAATAATTTTTAACAGGATTAAGGACGTGATAGAGGACCAGATAGGGGAGGAACAACATGGGTTTAGGAAGGGAAGAAGTACGATCGACTTGATTTTTGCAGTGAGACAAATGGTTGAAAAGCACTGGGAGTTCAATAAAAAGTTAATACTGGTGTTTATAGATGTCGAGAAAGCCTACGATTCTGTTAAGAGAAAAAGTATATGGGAGAGTATGGAAAAAATAGGAGTGACAGAAAATATGATGAAATGGGTTAAGGAATTGTATAGGGTGCACGAGTGCAGAGTTAGGACATGTGATGGTAATACAGAATGGTTCAAGGTAAAGAAAGGGCTGAAACAGGGGAGTGTTCTGTCTCCGATTCTTTTTAATGTAGTTATGGAGATAATGATGAGAGAAATTAAAGAGGAGACAAATGAAGAGATGAAGATAATGATGTTTGCTGACGATATTCTGATGTGGGGAGAAAACAGGGAGGAGATACAAGAACAACTGGACAAGTGGAGTAGGAGGATGAGGGAGAGAGGGCTGAGGATAAGCAAGGAAAAAAGTGAAGTAATGGTAGTAGGAAGGGACACAGTTTTGGAAGAAGATATATTGGTAGATGGAAGTATACTAAAAAAGGTAGATGATTTCAAATACCTTGGAACGATGGTGTCAAGTGATGGAAGAATGGAACAGGAAATAAATGCCAGATTAGGAATGGGAGCGGGATTCTTCCGGACGGTGAAACACCTAGTATGGGACAAAGAGGTACCAAGGAGGGCCAAGGTAATGATGTTCAAGAATTACTATAGGCCTATAATTACTTATGCGGCAGAGACATGGCGGATGTCAGAAAGGGAGTGGAGTAGAGTACAGGCAGGGGAAATGAGGTTCTTGAGAGCAATAAAGGGAAGAACTCGAAGAGATAGAATTAGGAATAGTGAGATAAGGAAGGATGTAGTGGAGGAGAGTATAAGAGAAAGAGTGGAACAAGCAAGGTTGAGGTGGTATGGTCACGTAAAAAGGATGAGTGTAGAGAGGTTGCCGAGGAAGATGGAGGAATGGGAAATGGAGGGAAGGAGGCCCAGAGGAAGACCACGAAGAAGATGGCTGGATGGAGTGAGGTCAGACGTGGAAAAGAGAGGGAGTGTGTGGGGGGAAGTGGTGAGAGAGGAGATGTGGAGGGACAGGAGAAGATGGAGAGGCTTGGTGACAACCCAGACCCAGGATTGACTGGAACGGGACCGGATAAGTAAGTAAGTAAGTAAGTAGCACTAAAAACCAGCAGGTATCACTTATCTTAACTTAGAGGAGAAACGGATCAGGAGCTATTTGAATGAGGTAAGAGAGTAAATGGATTAGGAGCTATTTGAGTGAGGCAAGAGGAGAAACGGATTAGGAGCTATTTGAATGAGGTAAGAGAGTAAATGGATTAGGAGCTATTTGAGTGAGGCAAGAGGAGAAACGGATTAGGAGCTATTTGAGTGAGGTAAGAGAGTAAATGGATTAGGAGCTATTTGAGTGAGGCAAGAGGAGAAACGGATCAGGAGCTATTTGAGTTAGGCAAGAGGAGAAATGGATAAGGAGCTATTTGAATGAGCGAAGAAACCCACATATTAATGACATAGCATTGATTAAAACTTTGATTGTAGAAAAGTATTTAATCAGATAATGCTTCTTGTTATTTGGCACCTTCAAATTGTGTCTTAAACATTCACACATTACAGAGTTTCATTATGACCATTCACTGAATCATCTTCATGTTAAGTCTCCATTGATTTGAGTATTTATATTTCCACTATCAACACAGTTGTTTAACAACTTTTAAATAACTATTACACATGGTTGACTGTGTAGTAGTTATTTAAAAATTAACTATTTTATAATTTTTTACTATATAATAGTCACCTTACAATAGAAAAAAAAATTGTACATGACTTTTTAGCTCTTATTTTAATTGCCAAAATGGTTTTTTTCCTTGAATTTTCACCATTTTTAATATGTGAATCTTATTATTAGCTTATTGAGGTATTATCATTATTTTACTTAGTTAAATCTGATGCAAATTTCTATGTTAATAACTCTTGACATAAATTGAAGCCTTTGGGAATACTAAAGAAAACGTTAAGAATAGCAATTAAACCCTAGATCTCCATTCAAGGTCATGTGTGATTTGTTCCTGACTGGGGGTGACTGTTGATATGGGGTTGATAATAGTTTGTCCATTTCTACAATAAATGAGATAAAAATTGCAGAAGTGAGTAGTACATAACAGACTTGAAATGACAAATAAGTTTTAAAAGTAGAAAAACATGTAAAAAGTATATAAACAATAATTAAATTATTGTATTTCCAATTAATCTGTAAATTATTTTAAAATTAATTCAGGGTGTCCAGCAACAGGGAAAATAGGGAAAACCTGGAAAAGTCAGGGAATTTTAAATGACCTGGAAAAGTCAGGGAAAAATCAGGGAATTCGAAACAAAACCTGGAAAATCTTAACAAGAACACCAGTGAGTTGTGATTTGTTATAGTCACTAGGCCTATATACTTGGGTGCGCTACAAACAATCCTTTACTTTGTTCAGTACTAAATGTTAAGTTTACATGCTATTTAATATTCTAAATTATGAAAAGGCTACTAAATACTTTGCTTATGCTTGTTTGACCTCATACAACTAGTTTAATATTCCTAAAAGTTTAAAACTTATTGAAATAATTGTCTGATTAGTACTTGTTAGATAAGTCATAGACCTAAAATTTATGCTGGTTAGGGGGAAATTATAATGTAGCGCCGTTTTTCAAGGCATTGAAAATTGTCATAATTTAAAGTAGAATTAAAACCAGAAGTGGATTGGAAAGTCTGCGTAGAGGTACTGTCTTCAGGGACGGTCGGAGATTCTCGACAACGTTCGGTGACAGTGTTGCCACATCGGCTCGTTCGGAACGGAGCAGCTGGTAGGCGTAGTGTAGTAGCACGGCGAATATATGTCGGTTAAACTTTCTCGATGTTTGAATAGTGTAATATAGTTTTTGACCTAAATATGCTTCAATCTGCTGTGCTGTTAAACTACACAGAACCGTGTTTTAATATTCTAGTCATTAAATTACCGCGAAACAGGCAATAACGCATCAACCGCTGTCTTTTCAGTACATTTCTACCAATGTACCACTAATTTCATTAATGCCTGAACTAAGGTTACATTCAACTTTTAAAACATAAATTGAAAAAGTAGTTTTGTAAAAAAAAACTAATTGTTATTTTTTTTACAATGAGTGTCAATGACTTTTTTACATATAAAACAAAATAGCAAGGAGGTATCTTAAAACACTTATTTGATTGATGTCAAACAACGTGGAGCATGTTTACCGCTTGGATAGTGACCTTCGAAGTACTTGCTTCTTGATAGAGATAAGGTTTATATTTATTTTATTAAAGAATTTAAACGACTATAATGTATAAAATAAGAGGGAGAGCTTTGAGATGCTCTGTAGGCGCCATTTTGATACTTTAAAACGAATTGCTACGAAAATAATATACAGTATCGCCTGCTGTTTAGTTTGATACCCCACTTGCCTGGTAAAATAAATATTTCATTTTCAACCCTTATCATTTCGCCATATTTTCACCCCTAAGAGTCTGTTCCACGAACCTCTATAATATTTCTAATAATAATAGTAATATAGGCTATTACATAGATTGAACATAACTGCCGTGTTTTATCCCAATCACAAAAGATTTTTTCGACCAAGTAGGCTTTTTTTAATGTACAAATTTGAACTAATAACTTTCTCTCTGCGTTCAAAGCTTGAAAACATAAGCTCACTTTGCAGGCTTGAGACTGCCGATGGCCGCATTACAAGTTATTTACAAATTATTTACAAAATATGTACAAAATATTTACACAGTATCCCATCATTTCTCAGTCATTTTCACGAGAAGGTATTTACAAAATATATACAAAATATGAACACAGTTCAACCGTTCAAGCACTTTAGTATTGGGCAAAATCTAAAACTCTTTCCTTTTCTGGGGAGAATGGACAAACTCCACTAATGTCACTGTCGCTGTCGTAATCGTGGTCCTCTTCCATCCCTTTGCCGTCATCTTCACAGGAGCTGTTCAAGTCTTCATCTTCCTCTGAGCTGTCTTCACTGTCACTGCAGTTTACATTTATTATCATTTGCTCCACTGCATCTTCTAACAACTCCTCATTTGCCCAAGCCTCCAGGATTACTTTCTTAGTGTGATCCATCACTTTTTTCCAATCAGAAGGTGTGACTTTGTCAATTGCTTCTTTGATAATTCTATTAAGCTCAGTCATATTAAAAAGTTTGTTGTTAGTTGCGACGTAGTTCTTTATTTGAGCCCAGATCAATTCTATGCTATTGAAATGGCAATGATATGGAGGTAAGCGAACTATTCTGTGCCCTTCTCTTTTTGCCATCTCATCCACTTCATATTTAGGGTACAGGGGCTTGTTAATGGAAACTAACTCTAAAAGCTCAGCTTTTTTCATGTCCAGCTCATAAGGTATCCCGTGCTGGCTCAACCACTCTGATATTTCTGCTTTTCTTGAACCAGTTGTTGGTGCTTTGTCTAATATTTTAGAATGGTATCTGGCGTTGTCCATAATAATGATCGATGGCTTTGTTAAGTTGGGCATTAAAGATTCACTAAACCACTTTTGAAATGTTTCGTGGTTCATTTCTTCATGATAATCATTTGTTTTCCTGGAAGAGAACACCAGTGAACAATTTGGCACGAATCCAGAGGCACTGCCGGCGTGTAAAACAATCACCCTTCCCCCTTTTACCAGTGGCACTATCATTGTACTTGAAGATGAGTCATCGGTCCAACCCTTTTTCAAAGAATGATTGGTGTTTGCCCATGTTTCCTCTATCCAAATGATATCGTCGAAGTTTTCATTCCTAATCTCTCTTAGAAATCTGCACCTCCATGCTACGATGTCCGTTCTCTCCATCAAACATTTTCGATTGCCGAATTTTTTGTATCTGAAACCCAATCTTTTAATTACGAGAGCGAGGGAAGATTTGCTACCATGAAACAAGTCCGCTTCATTAAGGCTTACATGAAGCTTCTTCAAAGTGGAATATTCTTTTCTCATAAAATAAGAATAAATGTGTCTTCTGATGGCGTCTGTCTGAAATGCGTCTAGTCCAGTGACACATTTACGTAGTGGTATTTTCTTGTTGGGTGTTTTCAGTTTTTCGCCTCTCTCTTCGCACCGTTTTGTCTCCTTTCCAATTTTAACAACAGTGTTTTTATCAATCTTAAGTGCCGCAGTAGTGCGCTCAATAACTTTTTTTACTGGAAGTAAGGGTCCATTATTATCCCTTTCTTGACTGAAATATTCTCTGACCCTACTTACAAACTCTCTAGCCTGACTACGCAGAGGTACTCCACGGCCAAGTTTCTGGTATGGTTCACTCTTTGCATGAATACGTGGCCGTCCACGTTTTTTAATCGTTACACTGTTGTTGTTCTCAGTCATGGCTTCTTAACACTCCCTAAACAAACTTAGAAACGTACAAACATCGACGTAAATAGTCTTGAAAAAGACTGTTTAAATATGTTTAATACCAGAACTAACTGCACTGAAATAACACGTCACACAGATGAGATCAGGATGCGCGCGACTGCGAGTAACAATGGCAAGTGACCGACCCACTTTCACCGTCCGCCACAGCAAGGTTTGGGAGAATGAGTTACGGCAACACTGTATCTGTTGAAGAGTGAACTGCCCGATTGTTATTGGCTATTGGCGGTGGCGCGCCTTCGTCCCCTCCTCCCCCTCGCTCCGAGTCTCGTCTCGGCAATCCGCTTCTGGTTTTAATTCTACTTTAACAATAGAATAAAAGGTATGTTTGTTTTTTGCTTAAAGCTAATTATAAATATTGTTTTAATTCTACCTGTACTTTTATAAAATAGTTTAAAAAGAATAATTATTGTAGGTAGTAGTTTTGAATTTAATTATTACGGTTCTCAATAAAAATATATTTGTGAAATATTAATATTTCGGTAATTAATAATTGTAAACGACTGTAAATAACATATTGTATGTACATTATAGTACATAATATTACTATTAAGTTAAATAGACGTGTATGTAACTATGTAGATTTGGGGTCAGGGAAATTTTGTATGAAATCACGGATCGGTCAGGGAAAAGTCAGGGAATTTGTTTAAGGAGGTTTACTGGACACCCTGTAATTGATTTATTCATGTCATCCATTTAAAAACTATGGTTGTTGCAGTGGATGGGATCATGTTCGTGGTGGACTCAGGGTACTGCAAACTCAAGGTGTATAACCCTCGTATAGGCATGGACGCTCTCCAGATCTACCCCATCAGCCAGGCTAATGCCAACCAACGGTCAGGACGAGCTGGCAGGACTGGGCCTGGCCAGTGTTTCAGGTATACAGGCCTAATGGTTAGCAACTTGCTTCCAATGCAGAGGGTCACGGGTTTAAATCCCGGGAGGTCCACTTAAATTTGCTATAGGAGTTTGGACCGTTGTCCCTCAACAACATATGAATATAATGTTAAAAATGCCACTGGCGTAGACATTAAAATAAATGAAAAAATATACATTTTCAACAATTTTGCAAAACCGTTTACAAATCCTGCACTATCTAATCAATTTTTTTGACAATGATTCTCAGTATATTGGGCCAAATTCTAAGGATTAGGCCAATACCGATTATTGTCTCATATAATTAGAAGCTCATGCTTTTGGTCACCTGGGTCGATAACATGTTTGCTTTATTGTCACAGTTTCTAGTTTTTCTAAACATTTATTAATATATGTATGATTTTAACAAATCTTTTACGTGAAGTTTTGATTGATTATAAATTATAGACAATTTTTGGCAACATTCTTAATAAATAATAAAATACTATTTATATTCACATTAGTGATTAAAATCCTCTCCTTTATGATTTTTATTTGACAAGAAACTAATAGCATCTAGTTAGTCTATGTCAATATATTCTGATAGTTATCGTTACATAATGATTGGTGTGAAGGTTGTATACAGAACGCCAGTTCAAGGATGAGCTGCTGGTGACTACGGTCCCGGAGATTCAAAGAACCAATCTGGCCAACACCGTGCTGCTGTTGAAGGGCCTGGGGGTACAGGATTTACTTCAGTTCCACTTCATGGACCCGCCTCCACAGGTTAAAAACTAAGAATTTATTAAAGAAGTATTGATGGATAAGATATTCAATTGATCAATTAGCCTACTATGCAAATTTAAAAATGATGTAATTTAACTAACCAATCACGGTTTCTTAAAATTTAAAATTTTTACACACTAAGCTAAATTAAGACTTATTACTTTTAAAAAGTATTTTTTTTAAAAGTATCTTCCAAATTTTAGGTTTTACTATGTTATCTAATTAAAACAAGATATTTTATTTTCAAAAGATTTTAAAATCGCAAGTCTTTATTAGTTTTATTATGTATCCATCAATAAAATGAAACTAAAAGGCATTCTTATACAATATATACATTCCACTATTTGTACACTGTTCATAAATCACAGTATTCGCAAGGATTTTTCTGTAACAATACTGCCAGAAAAATTATAATATTGAAGACTCAAGATCAAAACAAACAGCTGACTATATTGAGTGACTATGGCTGGAGAAAATAGTAGTTGAACAAGAATTCAACTTAATTTTACGTCAAATTCATGTAAAACCCTGCAAATCAGTTACATATTTTTACTTGCAGATACTGAATAAAAGAGAATATATAAACCAAATGTGGAAAGGAAAAATATCATATAAATGAAGACTTTCAGTGTTACTGTAAAAATTGTTCTTAGTAATGAAAATTCAATATTAAGATGTACATGATTTTGTATAGTATTTAAATTTAATATTTATTAATAAAATATATATTATGTATTAAAATAACATAAACAATACGTTTGGTATCTTAACACTTTTCAAATATTACCTCTTAAAATAAGTGAACATCATTGTGTTGTGACGGTTGCAGGACAACATACTGAACTCTCTGTACCAGCTGTGGATCCTGGGAGCCCTAGACCACACAGGATGCCTCACGCCTCTAGGGCGCCAAATGGCAGAGTTCCCCTTGGATCCACCCCAGTGCCAGATGCTCATAGTCTCTGCCCAGATGGGTTGCACTTCAGACATACTCATCATTGGTAATACATTCATGTTGCAGTTTTTAAGACTTCTTAAATAGTAATTTGAAAAAATATCAAAAATGAATACACTTTTAAAAATGTTTTATTATTGTTATGTAAACACAAACGCAAAACCTTCCTCAGCTAATGAGCCAAGACTTCATTCACAAACTGAGAACTATGTATAGCTTCGTAGTCGTTTTTGCCAAGCTTATCCGATTCAAACTGCCAATATCCTGGGATATGTTTGCTGGATGGAACACACTTCATCTCTGATCCTGCAATGGCTGTGGGTGGCATGAAACTTCCTCTCAATGATTGGTTGCTATTAGGTTGATCTAGAGCAGGTACAAGCGAATTTGTATATTATAATAGATCTGACATGCTACAGTGGTAAAAAATCTCAGACAATGAACATTACTGTCAACGACAGTAGTGTTTCAGGAGGTTAGGTCAGTCTTCACAATTTCGAGATAGACGGGATTAAATGGAGACTGTTAGCTTGGATTTAGCTTTGTGATGGAATATCTCTTTTACTTTTTCTTGCTTTATGCTCTATTTCCCCCCTGACTAGGTACTTTGTGCTGCCATAGACTTTAAATATTGTAATGTTAGCAGACTTGGCTCCATATAAAATTAACATAAAACTGGAAAATTTATTAAAACAGTAAATTCAAACATTTATCATACAATGACCTTATACCATCCTTAATACAATTATTGTAAAATTGCAGATTAAATTTGCGACTTAAATGCTTAATTCAGTTATCATTATTCAACATTTCTTAGTGTAACAGAGGACTTCACTAATTCCATTTAGTTATTGATCTTTGCCTATTCTCAGGTAAATTTGACGTAAATTTACATTAAAATCATGTTCAAGTGTGTAAATCAGGTTATAGCAAGTCATTTCTGACACAGAATCGCTCACAGTTTATTCCATTCATTGGATTTGATACTCCTGTCTCCTGAAAAATGCTGGCAATATTTTATCCTAACATATAAGAACATGTTTAACCTTAATAAGGTATTTAAGCTGCTTGACTGGACTTCAATTTAAAAGATATCTGGGTCTTTTTTGGAATCTCCTCAGATAAGGTAAAGATTGTCTACCAAGTCTGTAAGTAACTAAACTAAGCTTAAAAACAATGTACCTTTGATATTAATCACGTGGTATTGACCTACAAGGAAATAATATGCATAATCGCTTTAATTATCAACTAAACATTTTGGTATTTAGGTTAAGTTGTGAGTACTTCTACCATGAGTTGTTGGTTTGGTTAGTTTTGGTTATGATTAAATAAATATAAGTTAACGTGTTACTTAAATGTATATATATATATATATATATATATATATATATGTATGTATGTATGTATGTGACCTTTCCACTTCAATTGACGGTTAATTATTGCTAAACGAATTCCAAACAATGTTAACTGGTCTAATTTTCACCCTAGTAATTCATTTCCACTATACGTGTATGGGTGGGCGGGTTGGTCATTTCTACTGTACGTGTATGGGTGGGCAGGTGGGTCATTTCCACTGTACGTGTATGGGTTTGGGAAGAAAAATATCATTGGTCAGAAGACTTAACCACAAGAGTGTATATTAGTTTCAGAAAAAAAAGATCATCTTGAAGTTGGAATTATTCTTTTGGGCATACTTAGCGTACAGACTAAGTGAGTTCAAACTATATCAATAAAATTCCCTGAAAAAAGAGCAACAGAGATATCCAACTTCACTTTTAAATCAGCATCATGTTAGTTAGGTTGTTATACATTTTTTATATTTTATAATATTATGAATCAATTGAATGCTTTTCTTGTGTTACAGTGTCGATGCTGTCAGTGCCATCTATATTCTACCGACCCAAAGGCAGGGAGGAAGAGGCAGACTCTGTGAGGGAGAAGTTTCAAGTCCCAGAGTCTGACCACCTCACCCTGCTTAATGTGTACAATCAGTGGAAGCAGAACAAGTGAGTAAACATCCAGTTAGTAAATGAAAAAAAAACTGTTGTGTAAGGTAGAGTAGTGAGTATAAGGTTGGTTAAATAGCTGAAAATGATACCAATGACTACACTCATTCATCTATGCTCATTTACTCCTCATATTTGTCCATATCTCTAGATAATGACTCTAGACTAATGAACGGCGGTTATAAATATTATAACATTTAATTCATAACCCTTCGCGAGTGTATGCCGATTATATACGCAAACATTTTTCTCCAAGGGAGCGTTTTCGTGTATATGTACGTACGAGGTGTACGTACATATACACAAACTGTTTTTAGCTCAACGAGCCTTTGCCGAGAATACCCGTCATATGAAATTTGAGTTTGTTTGATCCCCACCCTGTCTCTCAAAGTCACGTGCAATTCGTTATAGTCATACTACACCCTCCACCCAATACCATTGCTAACTTCCCCCTTCCCATCCCTTCCTTACCCTCTCCGACTCTCTCTCTCCCTCTCCAGTCCAGAGTCCAGTGCTTCGTCAGCTGCACACTTTGTGTACTTAGACACGAATTACTTCGGTTTATGAATTTGATTTGTTCTGTTTATTTTATTTATGTAGTTTAATTTTGTTTACTTTTGCAAAACCTGCCAGGAAAAGCCTCACTAGCATCCAGAAATCTGCTTTGAGGCATATCATACTAAAGAAAAATATGCTTGAATACACTTGTAATATCATGTTTAGTCATTAAATTATACAATCAAATGAAATGAACAACTAATTAGTATTTTACGAGGCGTGTTTTTAAAGTAAGTACCGTTTTGGAATCCCGCCGCTGTAGCGCTGCGGTCGGCGTTCAGCGCATGTGTGCTGGGTACTACTATCTATTAGCAAGCCACAGCCGCCGTTACGGATACAATCGACTGTTTTTAAGGTTATTTATGACTGTTTAAAATTCCTCCTCCGGTTAAAAATGCCGCCAACTGTGAATTATGCGCTATGTACGTTTTCATAAAGCTAAGGATGTGGAAGCAGCTAGCACTTATCGTGAGTATGTTACAGTGACAATTAATTTGGTTTAAAACATTGTAACCATCACGATTCTAATGTTCTAGGAATGTGAGAGAACTGGTTAAACTTTTTTGTGTGATTCTTGTCAAATGTTTGTTTTTTTGATTCTCCGTCAGCATTTTGGGAACCTACCGTAAGCATAACTTTCGGTACTTCAAACAGTATGTCACTATTTCAATAATCACACTTCTTGACACTTGAAGACACACAACGTCTTCAAAGCGTAAAGCGTCTGTTTTCTCTGACTTTTTTCATCAACATTTTGCACCATCAATAATGAGTGAAGATTTCCGACTTCGTTCATCATCATTCACATTCGCATAATCTTAAAAGCTCTCACACCATTTCCATACCATCCCATCACTCATTCTGTTTTCTCAATAAACTTCACAGTCTCTCGATGAATGTCAGCTGCTTTCATGCCTTTATTGTTACGAAAACTTATCACAACATGTACTTTACAGTTGGCGGCATTTTTAATCAGAGGAGGAATTTTAAACAGTCATAAGCGACCTTAAATACAGTCAAATGGGTCCATAACGGCGGCTGTGGCTTGCCAAAAGATAGTAGTATCTAGCACGCAAGCGCTGGACGTCGATCGCAGCGTTACAGCGGTGGGATTCCAAAACAGTACTTACTTTAAAAACACGCCTCGTATTTCAAACTTAACTAACAACTGATTTTAGTAGAACAAGCTAATGAAGAGTAAAAACGTACAAAACAATTTCCCTTAGAGCTAATGAAGTGTATATACGCAACTTTTATTACTTACTTTTAGAAAAAACTTTAAAAAAAATTATTTTGGCCAAATATTACTTCATTTTGCATATAATAGTTAATGTTGAAGCATAATATAATATATATTGGTAAAAAATTTATTAGTGACCCAACCAAGTTTCATATATGTTTACGTAAGAATATAAATCAGGTCACGAAGGGTTAGAAAGGAAAAGTCACTCGCCAGTTTCCAGAGCTGTGTGAACTTTATTCAATGAGTGAAATACCAACTGTCAGCTAAATTTATATGGTATCCCGGTTCTTAATGTATACTGATTTAAATATTCAAAGTGTACAATTTTATATTAAATATTTGACAATATAAGTAGGAATTCCTTTAAAATATATTTATTTTTAAAAAGGTTACAATAACCAAACTTGATGATTAAAATTTGGACAAAGTACATTAATTTTATATGTTGATAATTGTAATATATCAGTACACAATTACTTCAAGGAATAGCTAATGTTTTGCTTGAAAGGGATATTTGGCTGAGTCAATCCTGTGTGTACAGCAGTCAAAAACTATCCAAGGCTGTTGCTGGATTCACCTACAAGCCAGTCCGTTAGTTTCTTCCTTAACGTAGAGGGCTACTAAGGCCTAACATTAGCCAGGTGCTACACAAACAAGCTAGTAGGAAAACAGTTAAATTAATTAAAAGAAGGAGAAATTTATTAGGGGTGTGCGAGCAGCAAATTTTTTCGATTTGATGCTGCGATGCGATTCAAAGAATTTCAATTCGATGCAACTCGATTTGATGCACACATAAAGAATTTATGGTTTTTAGAAGCGGTTGAGTAACAATAATACCTTTTGTTTCAGGTACCTTATCTTGCTAGTACAAAGAAAGATCATTTAAAACATACATTTTTTGATCATATAAATGTTAGCTAGTTTTTGTTATATGTATGCAACAAAAAAATAAACTTTATATCAAAATCAAAGTAATTAAAAATCAATTAAAAATAATATAAGGAATGTAAAATGAAGGGATCCACAAAATGCAGTGGGCCTAATACATAATAAATCATAATTATTTTGAAATACAATTTTAGGGCTTAATAAATTTGTTTATTAAATTTAAATGCCAATAGTTGTTGTACTTTACTGTTGTTGTGGGAGAGTAACTGGTCAAAATTATCAAAAATTAATTGTTTACAGTTAAAATAATATATGTCACAGGCAAATAGAAGAATGTATAAAATATTGGAAAACAACTTAATTATTGCTATTCACTATTATAGTTGGAAAATGATGACACCCATATAACTGATTCCTTTTTCACTTACAATGAGTTGACTGGAATAAAATTGATGCAAAGTCACATAAGCATAGATAAATAAAGGTACTATTTAGTAGCAGCATCATTTTGATTCAAGTATAAAAATCTATTATTGGTTAGCTAATATATTAACATTAATAAAACAATGACAACAAATGCAATAAAATGGAATTTATTGAATAAATTAATTGAATTTTTTTTAATAATAATTCAAATTTAAAATATTTTCCAATATAAAGGTTGCAAATATATGTTAATAGAGTTGTTTTTAATAATTAACGTCCAATTATACTTTTTTTTTATGCAAATAATCTTGAGTAAATTATTTTAGAACACAGTGCCAACGGACTAACTGAATTGAAATTGACGAACGTAAATTATTGTTAGAAATGCAACAAGTTTGAATTTATAAAAGGAAACAATATAATACTGTGTTTTAATTGGGAAATGTTTTGTTAGAAGGATGGCTAGGCCAGGTACCTTATCAGATAGGAAGTTATAACAAAAGTCACAATAATGAATGGACTGATGTTATCTGCAATATTCGGACTGTTATCAGCAATATTGTAAAACACAGTTGAAGATATAATTAATTTCACTATTCGAAATATCTACGCAACAATTATTATTTGTCATCAAATACCAATCCTAAAATAATTGCTGACTAACTGAAATAGAAGGACTGTCTGTAGAAAATGTTCAACAATTCATGGTACGCTATACACACGTAAATTACGATACCCATACGCATTGCTTGATGGACTCTTATCATGTAGGAGTTATTTCCTGGTTGAACTCTGTATTCGTTATCGCGATATAATTTGGTTTGTGTCCAATCGCGCTCATCCCTGTTTGCTCAGAACAAAAACAAACTCGAGAAATAATCATTTTACAACTATTTTATTGTAAAATATTTTATTTAAAACATCAAAACAGTAGTTATATAAGATGCACCAATAAATATTATAGATGAAAAGAGAATTTTTTCTTAATAATTCATAATTTTGGCTGATCAGAATGAATCTGAGACATTGATTTTGCTTATGCATCTTGGCACTTAATGCATTGACATTTTGATGCTTTTCAATGTTCGCATACCCCTAAAATTTATACCGACTATGAACTATTCTGGAAGATACGTGCATCACAAGCGGATTGTAAATTATTCACTTCCTTCAGACACAGTGGCCCGATTTTGGGCCGGCTGTTTGGCAATACATATGCATCCGGCATATGTATTTGCCGGGTGTATGTGCATTTGGTAAAAGATTTAAAAAATCTGGCTCCCGCAAAAGAGGGTAACTTGGTATAAAGAGCAACAGCTCCTTTATCGAAGAATTTATAAGTGAACACATATAAATTTATAAGAGCTGGCAGGTTGATGTCATTGCATATGTTGTTTGGTGATCATGAACTTCGTAAATTATTCTTGTAGGCGTGAAGAATACTTCACATATGTATAATGTCACTACTGTAGGTATGTTCAAGGTTTTAAAAGCCTCCCTGAAGATTTTTCTGAGATTTAGGAATCGCACGCTTTTGCAAATTACCAGAGGATGAACCACCCCAGAGGGCTTTTCCATATCAAATTTTTAACTCAAATAAGACGTGATATGCTGTTTTTGTTGTGAGAGCTACTCTATTAATTCCATCCTTCTCAATACAAAGTATGCTGAGCTGAGTTTTGCACACAGTGCGTCTTTACGGGAATTCCTGAATAGCCGATTATCAATAGTTATTCCAAGATGTTTCACCTTTTTAATCCTGTCAAGCCCAGGTGGTGTGACATCATCTTTATGATATCCAAGGATGAGGAACTTAGTTTTCAACACGTTCAGGACTAGATCATTTCTGAAACAAAATAATAGGTAGTATCCACTGCATTGCAGGTACTGATGTAGTGAATTATTTCTAACTCATTCACTGACTTATTGCTTGTAATAAGATTAGTATCTTCTTCATAGGAGACTGAATAGGTGTGGTTTCTTAGATAATCTTGAAGATTCCTGGTGTAAAGTATAAATATTTCTGGACCCAGCACTGATCCTTGAGGTATGGTCCATGGGAGTAACTTAATAACTCTAATAATGTAGGAATATAATAAATGTTGTATTAGCTGAACATGCTGGGGAAATGACTTAGGAATTAAGTGGGTTAAAATAAAAACTCTTTACATATAACCTAATTTTTTAACACACATTTAAGGTGATTTTGTGAAAATAAACAGTGATACAATATGGTTATTATCAAATAATAAAAGCAGATCCCAGGAGTTTTAGGAGATTTTACAGGAAAAGCAAGCTTACTTTATTTGTTAGCCTACTTTCAAAATAAAGACACCCATTAAAAATGACAATGATTTTGTAATCACTTATTACTTCTTCAGTATTAGATATATATTAAAATATAGATTAAAAGATTCTTGAATAATAAATCAAAATTGCCAACCCGATGGATAGTAGATTTTTACACATTTTTACTTATCAAATAGTTTAACAAACTAATTTGAAAAACATTTCTAGTTACTCAGCAAATTGGGCAAATGAACATTTTATCCACATCAAAGCAATGCGCAAAGTACGGGAAGTACGGCAGCAGCTTAAGGACATTCTGGTACAACAGAAGATAGAGGTGGTAAGCTGTGGAACTGACTGGGATATCATCCGCAAGTGCATCTGTTCTGGTTGGTAAACCTCTTACCATACTAATTAGTATATATGTTACACAAACGTAATTAATTAAACTGTAAGGAAAATAAAATCTGCTTTAAAAGAATTAAGATGAAATGTTAACTATTACTTTTAACCATGTCTCATTTATCATTAAAAATTTTCAAAAGTTTTTATGTAGTGAAATGATTTTCATTTCAATTTAAAGAGCTTTAAAATGCTTAAACATTTGTTTAGTATTACAACATACGGTGTGGTGACCAGCTAAGGACAGTAGCGCCGTACCGTATGCGGTTTGGTCCCTCTTCCCACATTGATTATAATGCTTTACCAATTGGTCTGTATATAATTTCAAGTGATTCTAGTTTAACCGATATCCACTATAGGAACGTCAACATTTGATCAGTTTTTACAGCTAACGAAATGATCACGTGGCACATGCTGATCATCAACATCATTTTTTCATCCGTCTGTCAGCTGGAAAGCGTTGTTATTTCATCCACTTGCATATTATTATTGTCGTGTGTTTCTGTTTTTAAAGCATAACCAATAACTTAGTTTTGTCTTAATTGTTATTTGGCTCAGTTGTAATTGGTTTCTTTTGTTATTGTTTATTTATTATACTTAGCTTTATAGTCTAAGCGTAAAAATCTATGAGTAGACAAATTTCAAGAGTATTTTTAATTCAGTCAGTCTGAACGATAGCAGTGACGATGAAAGTGAAAAATTCAGTAGCGATTAAGTGAATGTTTGATCAGGTCCATAATAATAATAACAACATAAATATTTGTCCTAAAAAACTCACTTTTTGAGGTTAACAGAGTAAAGTAACACTCGCTAATTAAAATGTAATATAATTTTAGTGACATTGTTGTATTCAGCTGGTGTTGGAGGAGGTTATGTGAGTAGTATTTCATACAGTGACTTAAAATGGTACACTTTAAATTAATTGTAATGTTTAATACATAGGTGTCTATGAAATAATGTTATAATAGCAATTTATATATTTAAGATTGACTTATGTTTTTGTTTACTGAATTTCTGAGGTGTTCACATATAAATTTCATTTGCTTTTTTTAATGGAATCTCTTACAAACACGATCTAAAGATCATTGTTTTGTACTTTTTAACACTATATATCTGCGATTCAAGGTACTTACCTGATCTGCATGTTTCAACATTCAATTCCAGATGTAGAGTTAACGATTCTACCATGTAGGGATGATTATTACTTCCTTAATATGCAATCGTTGTGATGCCATTATTGTGATGCCATTATTGTGATGCCATTATTGTGATGCCATAATTGTGATGCAGCATATTTCCACCAAGCTGCTAGACTGAAGGGTATTGGAGAGTATGTGAACTGCCGTACTGGCATGCCCTGCCACCTTCACCCCACTTCTGCCCTCTTTGGCATGGGCTTCACACCAGACTACGTCGTCTATCATGAACTGATCATGACTGCTAAGGTAACGTATCATAAATAACTACAAAGTAATTGCAGTTTTATAGTAATGATATTTATTGTATATATTTATCCGTAGTAGATACTAATGCAATATTTGAGTCAAAGTGATACTGACAGTGAATATTTTATTTATATTAAATTGTATATTTTATGAATATGAGGTGGTAGTGGAATAAATGAAATAGGAAATGTCAGTTTATTTCTAAAATATCATTTCTATAGGTGATACATGTAATAAACAAAACAATACTATAATTACAACAATTTAATCTTTTTAAATATTAAACTACTTCTATTACGAATGAATACAAATTAAATATTTATAAATTAACTTTTCTGTTGAAAACTAAACATTTAATGCATAATATTCATCATCAGTAATTTATTACTGCATATTTGTATGTGATAAGAAATGCTATTTCATGAATATGTATATTTCGTCATTTAAACAGAACAAATAAAATATGTACATACAGTCTATTAAATTCTGTTTATTTATAATTTTACATAATTGTTTGAGTTTGGCAGTTAATAGCTGTACTGATCAGCGGGTGGGTGTATTGACCCACACATACACATGCAGTGAAACGTGTACACTCACCCATATTGATATATGAGTGGGCAGGTGGGTCAAATATCATATGTGTGTGGATGGATTGGAGTAGCAATACCACTGTATATATGGGTGGGGGTTGGGCCCCTTACACATGAAATCTTGTTCTTTATTTAGGTGGTTGGGGGAACTTGTCTAGTAGTGTCCCTTAGGAGGATTGTAGGGCCCATTTATTTGTATACCTTGGCAGGTTGGTAGGGCTTTATTAAAGATAGTATTTAGAATATATTTCGTCGACACGTTGTTGACTTGGTATTTTTTTCAAACTCATTAGAGGAACTGTCGATTGCCCAGAATTATTAGTAAAAGTCAACCTGAGGACTCCTGTCAGAACAAGATCACAGGATATATTTGCCCATCAACACCACTGAACAAGCTACCTCAAAAATGCCCCAATGAGTAGATTACAGGAGATGGGCAATCTTGTCGCCTGCAATGTGCACTTTTTCTACGATTCTCTTGAATCATTCAGGAAAAACTATTCACACTTCAACCTCGTCTACTTCGACAATAAATCAATCCATTCTTTTCCTTCTAAATCTTCTCCGCCCTCTTTACCCGACCACACAAATAATTGGTTCCTCTGATCTCCATTTCTACTCCACCTTCTCTATACACCTGTAATGCAACCACTGTATCAAGTTCATTATCTGTAGATATCTGCATGTTTTGTATTGATTATTGAATGTTGTATCTATTAATTTATAATATATTATATGTATTAATCTGTTATGTAATGTATCTATTGCACTCGTATGTTTATTGTAAGGTATTGTTTTTATGTGTATCCACACAATTGTAAATGACACTGTCGTTGGAAATAAAAATAAAAAAATAAAATAAATATATAGTTATAACATGAAATAATGTTAATTAATATATTGTTTTTAAAGGTTGACTGTCATAACACTAAACAAGATGTAATAAAACTGTTGACAATGTAAAAGCCTGAAACTAACTACTTTGTGATTTTCTAAAACATGAATCTGGTTTTAGTGCAGTTACTCATAAAAAGTGAAAGGAAACTAACTAAACAGGATGATGAGGACTATCAGCGATTCCTTCATTGCAACCCCTCTACTATGGCTTCCCGTTCTATGCAACGTAGCTCCTCCGGATAAATGCGTGTAGATGCTCTACCCAAAAAATTAATAAAGATCTTAATTACTCTGAACCTCCCCATTTTGTAAGATTCACAACGTTCTGGGATACTTAAATCTTGAAAATCACCTCTTCAACTAGCTTTCCATTTAATTTCAAATGAGATTTTGCCAGAAACCAGCTGGGAATTGACTTAATAATATTTGAAAGTTGGAACAAGTTTCTGGTATCTTGTAACAATGCTGTTCTTAATACAATCAGAGAACGCCAAGTTGAATGTTTGCAAAACTTGGACTTAGCTCTGTGACTGGATATCGATATTTAAACACTCAGACAGAAGTTTAAAAATTTATGTTTTACTTGAAAATATTATCTAAAGATGTCAATTGCTGTCTGTTGGTTTAGGAATACATGCAGTGTGTAACCGCTGTAGATGGCCACTGGCTAGCAGAGCTGGGGCCGATGTTCTTCTCAGTAAAGGAGACTGGACGATCGGGCTCAGCCAAACGCCGACAAGCACTGGAGCACTTGCATGAAATGGAGAGTCAAATGAAGGAAGCTCAAGAAGAGATGAGAGCACGCCAGGAAGAAATAGAGAGGAAGAACCTTGCCAGTATTCGCAAGTAAGTAGCATACATTGGTTGTCAGTGGTTAGTTGTTTATATAACAAATAAATATATTTGTAACATACCCAAAAGGAACTGTAATATTATCTATAGTTTTTTACAATAACATAAACTTTTTTTACCATAAAACACTATGGTGGAAGTTTAGCTTGATGGGCGAAACAGTTTTAATACACATGGTGGACATTGAAGGAGTAGTAGGATGTGTCCCCTCTGCTGCTGTAATATGGGCTAAATACCAACTGTGATCTGTTCAGCGTAGTTATAAATAACCTTAAATATTTGTTCCAACTATTAATAAATATCAATTTAGATAAGCTTTAACACTTACTATTTTAAGAAATATTTTAGAGTTTAAAGAATGCAATCTAATTTAAAGTATTTTTTCAGAAGTGAAATAATTACACCAGGGGTGAGAGAGCCTGGTACACCAGCTACACCGCGGAGAACACCTGCAAGACTGGGGCTGTAACGTGTATTCGACTTAGTATGTTAAATTAGGGACAATAATTTTGTCTCTTAAGTATGTAAAGAGTGTTTTAAATTATTATAACTATTGTATATTTGTGTAAATATAACATTTTAATAGGACTTTTTATTACCAAGAGAATTTTTTGTAAATTTACCTGTTTAATATACTTAGGACTACTGTACTTAGAACATTTCAGTACATCTTGACTAAACAACGGAGAACAGGTAATCATTTCTTATGTTCCCCAGCAGAACATAAGAAACATAACATAATTATAAGACAGACATATTGTAAGATACCAGTTGTTTGTTTTTAAATCTGGTTGTTTTCTTGCTTCCTACATTTCAAATGTCACATAATTTTTTTCTAAACAAATTACTTTTAATGATTTAAAAAAGGTTACTTTTTAACCCTTACATCTCAGCACTGTCTTGCCACTGAACTACATTATCATACACATGTGGATGATATGTTGAACATCGTTTTGGAATTTTTAACACATGATAATAATCAGGAAAAACTTGAACTATCAAACACACTATTCTTTTACTTTTGGTTGTGGGCTGGGGTTACAACTGAAACAAAAGTAAACTGTTTTGGCAGCTGATATGTTTTCATATTAGTACAGTTCATAATCATATTCGTTTGTTTGTTTACGAAAATTGAATAGTGGTTTGGTTCAGAGGATGATATAACGGAAGCTATTTTTTATAATTTAGTCGGTTATATAGTAATGAATAAATGACAATGACAGAAATGCAAATAAGTGGTCACTAACTAAACAATAAAAGACTACTGGTAGTGTCACCCTGATTTTATTATACTATACAGTGTATTTTATTAAACATGTTTTTATTTTCTTGCTTAGATGTATGGAAGGGAGGTTTGGGTATTTATTTTATATTGAGGTTTGAATAGAACCTACATTTGGTGATTCTATTACATATTAGAATCAGCAGCTTCTAGAGACTCCAATCATAAAATAAACACCTACTGCCTGTGCCGTAGCACAGAGTCAAGTCGTCTCGAATAGCCGACTTACTCTTTGTTGGTTTTCGTTTGTGTCTCTATGTTTTTTCGTTGTTCCTTGTTTCTTTTCCGTGTTGGTTCTGTCGTGTTCACCATCATTCTCATTAGACTGCTGCCTGTCGTCTAAAATGGTTGGCTAAGTCTTTTGGCTCCAGAGTCCGGGAGGGGAGATGGATCGTCATCTTCATTGCCTTCCACCTTGATGTCGCCTGGAGACGTAGTGGAGGACTGGGAGGAGGCTGGGCCGTCTTTTTGGTCTTCTTTGCGGCCCAGAGGGAGCAGCCACCTATTCCTCCCTGCATTGTTGACTGTTTCTCCAGGCAGATGACTTCAGCATGCAGATGAAATCAATCCTATATTTTCTTCACCCCTCTCGGCTACCTTTTGTGTATTTAAAAAAAAAGAAGAAATAATATTTTTTTAAATTTTCGTATAGTAAACAATATTTTTGCCATTTAACTTGTGTTTTTTTTGTTCTGTGACATCCTCCTGAGTCCGGTGCCTTCACACCCACCCTCGATGGGTCCAGCAATGTTTTGATAGTACGAGGGTGGGTTGCAAATGGTAGCAGAGCATGGTTTTGCTTGCCTCTGCCATGTAAAAAAAGGTTAAAGGTAAAAAAAAATTATAAAAAAGAGGTTGCTGAAAACAAGTAGTTGTAATGGGGGGATTGGGTTTTGTTTAAAAAAAAGCTTAATAACGGTGATACTCACCGGGAATTCCGAGAAAATCGGGAATTATGCTTGAATTTTTATGGTACTTGAAAAAACCTGGAATTATGCTTGAATTTGTTCAGAAAAGCTGAATGTGCTTGAAAAATTTTAAGTTGATAACGTATTGCAGGCCTATATTCAGCTGTAAAATAATTGATTACTATGTTATGTGATGTAAGTATGGCCACGTCGTAAATACATTCATTCCTGACCGTCAGCTGTAATAGGTAGGTAGAACGCGAAACAGTTTAACTAAGCTAATATTTGTTAACCGATTACCGATATCGGCGAAACTCCTGGCTGTGTGCGAGTGATGCAGCGTTACTATTACTTGTGGCGAAGAGAGATTGTTTCTTTTCTTAAAAAACTGTTATATTTGGTGACTGGTCCTTAAACTTCTAGGAAAGCGTTACGATCCATTTTCGGCATTTAGTTCTCATCTCACAGTAAAAATAATATTTATTGTAATGTATAGACAAGCTTATGGCACTTTTCCACACATAGGTCCATTTTTTTTCTCACGATAAGTTTACTTCCTTAATAACCACAGGTCTAAAAATAACGGTTCATAATTGTGAGGCAGTAACTATTCCTGCTTTTTTAAACAAATCGTTCCATTCCCGGCTACATGTAACTGTTTTACGTATTCCTAACCCTAACCTCCATGAAAACTGTTGCCATGCTAACGTCCAGTTTGTTTCATAAATTCTGATTTCGCCTTCTCGGGCTAGCTAGTGTGGTTGTTTATTTTGTTTGTTTCATAACAAAGGAAAACTTCAACATAAAATCCCAGTTTTACATAGCGTTTGGATATAAGGTAAGATACAAGATTTTACTTTTTTAACCAAGTTAGGCTAATGATATTTATAAAGTTATCATGTATGTTCATTGTTTAAACTTAAAGTTACTTTAAAAGCTTTTAGTTATGAATAACTTTAAAATGACTACGCCTTATTTTCAGGTTTATGCCGCAAGTGATTGATTTTTTGATTAGTTCATAGTGACTTTGTCAATGTATATAAACTACATGTTAATTTTTATTCTAACAATAAAGAATCTTGATTATTCTAATTATTATTTTATTCTCTAGTTGTTTAAATAATGTGATCACTAATTTACAATTAGGTAAATTAAGACAATATTTTTTATCTAAACAATTGTTTGATCCTTTACTGGAATTATTCGGGCCGAAAAAGTAATTTTATTAAAAAACCAATTATCTATTCGGTATTTATGCAGTTTCTTGCCACCAAACAAATTTGGAACATTTTGCTTGAAATGGGTCTAGAGTTGGCTGTATTTTCACGAGATATGCTTTTTATTCTGCGGAAATAATGTATTTAACCGAATTTAAAAAACCAATGTCACAACTTTTAGCATTTTTGTCATATTTTAGTTAATTTAAATGACATTTTAACAATTTTTTTTTTTATTTTGATGTGTTTTTTGCGCTGATTACAAATTTTAAAACTATTTTGGTCTATTACAAATAATTTCTCGAGATATAACGGGAAAACTACTATCGCGGTGAATCGCAATTAGCGGCATGTAAACTCATATTTACCACTTTTTCAACATGAAATCGTATTTTCAGAGGAGGCATGAAAGTGCATAATTACCAAAGTTGGGTTTTTTTCACTACCACTAGTTTTTCAATTTTCGGTAAAAAACAGGTTTTCTGTAGAAAAAAATCAACGTCCGACCTCCTAAAGAATTAAAAATCTATATTTTACCACATTTTCAACAAGAAATCGCATTTTAAGAGGCGTCTAGAAAGTGCATAATTACTATGTAGTATGTTATGTGTGCTTTAGATTTATTTTTTGACAACTGATAATAAAATGTATTGATATGTATTGTAAATTGGAATAAGGAATTTTGTTTTAAGTTCATGGTGTACCAAGACCACATTGCACTAAAATATGAAATTTAAATCACATGGAAGTACATTCTGGTAACTTGGCTAAGTTGGGCCTATACTTTCAATTAATTAATGTATTTTTTAGGTCCAGGCCTAGCTATTAATATAAAATAATTTTATCCTTATTCACTTCGCCAATCGTGACTTTTTTATCACCAGTGGGTTGAATCAGGTCTATATTTTGTGGGAAAACATTGTTTAGGCCTATTCCACCGAAATCACCATTTAAATAAAAATTTAAAATCTAAATGATTGAAAAAGATTTTTGCAATAGCATATCATTTAAACAACTAGTTTTTCAAATTTTTGGTAAGCAACCATTTCTATAATGTTTAAATCAACCTCCTCAAGAGATATAAAATTATATTTCACCACTATTTCAACATAAAATTGCATTTTCAGAAGCACCAAGGAAGTGCATAATTACCATACTTAATAAACCTAGGCCTATATTAAAGGTTTGATTCACAAAGGCCTATATTGTACCTTATTGTAGGAATAATTTTCCCACCCAAATGTATTCACTCAAGACAAAGATCAAAAATATATCTTGTACACAAAAAGAAAGAAAAAGGGAAACAATTAATTAGTTTAGAAAACCGCCAACATTAATACCAGCTTTTCAGGTACTGCTGTATTTGGTTGATCAAGATAATTCTAATTAACTCTTTTTCTTCCCTAGAATGAGCAAGATGGCAAAACATGGAAGAACATCATTTCAAGACGGGTGGTTTCAAGATCCGATACTGAAAGAGTGGATTATAAAAAAACCAGATATTTATTGGGCTGGGTGTCGATTCTGCCCACAAGCCTGCATATCATTGTGTACTATGGGTAGGCAATCACTGATCAGTCATATGCGAGGAAAAAGCACAAAGACAAGGCCCTTGCATTTAATTCATGTAATTTACACAGTTTTGTACAAAACAAATCATCAGTTACTAGCAAACCTACTTACATTGCCCCTAACTACATGTATTAAACCCGATGTACAAGCTAGTGCATCCTATTGTGAACAATCGTCAAAGAAGCCTAGAATCTCTAGCAGAAGTTGATGAACACTTATTATATCATATATATCATATCACAGCTGTTACATCAAAATATAAAAAGAACTTTATTTTTGTCCACGGATTAATATAATTTAGAACTATTCTAGTTATCATTTTAGATCTCAAGAAGTGATTAATGAACAATTTGCAAGTATATTTTTAATGTAAGTAATATTTTTTATATAAAAGTTTATATTTATATAACTAAACAAATCAAATTAAACCTAACCTAAAATTTCAAACTTTGTAAATATGAATATTGTAAACACAGAATAATTTCATAAAACATAAAGTCAAGTGCAAGATAGGCTTTACTTCCTAGTGCATGAGGGCAACGTCTTCTTTGACGGCTAAATAGTCTACACTCTCAGCAACATCCTGACTTCCCTATATGTTCAGTGAGTTTTGAATCAGTTACACATCATTTTAAAGGTTTGGACGGTGGATCGAGTAACTGTCTCAGACTGGATTAGTGTGTCGAGAGGGATTTTTGCTCAGTATACCCTCATATAAAAATGAGTAACCAAGATCAAGAAATATGCTCTGTATGTGTAAAGAAGGTCGGATATGATGATGAGGGCCTTCAGTGCGATAGCCTCTGTAACAGGTGGTTCCACCGAGCTTGTGTCGGGGTTTCTAAACCAGAATATTTAAAGTTGGCAGGTGTTAACAATAAAAAATGGTCTTGCGCTAGGGTGGACTGCGGCGCTAGACCGGTCTCAGCGGACATACCTGCCATTCTGAGTGTGCTGATGGCTAAGGTTGATGACCTAGCGTCTATGGTGAATAATTTGAAGGACGTCCCGAAGGATACTAAATCAATTAAGTCTGAAATAAAGTTGATTCAGGAGAAACTTTCTGCTATAGACCCTAGGCTAGATGATCTCGACCAGAGGGTTACCTCAATTGAGGAGCGTGAGCGTATGGCTGATAAGTCCAATATTAACACGGCAATTGAAGAAATAAATGAAAGATTCCTAAGGAAAAAGAATTTTATTATTTTCAACGCTCCCGAGGCTGAATCCAACCAAACCCAGCAGATTAAAACACATGATGGAGGCATAATAACAGCAATTTTAGCAAGTGTTGCACCTGAATTTGGCTCAACTAGTATTAAACATTTCAGATTGGGTGCAAAAGCTTCAGGGAAAATGCGGCCCATCAAGGTAATACTTGCCTCGGAGTTTGACATGATCAGGGTGCTCAAGGATTTCTCTATCCAAAGACTAAGCTCTTCTCATCCTGAGCTCAAAGATGTCAAAATCTCCAGAGATCGCACACCTATGGAACTTGAGACGCTAAAAAACGTTAGACAAGAACTCGAAATCCGCCTCAGTGAAGGAGAAAAGGACTTAACAATAAAATATAAAAGTGGGATTCCAAGAATTGTCAAATCGGACCAGAAGCAAAAAAACTAATTTCTCTCAACGGCAATGTTTTACTCAGGGGTTATTACCAGAATGTTAATGGTTTGCGTTCTAAATTAACAGATTTATTGCTTAACATAAACCTAAGAGATATTGAACTAATTTTCTTTACTGAATCCAATTTAAATTCAGGGATAACTGATGCAGAGTTGGGCCTGTCCAAATTTAATGTTTTTCGTTGCGATAGAACTGTGTTATATAGCAATAAAACTACTGTTGGTGGTGTTTTGATAGCTTATCATAAGAAATTGAAAGTTTCTACAATTGCCTTTCCTCCTGAAGACATTGAAGCGATTGCCGTTGATTTGACCTATGGTTATCGTCATGTTCTCTTATGTTGTATAACATACCTCCAAATCAGCCTATTACTAAATACCAATCCCTATGTGACGCTGTGGAGCAGTTGTACCATCAGGTTGCTGACGATTATGATTTTATCCTTATTGGAGACTTTAACCTTAACAGCGCTACTAGCCCTGAATTTTCGACAAATTTAATTGATGATATGGTCACTACACTTTCATTAAAACAATTAAACGGAGTATCAAATGACCATGGTTCCCAGCTAGATCTGCTGTATACAAACTTGCCCTGTGTAGTTCGTCAATCTAATGAGCCTCTAATAAAGGAGGACACTTATCATCCTGCATTGGATTTTGACCTCACTCTTCCAAAAGAGAATACCTCTTCTCAGTTGAGATACTGTCCTAACTACCGTAAATGCAATTTTTATCAACTAAGAGAAGATATCAAGAATCTCAACACTGAAATGTCTCAACCTAGACGCGGTTCGGATGCAGCTTTCACACAGTATATTGGAGGACTGAGTCAGTTGGTAGCAAACAACACTCCTTCAAAACGTATTGGACAATCTCACTTCCCGTTATATGCTATGTTATATGTTATAATATATAACATAAATGTTATATGCTGCCATGTTTAGTTGTGTTAAAATGTATTTATAGGTTTATTACTGTTAATTACTCTTATTTTATTCTTGTTGTATTCTTATTATTATATTATCAAGCACTATTTATGTTATATGCTCCATTGTTATGTTCAAATTTTTAGATTTAAGTCTAATTTGTTAAACTATTTATAGCATTCCACCAATTTGTTCTTGGATTAGTGATGTTAGTACTAGTCGTTTTGTATTGTTAAAATTGTTCTATACTCTTATAAGTAAGTTTGCATGTAAATGGCATTGCCGTTGAAACAATAAAATAAAATAAAAATAAAAAAAATAAAATAAAATAAAATTATCTCTAAAAAACCGATACATGTTAAATGAAAATGTTTTGTCAGCTGAAATTAAGTGGTGTTTGGAAACTGTCATGACCCACAAATCGTACAGACTTTCTGAAAAATATGTAGAATTATTTTCTCAAATGTTTCCAGACAGTGAAATAGCAAAGAGAATGCAACTTTCATGTTCAAAGATGGGCTATGTAATAGTTTTTGGATTGGCTCCCCACTTCAAGCAGGAACTTTTTTATAAAGTGAAACAGGCCATTGCATCAAATTATCCATTTGTAGTTGGATTTGACGAATCCTTAAATAAGATTTCCCAGAGGCTTCAAATGGACCTAAATATAAGGTACTGGGATGAGGAGAAAAAAGAAATTTGTAACATCGCTTTCCTTGGACGTTCTCGGGCAAGTAACATTTTAGAGTCGTTTCTTCAGTCACTAAAACCTTTGGAACCTAAAAACATTCTTCAGGTGTCCATGGATGGCCCAGCAGTTAACTGGAAACTTATCAAAGAATTTCAAGGATATCTCCAGGAACACGAAAATAGTACCACACTTTTGAATCTTGGAAGCTGTGGTTTGCATACATTGCACAATGCATTCAAACGTGGCATGAAAAGTATAGGTTGGGAAATATCGACATTTATAAGGGCATTATACAACTTTTTAAAAGATGTTCCTGCAAGGAGAAGAATATAATACATACACTGATATTACAAAATCTAAGTTGTACCAATTGAAGTTTTGTCCTGTCCGGTGGCTCCTGAATGATGTTGTTGCTCAAAGAGCTTTAAACATGCAACCTCATCTAATTAAGTTTGTGAAGGATGTGCCTGAGAAGGACAGACCTGTATGTTCAAGTTTTGAGACACTGCGTAAATTTGTAGTAGATCCTTATAGATCTTATAGGTCCTAAACTTGCATTTTTTAAAAACAATAGCCTGTGATGTAGAGCCATTTTTAACAATATTTCAGTCGGACAAACCTTTAGCCCCATTCCTTTATACTGAGCTTCACAATACTTTGTGTTCTATTGAAGAGAGGTTTTTGAAGCCGGAAAAAGTTGGTAACCTAAAAGTTGATATAGAAAAAGAATAAAACTTGCTGCAAGTTTTACATGTTAACCCTCGATCCGGCAGTCATTTTTGCCCAAAATGGCGCGTCATTTTTGGTGATTTTGCACTGATGTTTTATAAAATTCATAAAAAATATTATATTACAATAAAAGTACAATTGTGTGGTATCAAACTGTTCACAAGAATGTGCGCTATCATATAATACATAATTCATAACCTATAGTTTTTTTTTTTTTTTTATGTTATGAAATAGTTGTAAATTTTTTTTAGAAATCGCGGAAAATAGGGGGGGACTACCCCCTATGATCAATGTTGTGATGATAAAAAAAGAAATGTGAGATAGCCAAAATGTTCTAAATTGTATCTAGTTTCAGAAAATATATAGTTTATGTAGGTGTGTAAGTAAAAATTATTTTTTATAAATTTTTAACTGGAACGTATACAAAAACCTGAAAATTAGTAACCACGGTTACTATAACATTCAAAAATATGATACAAATTTTCTATAAACACTACAGAGTTCTATTATATACTAAAACGTTAAATAGATTATCAGACATCTACCATATAAAATAAAAACACTGTCACTAACCTATTTATAACTATACAATATATGAAGTATAGTTGAAAATAAATAAATATTACACTACACAATAGGCCTAGGAAGGCCTAAACTAAATCACTGAATTTACAATAATTTTGTAAATTTGAAACAATAAATAACACTTCACAACACTAAAACAACACTCTAATACAATATAATACACTTCTAAACACACTAGAAGTGATAATTACACTGTAAACGATAATTATTTACCGTAGTTGAAATCAGGCCCGGCAGACTAAACAACAACAATGGCGAGACGGCGAGACTGTTCCATCTTCAAATTTCACTACGTTTTAAAATAACGCCGATAAAGTGCAGTGTGCGATGTTGCATACCACTGGAATTGTCTGTTCACGCTGAGTACATAGAGTATAAAAACATCGATGTAGCTCAATATTTACGGATTTTATATATGATTTACCGCGAACGGAAAATGTTTCGAAATTTCGATAAATGCCACTTGGGCGAACGAAAAATGTTTCGAAATTTCGAAGTATGCCACATGGAGGGTTAAAGTTGGATTTTTAACAAAAAAGAAATAAAAAATGTCAGAAATAAAGTTAAGGATCTGGACTTACAAATCTTTTACAGAGATTGTAGATCATGTTTAAAGAATATAATATTAAAAATGCTAGAAAAATCTCCACTTAAATATAAGCTTACTAAAGCTGTTTCTTGCTTGACCCACAACTGGCTGGAAACCCAGAAGGACAAGATCGCCTAAATGATCTACTCTCTATTCTAGTAGACAATAACTGGGTAGATGGACTTATAGCAGATGTTGCCAATAAACAATTTAAAGCTATTGTCAATACTGCAAACCAAGTAGAAGTATTTCAGACTTTTGATAGAATGGCTGGAGATAGGCTAGACACTTTTTGGATAAAAATGCTTTCAATGCTTAAAAGTAGATGAAACCAATTGTTTGAAACAAATTATTGTGTTTTCTTTATTGTTATCACATGGCAATGCAAATGTGGAAAGAGGATTTTCAATAAATAAAGAGTTTTTGATTGAGAACATGAAAGAAGAGACAATGGTTGCTCAGTGAACAATTTTTGATGCAGTACAAGCTCATGGGGGGCAGATTAAAGATGTAGAAATAAATAAAAATATGCTTAATGCTGTTCATTATTCAAGACAGAATTATCATGATGCTCTTAAAAAACAAAACAAGGAAAAAGAAGAGGAAGAAGAGAAAATGAAAAGGAGAGCAACTAAACTCATTCAAGAATTTTAAGCTAAAAAGGCAAAAATTGATGAAGAATCAAGATTAGCAAAGTTTGCTGTGGAAAAAGAAATTGAGGAAGTGTATTCTCAGCTGAAATAGTTTGTGTTGTATTATATTAATTCTGGTTTATTTTCAATTGTATATAGTTATTAATTTAAGTTATGAACTACTAAAAAGTAAAGTACAGTCTAATAAAGAACTAAGAAAAGACTATTAGCTACTACACGTGTCAAAGAACTAAGAAAAAACGCTCAACTACCACACAGTGTCATAAAGAACTCAGAAGAAGACTTTAACTACTACAAAATATCAGTGGATCTGTTTTTTTAGGTAAGTTTCCTCATAGCTATTTCTCCCCTAGTTTACGAACTACAATAAATAGTATTCCTACCTACCAATGATATTCCTGTCATTTCCCCCAACATCTTCTTTAGAATAAATTTAAAGTGAAAATAGTATTACGGTTGCATTAATTTAAAGTATAGCTACGTGGTGCCAGTAGGCTACTACATTTTTTGTAGCCTTTAGACACCTCGATTTACCTTAAATACAATTTAGTTAACACCCATTCAATCAAGACACATTTGATAATTAAATATGAAACCAAATTAAAACCCCATCGGTTTTAATAAACTTTGTAAGCTAATCATCTCTGTTAAATATCTAAAAAAAGTTTCAATTTATATATACAACATTAAATAACTCAAAGAATGTTTACTTAATCACTTTTACTTAATTGACCCAACCGCCCACCCATACACGTACAGTGGTATTGAAATACACGTACATTGGTATTGACCCACCCGCCTACCCATACACGTAAAGTGGTATTGACCCACCCGCCCGCCCATACACGTACAGTGGTATTTTTTAGACATAAAATTACATAAGTAATGGCAATCATCCGGTTGGAACGGTCTTCAACTTATCCTTGAAAACATTTTATAATCCTTGGAAAAACCTTGGATTATTTTTCTAAGTTTCAGTATCCACCCTGAATAATTTGAAAACAAAAAGGTTGGAAGTTACAGTAACCTGGAGGGAGGGGATGAGCGTTGCTGATGAACTTGAACCTTGTAGGCCTCTGTTGGAAGAATGGGAATGTACTGTAGAGGATTTTGTTGAGAATCCTCCCTCTAGGAGTGACAGGACTCAATTCAATTCAAAATATTCTTTATTCATCAAATATACAATTGTATACATGAATTGTGTAAATTTTTACTTAAAACTAAAATATCAATAAAGTACAAAGTTATTAGTTTTTAGTTAGGGTAGGCCATCTAACTGAGGTTGTATCTCATTAACCAGGCGGGGGAGCTTGAGGTGGCCGATATGACTTGGCTGAAGGAGGTTTTTGTGGTGTTAGAGCGGGTCACTCAAGCTCTCTCCGGCCTGTCTACACCTACAGTTGAGAGGCTGCCACCGTACTTCCCAACAAGTGCTACATCCACTGGGACTGTCAGTAGTCCCCGAGCCAGTAGCCTTGCCATGCTTGTCTGAGATCCCTGTTACTTAAGCTGCTCAACCTGTTCTGTCTATGGGAGTCCCACCAGTCCCGATCTTTTCTTGCAGACCTGCGTCGCTGCCTTCAGGGCAATTTGCCCAACCCATTAACACCGTTGCTGCAGGGTCTTTCTTCTGCTGACGGGTTGGATCCTGAGGCTTTGTTGACTTTCTTTGGTCGTCTTCTTCAACTTAGGAATTTTCCAGGATTGGAGGAGATTTCCCTTCTTCATTTTATTGTGTCCTTCTATCGGGGCAGCCTTTCTGAGAAGCTTATTTTGGTGCTGGGGTTTTGATGACTTTCACAGGGAGGCGCTCAATTTTTTTTGTCGGCTTGGTTGAGGGAGCGCCTCACCTTCCGAAGATTTTACAGACCTCAGCAGCATGGCGAGGATCTTTCTTATTATTTAGGAGCTGTTCGGAAGGCAGGTGCTGTGGCTGACGTCTGAGGCCAAGCCAGTTTCTGTCATTCTGGACGGCCTCACCCCTAATGAAAGGTCATGCCTGGTTTTCACCGCTCATCCTGTGACTTTCAGAGATCTGGATCTGCTCTGCATTACATCGCGGAGCGTCCAGTTCTCAAACAGGTTGCGGGAGGAGCAGGCCAGGAGTCCTCCGATCCGGGCTGTGCAATTGCCGCCGTCTGGTCCAACTCATAAAACCTCTTAAATGTACCTGTGCTGCATAAAATCAATAAGATATGTAGATCTATTCTTTGTGATGTAATAGAATCAGAAATTGCAAAAATTCACTGTGTGACTGTACACCCAGATCATCGACTGTAGAAGGCTGTAATATCTTACACTATTTCCATTTTTTTTTTCAGTTAACCTTAGACAAGATGTTTTCATTTCACTGTTTACAATAATCATAAAACGTTGTGCCCCAGAGAAGTAACAAAATTTTTGTGGAGGAATAAATAAAACATAATTATAAATTTGATTATAGATTTACTTTCTAGTTGCTTTAAACTTTTTAAATCAATATTATGATATACAAAATTAATACTTATAAATTAATATACAGAGTTAACAATAATTAACAAAGTGTCTTTGGTAACAAATGCAGCATTTGGTAAACTTCAAATAACCAAAATATAAAATAATTCATAATTATAATGAGCAAAAAATGTTAACATCAGTAAAGTACTAATAAACAACACCAAAACTCTATTTCAAATTGTCAAATGAGTCATATTTTTTCTACTTTGAAATATTTTATAACCATTTAATTTATCTTGTTACATCTAAAAATAACTGGAAATTACAAAATAGTACTGTAGAAATTAATTTATAAATAACAGTATTTCAGGTGTTTCATAAATTTGGTACCTAAACTATAGTTACACTTTGTTTAGTGTTATAGAATTGTTAGGGGACCACAACAAAACAAATCAAAGCTCAGTTTTTGCAATAGACTGATCCGATAACATAGTGCTATAGAATGAGGACGAATAAATAATTTCCTATACAATTTATGGCAACCTACACATTCATTATATAAAAAAAATAAACGCCATTTTACAATTTTGCTACGGAGCAAATAGTTTTTTATCAATATATTTATTTGCTTGCTTTGTTACAGGATAAACCCAATTACAATGAAAAAAGTTATGCTAAATGAAGTGTTCATTTTGGATATTGCTTTCCAAACAGCATCATCTACAAATTTAACAATGAAAACTAAATCATACAATACAATTTAACCATTATAAAGATATAAAATTGTTGTAAATTTCAGATGGAGTTGATATTGATATTCCTCCTGATATATATTGGTATGGAGTTGATATTGGTATTTTTGATATTGGTATACAAAATCACCAATAAAAAAAATTGGGTGTGCGTCGGACCACACGGTGGAAGTTATACTTCTTTGGTCATTCTCATACACCCACTCACGCACACAAACAGACAGGATATATAAATGAAATATAAGACATTTTTCAATATTATTCAATATATTTATCTTCAATATATTATACGTAACTTCATTATTATATTATACACCTATATTATCATTATCATGATAATATAGGTGTAATTTCTTCGATTAAATTTCTTCGATTAACAATCGATTAATCGATAGTTCTTAAAAATTTGTTCTTACTTTTCAGCGTGACGCGGTTTCTCGACCAAAGTGTCTAACGGGCGCAAAGAAGTGTAACTTCAAAAATACTTTTTTCGAGGCCTTTCACCAGCAAAGCTGGCATCATCAGGCAACTCAATTTTATATTTTTGTGTTGCCTGATTATGCCAGCTTTGCTGGTGAAAGGCCTTGAAAAAAGTATTTTTTATTGATTTTGTAAAAAATTTATTAACATTATAAAATTGTGTTTAAGGCTAAAATCTCTAATGCTGTTTACAATAAATTATTATTACTGGAGAGTATACAGTATTCTTAATACCATATACATGTAACAATACTCTTTCAAACTGGTAATAGATCAATAATTAATTGCGTATTGCAGACTCACAGCCAAATTGAGTCACTATTCAAATATTTTTCATTTTATTTATTCATTTAATAAGATGCCAATCTTCAAAACTTGAGCAAACGTGGGTGAAGAATGAGTGTATTGAGTTTAGATGAATGAGTGTAGCCAATTGAGTAAGGTCGAATGTTTTTTTTTTTTTTTTTTTTTAGAAAAGGCTATTCATTAATAGCCCAATAGTCAGGGCAACTAAGGGTCCTACCACTTAGCTAAGAAGGTTTGTCTGATTTTCGCCAAACTGATTACTCAGTTGTCTCCCTTGCACAATGTCTAAACTCTGGGGGGCTCTCTCTCTAATCACATGAAGAAAGTGCCAGTGGTACTGAAAATTTGTGTGATTATGTGATTCTTTTGTATGACTATTCTTGTGTTAGTGGACTTATACGGCAAGTCTTCTGATGTTCTCTCTCTCTCTAATATACTAATGCGAACACTGCTTGAATATCCACAGTAATTAGCCCCCAAGTAGATGAGTTATAGCACTCATTTACTTTGGGACAGCGGTCTAAGACGTCAGGACTTTTGCCTGATTTAGAAATAGGGCAGGTTTGAATTCTGGCCTTGACTGTTAGTTTTTATAAGTAATATTCACCTTGAACTGTACTGGTACCCCCTCCCCCTTACTGTTTCTGATAAGTTTCCTGCACAGATCAATAGTCTATGACAGTGGTTCCCAACCTTTCAATACTGGAGTACCACCTGAGGCTTTCCCGGTGACTTTGCGTACCACTAGTTGTAGGCCTGTTTATGAATTTAATATTATACACACATTTTGCTTAATCAAGGGGGGAAATAGGTGATTAATTATACTGACACCCAGATAGCAATGAGTTTGAAATGTTTAATTGATTTGTCCAAAACAACGTCCTGAATCCAATAATGATAATGTTGGTGGGTAGTCGTATTATTTCGTTAGTCATTTTTAGAAATGTCTTAAGTTTTTATTGAATTTACAAGCTTAAAACACAACTAATCGTAAAACTTTGAACGTACTATTCGTATTCAGTATACATTTTCGTAATTTGAGAATGCCACGATTAATAACAAAATTGTCTGTTTACAGTTTCGCTTAAAATATATATATATATATATATATATATGCATATATGCATTGACATAATTCGGACTTAAGTTCAGTACATATCTGCACAATTTGAGTACCAACACGGATATATTACGTAAACTTTAGTATTTTGAATTTTTTCACGTTTTCTTGATTATCTGACTTTCTCGACTTTCTGACAAAATAAATTAACATATTTGGAATCGGATGTTATTTTCAACAAAATAGCGAAAAAAATGTTAGTCGCTGGTAACTGGACATCGATTACGAATGAGGTAATGCAACAATAAAAATGTCACCTTCTGTGGAATAGCTATGAATATAACTAAACAAATCAAATTGATATTAACACAGTCAAATAGTGAAGAATTATAATAAAAGTTGTTTGGAAACAATATCAGTGAGAAACCTGTTGTTGCTTTTATTTTAACAACATTTCTATGTCAGGGTCAATTGAGCTTATCTTTAATCTCAAATCGTTTTCTACAGCTAGCATATTTCTGTATTTGTTTTTTATGTAAACTAACTCAAGTTTACAAATATAAGTTGTTACAAATTAAACTAAAACTATAAGAGCCTTGATTAAAAACTGCATGGTACCAGTATTCATTCTTTGTACACATCCAGAAGGAAACAAGACTTTTCTCTGTGAAAGTTTTTCATTGTACTGTAACAGGTAAGTTCTATGAAACTCTCTTTAGCTTCCACGCTGGATGGTACGTTTTTCTGTAAAAAAGTATTCTTAACCCAATCATCATTTGTAGAGCATGTTTCGGTGAAGTATTTTTCTAAATTCATCTTAAGAGTTTTTAAACGCTCCACAATGTCTAAGAGGAGACCATTACTAACAATCAAATAATTATCTTTTAACCAGGATGAGAGTGTTGTAAAGGAAGAAATGTCCTTCTGTTCTGTTTGTTTAATGAAGAGATCTAACGTTTTATTAAATGAGTTAATCTTGTCTTTCATAGAAAAACTTCTCATGTGAACCTGGAGGCCCAAATTTAAAATATTTAATCTGAAAAAAATATCAGCAACATATACCAGAGTTTATAGCCAATCTTCGTCCACCAAAAATTATTTCAAATAATTGTTGTCCTTTTCAGACAAAAATATTAATACCTCAGACCTCAGTTCAAACAGACAGGTTACAATGTTCTCTATTGACAGCCATCTTACTTCTGTTTGGAATAATAGATGTTTTTAAATGCTACACATTTCTTCACACTATATTGCATATGATTGCAATTTTAATGCAGAACCCTTAATAAAATTTATTACTTTCACACACTCTTTTAAGACTTTTCTTAAATTTACTGACATGTTCTTTGAGGCAAGAGCTTCTTGTTATTACAAAATTGAATTTCCATCTTTACAAGAAAATATTTTCCACTTTGTCAAAATATTTACCTTTATTTTCCTCGTGGTTTGAAAAATCTGCATCCGATCAGAAATATTCTCACGTACCACCCGTTGGGAAACACTGGTCTTTGGGGAATGGGTAGAGTGAAGTTAAAGATGGCATCCTTAAAAAAAAAAATAAAACGCTATTGCTGGCTTCAACTATTTATTTTCCAGATTACTTTTGATCTCAAATCAGAATATTAAGATGGCTAGGAGTATTTGAACTTGAGGCATGTACTTACTGTTAGAAGAGGAATTGTAACTATTACATAACACAGCTGCTGACTACCCTTTAGGCACTGGATTGGATGACCTTGCCTAACCACTCACCCTCCCAACACCCACACACATACAAGTGATGACCCTCCCATCCTATGATATGCATTCGATATTAGCATGTGATTATGAAATGGAATTGCTTGGTAGGATTTGAAACAGCTATTTTTTGACTAGATAAGATTCAGAATCATATTATTGATTGTAGGAGCTCTTTTTAACTTGTATTTCAAGCATCAGAGTCTCTTTCTTCGTAATACAAGGTCAAGCAATGCACTCAGCCAACATTCACAATCTGATTTGAGCTGGTATCCATTTTTAATAAGACACAGGTTCCAATGAGCTGGATTGTTAATATTCACAGGTATACTGCCATTTCAGGTTAAGTGGAAGAAGGGACTTTCTAGTCCCAACTTCGCCTGGTTAAATAAAGACGTTTTTCATTTCATTTCATTTCATTTCATTTCATTTTAATTTATATCATTATTAATTTTAATTTACCTAAATATATATATATATATATGAAGATTTTAGAGTCACAAAGTTAAATTTTTCATACAGAGCAGTTTTTTTGTTACATCGTAAATATGTTTTTTTGTATTTTTAGAGATTTATAAAGATAGTAACCAAAAATTGAAATATAATGACAGTAGTTTTTAACCATATCACTGTAAACATAGTCACAAAAGTACAATGTAAGACACATTAAAATACAAAAGTCATGTTTTTATTTCAAATCAAATTTGGTAAATTTTAGCTATTGTAGTGTTTACATAATTTTAATAATCCTAAAGATGGTTCAAAGTTCAAATATTGAAATTTGTTTCGATTCTTTAACATATAATTGTTTATATAAATACTATCCCTAAAAAGAGTTAGCATTTTCATTAAGGTTGTTAAAATTTGTAAAATTCTTTTCATGGACTTAGATAATTTTTATCATAACACTAGAAATTTTATTAATAATGATTGAGAAGAAAGGCGATATTATGCTATATTAAATTAAATATTCATATTTAATATTTTATTTTTTAATTAAAAACTAAATGGCGCTCGTGAATTGAAAAAAGTGTGACATTAGAGAATCAATTCTGTATTAGATCTAGGGTTTAAACAAATAGCTGAAATTATGAATACAAACTGCACTACAATGAATAACTATGAATACCTGAAAAAACAAATCAGTCACTACATTTAATGTATCATCTAGCTAGAGAAAAGGGAAATTAACCAAACTGACTTTCAACTAAATTGCACTAGGAAATTAAGTAATATCTTAACCTTCAAAATATGAATCAAATATTACCTTAACTTTCAAATTTTAAAATAGCTAAATAATAACTTATATGAAACATTTTTGTTCAGGATACTTTATGAGACATATTTCTTTTGTAGTTCCCTTTGAGTCAAGTAACCAATTTGCAGCAACATGGTCTTTAAGTTATGGTACACAATAAATCAATTACAACCAAATATTGTAGAGACATCCTAAGAATCAAAACGTACACTCTTTTAGGCTTCATATAAATACAGTTAAAAACTTCAATACCTTAAGATTTACCTTTTTGTACAGCTATACAGACATTTATTCTCTTTTGAGCAAATAAAAAAAAACACCTAAACAGCAAAAATTATTTAGGATACAACAGTAATTTTATACTTAATAAAAGGGATTAATACGTTGTACTATAATGGTGATAAGTAGGTGAATGGGGTCTGTTGTAGGGAGATGTAGACAGAGGATAAGCTTGGTATAAAGAAAGAGGAGGTGGGGAGGGTAATATTCTCATTGGTTCCATTATATTCTGACTGATGGGAGGAGTTAGCTGATGGTGATTTCTTGGAAGAGATAGGTCTACACTGTGGGAAAAATTGACAACACGTAAAACATCAGTGTGGGAATAGGTCCTAGGTTCGTACACAGCATGAGGATACCTAGGAGTCACAGAGACAAAGGGATGGTGATAACTACTTGTCCTTGACATATCTAAACCTTCCACAGTCTCAAAACTACGCTCCTCAGGGGTGTAAGGAATTTCCAGCTGAAGTGGTTTGCTTTTCAACCCTAAACTTAAGTTCTGAGCTTCACTTAATCCTTCATCTCCTGAGTTCTCTTCTGATCTCCTTTGAAGCTCATACCTCGGCTCGTCAAGATGATAAGTTTCCATTTGACTTGGTGGTGGTGAAAAACGAAAATCATAATGAAGTGTTCTTTCTGGGAACATCAGACTATATGGGTGCCTCGGGCTCATGGATGTTGAGTAGCAGGAGTCCATTGCTAGGTGTGGAGACTGGCTTTGGTCGTGAACTGGGTACTCCAAGGGAGAGACAGGCCTACTCAAACTCAATGGAGTATCCTTAAAATTTGAGTAAGGCTCTTTCCTTGATACCAATGGCACTGGCGAAGGTATTTTAGCTGGAATATCAATCTCTCTCTCAGCAGCATCTAAAGCTGCCTCGACCAATAAGCTGGCATTTGTAGAATCCTGTTTACAGTGATGGATCAGCATTGGGATTGGTTCTTCGTCAATTTGAGAGACATTGATGTCCGGGTCTTTATCATCCTCATCAAAGTCAAACACAGATGTCTTGCCATTATCAGAGGACTCTCCCATCCACTTCTTACTTCCTTTACTGACAACTGTTCTACTTGGTGCTTCAAAAGGAATAGTGTCTAGTGGATCACCCGTAACAGAGATAGGTGGAGATAGAGACAGATCATCATTAAGACACTTATCGGGTGAGTCTTCTCCTGCAACAGAATTTTAATTAACAAATAACTATAATTTTTGTGAGCAAATGATGCTAAATTTTTTTAAAACCTATAACATTATTACATCAAACACATCTATGAGCGGGTGGTTCCAAATCAATTTCCAAATGTCTTTATTTTAACGATATCCTTGATAAGTATATGAAATCGTACAAAAAAACTTCTTCTTATTTCCTTTAATACTTTTGGGTGGTAATCTTAATTTTAAAAAAATGTTGCTAGCAATATTAAGTTTATTTTGTATACTTTTTGCACTTGTGTATTTTGACAGAGTTCACTCATGTAACACATGACAGTGATAACCATAGAGACTAAATTTAATTTTAAAATTGAAACAGGATAAACATATCAGAGGAATAGCTGATACACATATAATATAAAATAAATTCTCTTATTTTTAATATAAAATAATAAGCTATTTGATTAGACAAGTCACTATTTGGCCTATTGCTCAGTCCTCCATGGTAATAATCCGTTACCAGTTCACTATTACTGAACAAAAAGGAAATCTGTTAATAATTGGAGCTTATCCTAAGTTTAACCAATATATTTACATTATGAATTTTTAATCTTCTTTGCTAAGTTTATTTTTAGCTTCTTAATATTCGCTGAGCAGGATATAGTTTTTTATTGCATTTTACAATTTAAATCGTACAATGTAGCATTGTAATAATATAATTATTCCATACTTCAAATAAGAGCTTTGGCATGATAACATTAAAAATTTATGTCTTAAATCAGATGTAAATAAATTTTTATTTATTTATATCTAATAATGATATAATAAATACATTTTTAAAGCTCCAATTTATCGTTTAGAGAAAAAATTATACCATCAGGAGAAAATTATGAATCCATTCATTTACACTAAACTTTCCTACTTGCTTGATCTGATTTAATGCTTAATTAATTAACTATAATTAATATGGCCTATCATAACCATTAATTCTATGCAAAGATAGATTTCTAATTCAATGCTAAATGTTGTATCTCCATTAATTATTAGCTGTGTAAAGTGTACTACAATTTAAACACCAGCAGTAGTGGCAGACCTCACTAACTAATCAAATAACTAGCACAAATATTCCATTTACATAAAATATATATATGTAATATAATTAAGACCATAACTTATCCATATGATATATATGCTTTTTCATCTAATTTATGCATAATTTTAATTTGTTGAATGCTGTTATAATCCATCTATTGCTAGTCGTTTCGTTTTCCCTCTAAATAACTGATTTAAATCAATTAATGTGGGAGTCAAGTTAAAATCGGAATTTACATTTTAGAAAGAATTTAGAAATACCTATACGTACATGTATGGGTGGGTGGGTTTGTCAATACCACTGTATGTGTATGGGTGGACAGGTGGGTCAATACCACTGTACGTGTATGGGTGGACAGGTGGGTCAATACCACTGTACGTGTATGGGTGGGCGAGTGGTATATTTATAATCTAACTTAAAAGATTAAAACTTTAAGATTGAGACCAACCGTCACTGCTGCATTGAGAATCGGTGTTGACACTGTTGGGCCTGCGGCTCCTGGAGTAAACGTCAAAGCAGACTGCTGAGGTAGTGGAATTATAGCCGTTGCGTAACGGTGAACACTCCCCAAGACTCCTGCTCTTCGCACCTGATTTAATGTAACAACAATTAATTGTAACACGATTATAACTGGCAATCTTTCTTCAAACAAATATATACAACAAATAATAAAGTTCAATATGTTTACTTCACTAGTTGATTTAATAACATTACCAAATATCCCCTTTACCTTGCTAGTTGAGTGAAATGTAATCCATTCTTGTCAGTCAAATAATCAATTTGATCGATTGTAACCATGTATCATAAAGAAATTATATAGTCAGATTTTTAAAATGTTATGTATTTATGTTCTGGGGCACCAGTCCCAGAATAAAAACTAAAGTTTGTTTTATTATTTCATTCCTTAAAAAACACATAAACATGATTTATATATACATATACCCCTCTGCCTCCTTTTAAAACTAAATTTTTATCTGTTCATAGGTGAAGTAGCAGTGAAATAAGAGTTATTTGTGTAACATTTAAGATTCACCAACCATCATTGCTGCACTGAGAGTCAGTATTGACACTGTTAGGCCTGCGGCTGCCGGAATAAGCATCAAAGGTGTATTCCACAGAGCGTTCGATGTGTGGCATATGACTGGCCTCTAGTCCATGTACCTTGCGGTAATGGAACTGTAAACACTGCTTGGTGGTGAATGCTCCCTGACACTCCCGCTCTTTACACCTGATGGAACGAAACAGCATT
Organism: Stictocephala bisonia; assembly: GCA_035578905.1. Lineage (NCBI taxonomy): Eukaryota > Metazoa > Arthropoda > Insecta > Hemiptera > Membracidae > Stictocephala > Stictocephala bisonia. The sequence goes on along the minus strand of JAQJVL010000057.1, from coordinate 2,134,451 downwards.
TACAACATGGTTCAATATTTATGTGAAATTAATATTGTGTGGTAACAAGTTATTTTGTTAGCAGTTATAAGAGCTATAAAACTAGATGTTTTAGATCAACTCTTATTCCCAACTTAACCCTTTAAGGAGTAATGACGTCTTGGAATGTCATTAAATCACTAGCCATGAGGACTAATATTTTGAGCACAAAAATGACGCTGCGGAGTAAGAAATTAATACAGTAATTTTTGTTTAAATTTTAACCAGTTTTATTGTAAGGTAATAAAAATGGCACAGTTTTAAAAATAATTCAAAGAAAAAGCAAATAACAAATAATTTAACATTTTTTGTTTTTATGAAATATTTGAAAACAGGATATATGCATAATGCTGCATTGCTCGTATGATGTGTCTTTTTGCTATTTAGCATTTATTGTAGAGTTGTAGCACCACTTTTGAGGTTTCCTCTGTTGACCTTGAAGATTCTGTAGAGGGGGTGGGAAATGCTGGGCAGTTAGGCGTAGCGAATGTTTATCGTCGCTCAGTGCACCTGCGTGCAGAATTGTCTTTATCTCTCTTGTTTGATAATGGCATTCATTTTTCAGTTTGAATTCCGAAAATGCAGTTATGCTGTTGTTGTTGTGGATTTTGTATATTTATAATACATTCAACGTGGTGAAATCTCACAAATGAAAAAAATATTTGAAAAATACCATGTCCGTTCTGTCCTTATTGTATTTGATATGTCCTTAGTGTAATTGATAACAGACTTATGTTTTTGTTGTTGTTTTTCTACTGTTGGTTACTGATAGCATAGTTGACTTGACAAGAAGGCCGATAAGCATGTGCATGCAGTTGTCTAGAATGACTCATCCCACGGACAAAGCCCTGCCCAGGCCTGAATTAGGTGAATTGTCATCACTGCTTTAATACTTCTCCTTCCCAGAAATTTATTTCCTTACTTCTGGAGACGGTTATACGTGTTCTTGAGCAATAAAAATTTGTTTGGTAAAAAACATAGATATGACGTTCCAGAACTTCACTACTCCTTTGAGCCTATTTCAGACATGACGTTTCAGAACGTCATTACTATTTACATGCATTATTCCATACTCCTGAAAGGGTTAAATAAAATTCAAATCATATCAATATGAATTTTATTTTTTGCAGTCACATTATTTTTGCACATGCACGCACGTCGTGTGTGTGTCAAAGTGTAATCAATTTAAAACCAACTTTGTACTTAGTACCTTTTTCATTACTACAAATGTAGTTTATAAGACTTTATTATTAAGACATTTATTTATAAGTAAATTAATTAAAAATCCAAACATAAAGCAGATTATTTAACTATGAAAACAATAGATTGTCAACAAAGTTGTGCAGTCGTCACAACCAATCTTCATAAATAAATGATTAGAGCGAACATGCTCATAAGCTGCTCTCCTACTCAACTTGCAGACATATATATTAGAACATATATTAGAAAAGAAACACTGAAACAAATTAATGTAAAAAAGGTATACACTTGTAAATCAGTATTTAAAATTACTGGAAACCTTATTAAGGGTACTAGCACCTTTAATTCAATAATCCTTGTCTAAAATTGCAACAAGGAATCCTCTTTGAGAAAATTCCAAATGAACATAATTTGGAATAATAATAGTGTTTGCTTGAAATTTAGAATTTCACTCTATTGACAGAATCAAAAAGGATTTTCAGAAACATAATTAAACGGCCCATGGACATTTTCTGAAAACCAAAACTACTTAAATATCATACTGATTACACTTCAGTCAGTGAGGAGGGAACAGGGTGAGAAAGATCACATTTCTCCAGACTATTCCCAAAATTCCTGTACGAAACCGTGAAGTCTACCGCTCAATAATGTGTTGAAATATATTAAACACAATAGTAAAATTTGGAATTCTGTTAGACATAACTCATCACAGCCTTTTCCTTTCAAAATTCAATTCATATGGAATACACCTCTTTAATTACACGTGTGAGATTGCATTATAAATTTGATTAAACAAAGTGAGGTGCTGCACAAGGATCGGCAATTGTGTTCATTTCAAAATTGTCATGTACTCTGAAGTTTCCGCATATTCTTTGATTTACAGAGACTGCAAAACTTACCTCTAGGAAAGACATCTGCATGTATGAACTTGGTCAAAACCGTCAGAATAGACTTTCACTCAAGGAAATTTAGTATATTATCTATGTAGGTCCCAGATACAGTTAACTTACACATCAAGGGGCTCAAATATTATTTAAATTCAATAAAATAATACTTACTTGAAAGGTTTTATGCCCGAGTGTGTGAGCATGTGAATCTTAAGGTTGGACTTGTTCTGGAACATCTTGCCGCAACGGTCACATGTAGAGGCTCCAACCACATCCTTCACAAATACAACAAATTTGTCATTCAACATTTCTAATATTATTCATTGCAGCTTTGTGTTGAGGACTGCTAAACTGAATTCAAGGTGTGATGAAATTTTACAATGCACTTCTAATGAATGGATTCACAACATAAAATAAATGAATGGATTTTTTAAAATTTTGGGTATCTTTTAGCATGCTTGACCATTCTGAGGAAACAATGGCATACAGTACTAGTTGTGTGATCTAAATGTTGTAAATAAACAAGTTTGTACTTAACTTTTATATTTAATAACCAACAAAAAACGTTTTCTTCAATCGACCCCATCGTGTTCAGATCAGATGTGTATAGATCAATGGAACGGCACTTGATTTGATCATAAATTTAATTAAAGGCAGTCTCTATGCAAAACATGGAGGAATGTGATATTTGTAATTACTTTATTACAGTAACATAACATCTTCCACATTCTGTGAGAGTTTCAGTGATACAAATTAACATAATGTAAATTGTCTGCTATTTACATTATTGCTTTTGTATTAGCATATCGGTAGAATTTTTTATGATGAAGGACTTTTTTACGAGAAGAAATACTGTACGAAAAAGTATAAGTGGTAATAATAAGACAGATGGAATACTCGCTTATTGGTTTACACAACTTGCCTTCTGGTGAACCTCCCTGATGTGACGTTGTAACGCTGGCCGAGAGCCCAACACCTTCAGACATTGTTGGCATTGGAAGTCTCTCAGTACTTCCAGCATTTCTGCAACAGACCACATAGTTCGTAGCCGTAGAGTTCTTGCAAAATGAGAAAGTTTGACATTTCCAAAGCATTTCTTTTTCTTATTTATTCTAATTTATTTGGTCAGTTTGTAACCTTAGAGAACCTCAAATATAGGTTTATTCTTTATTTCATTTAGGTAGATAAATGTTCTTCAACGTCAGCAAACTTTAGCCATCCAACCATATAGGCTATTATACTCTATCCACAAGTGAGTCTTCAATCAGTAACTCATCGTTGCTATTTCACCAGACATTAAGAACAATGCTTCCTATGAAATATATCTCTAAACACTATTATACAATCTAATTATATTATAGTTATAATACAGTTTTGAGGAGATTGTAGGTGATAGGTTCTATGCTTAGTCCTCTTAATACCAACATGGCGTCCGCTCAATGGTTGCCAATCAACATGGTCACTGCTAGAGCAAGTCAACTAGCTGAAAAATCAGAACAATACTACGTGGTTCGGATTTCACATAAAGCTGTAGGTCCCTTAGTTAGTCAACTTTAGTTAGTAACAATAATTACACTCGTTCATCTACACTCATCATCATTTGCCCCTCATATTCACCCATATGTCTACAATTGAATGAATTGAAAAACGCCCCGGCGTCTTACTAATTAATAAAATAATAGGTGCTGGGTTATTGGTACATACATAATCTCTTACACCAAAGGCTCATTAAACGAAAATAATAGGGCTCTTATCATATCAGAAGAAAAGACATACAGACATCTTGATTCCATGACAGCCTTATATTTGCTATAACTAGTCAAGAATTTTGTTTATGAACTCCCTCCAAACGTATCTAAGGGCAAAAGCATCAGTCTGACATATGCTCGTCTGTGATTTTTATTTTTACTGTTGTGAGAAGGTAATCGGCATCAATAATTCATTAAAATACAAGTACACCAACAAGTAACATTCAATTGATTAATTAGAATAATACTATGTCATAATTTTATACATTTTAAACATAATTAGAACCTTGGATACAAAACATTAATTACCACTGTGCATCCGCTTGATGTGGACCTTCAGTTTCTGAGGCTGGCAGAACTTACGGCCACAGTAGTCGCAGAGAGGTCTAGCTCGATTTGGGTTAGCCGAACAGCCGTATGTGCGATGCATTTCTAAGTAGTTCAGCCGTAGGAAAAACTAAAATTGAAGTAAATATTAAATTACTGTACTATTCCTTCTTTATTTTACCGATTTGTTTTGATTAAGCTTACAGAATACACAACATAAAGCTAAAATTTGTGTGAATTCCGTTAGGAAGTAACCTGAGTGAGCGAGACAGAGAAAGGGAGATCTGTATATAGACGAACTTAAAAGTAAAATATTAGTGGTAGAAAGGACATTTTTATATGACTTAGAGAATGGACCATAAAACTGGATATAAAAAATCTAAATAACATACAGTCTTTCAGCAGGAAGATCCTGTTTAAGTTGCGAACTGAATAAATTTTGATTAGCCTTCCACCAACATTTTCTGTACATAAAACTATGATAGCCACCACATTTCCTTCTTAAAATTACAATGACTTTTCAACCCATTCTTCTTAGACCCCTATTATCCGTGGGACACTTCAGTGGAGCAACTGTGGAGACACGATTGACGGTGGTGTGGCGGGGCATGGAATCAAATCGGAGCTATTAGCCGTGAGACACTAGTGGACCAACTCAAAATTGTGACGGAACTATTAACTGACGGTGTCCGACCCCAGCAACTGCTTGTCAACATTTTGTGTCTTACTGGAGTCACGGGGTATGGCAGCTTATGGAGCCCATTAGCCATACGGCAACTGTGGCACAACTTACTGTGCGCGCATACACCTCACAGTCTAGATCACTTACCCAGGAAACAAATCAAAGACAGTCTGACTTCTGATGATAAGAATATAGCTGAAGTGTCAGTGAATTATTTTTCTTTCAATTTTCGTTAATTTCTAGTAAAAAATGTGCCACTATGGATAGTTTTGAAGAAGTTAATGTTCCATAAACGAAGAAAAGAGTGGAAAAAGTAGTAAGACCTTTTACTTAGCCTTGGGACCAACATTGGGTGTTTACAACATTTTCTAACCCTTCGCTCTTTCTTTTTCATTAAAAGGACAAAAAGAAGAAGGTCTGCACTACTTAACAACATGTTCAACATTGGCAGACGACAGAAAATACACAATCAGACCTATTTTGTGCTGTTGCGCCACTGGGTCTCAACTCGGTATTTGTTCAGGACACTGTGTCTCTAGAGTTGCTCCACTGAAGTATCCCATGGCTAATGGGGTCTTAGACATGATACTTACTGTATTATTAAACAAACAGAATGTATTTCTTACACCAATATTTGAGTTACAAATTTCAAATTAACCAAAAATGTCAGCATATTTGATCCAGAATCAAAGCTTGTAAGCCCAGAGGAGACTTGTAAACGGTTCCTCATTATTAAGTCCTATGAGTTCATTAAAATAATCATGTTGCTTGCACCTTATTGTATCAAAATCTTAGTAGCAAAAATGTGTAAAGTATATAAATTTATATTTCTGTCACTAAGGATTATTTTAAAGTAGCAAGAGTTGCATACAAAACATGTAAATATGACCTAGTTAATTAGGAATTGATAACTAACCTAATTCTGAAGTAGCGGTATAAATCCAATCATTTTAAACCAACGTGTTTTTGATGAATTTAATATTTATGACTATTACTCTATATTGACAGGCCATTCACTAACTAGTCTTAATACAAACATTCACTTATTATATGGTTGAGGTTAGGATACGTTTAAGTCTAATGTTAATAAGATCTGAGGTCAAAATAACATTTACAACTTATCTTTATCTAAAAGATAAAATGGGCTATTAATAGTTGTTTCTTTTCACGAATATATTGCCCTGCTAGGACAATTTGCCAATTATTTTTAAATGTATTCTTACATTATTTTTAAATGAAGATTTTCTTTTCTTGATATTCTAGACATTATTTATATGAAGTATTTTATAATGTTTTCAATGAATGAATGAATGTTCTAAACATGTTATTTAAGTAAAATATTCAATGACACAATAATAAATTACTTGTAGGTTAGTTCTTACCTTGTGACAAAACTGACACTGATAAGCTCCTTTGCCATTATGACTGTCTGCAACATGCTTTATAATGTTCTCTTTCCCAAGGACTGACATACCACACACCTGGAAACATGAATCATATCACATATAAACCACTTAGTGCCTGCAAACATGAATAATACCACTTACAAACCACTTAGTACATACACTTAGTACCTGCAAACATGAATACATACCATACCACTGATAAACCACTTAGTACATGAAACATACCACACTTAGTACCTGCAAATATGAATCATACCACAGATAAACCACTTAGTGCCTGCAAACATGAATCATGCTACTGATAAAGTTAAAAAAAACTGCAAAATGAGGCATATTACTTGCACTTGGTCCCAAAAAAGACGAATAATCATAGCGATAAACCATACACCTTCAAACATGAAAAAAACATAACAATAAATTGATATCATTGATAAAACAATAAATTTGCACAAAATGAATTAAGTCAAATGCAAATAAATTTTAGAGGGTAACACAATGATATAATTGTAGTTTAAAAGAGATTTTAGCTTAAATGGGAGTTCACAGGATTAGTCTACAGGAGTCACAGAGAACCAAGGAAACTGGTTTGGGCGAGCCGGTGGCCGAGCGGTCTAAGGCGTCAGGACTTTGAGCTTGGGTTAGAGATAGCGCTGGTTCGAATCTGGCCTAGACTGGCAGACTTATCAGTAATATTCACCTTCTACTGTACTGGTTTGCCTCTTTACTCTGTCTGAATACTTTCCTCACACAGATCAATAGTCTATGAGGAATGGGCAGAGTAAGGTTAAGTAGGAGATCGCCTCTCCTTAAAAAAAAAACTAGATCAAACTACAATTTTTTTCTTCTTAGAAACGCTACTCCTTCTGAGATGCAAAGACGTATCAGACAAGAGGTGAAATGAGATTATATAGTCTTAGCTATTGCTTACTATGTAGTCTCCGTCCACTGAGAGCCGAGAGCATATGTTTTCCTTCACATCTTTTCTTAGCAAAAAACGGTACAGTTTTTTCACAGCAAATAGCTATAATAATACTTTGCAAAATTTACAGTTAGACTCTCCACTGTCTTTTTGATATTTTTTCTTCTTTGCAGTAAATGATTACATATTTAAAAAATTATCAATACTTATACTTATAATCTTTACACAAACAGACATCTAATGTGATATTACAAAATGTAATATTTGTGCCAGTAATTTGGTTAGTTAGTGAGGTCTGCCACTACAGCTGATTTAATCTGCATTACATTTACATAGAACTACACTAGTGCTCCACAATGGAACACAAAAACAGCTGATAATTTGAGACACAGCATTTTAAATTGGATGATAAATCTCACTGTGTATAAAATAAATGATTTGACCAAGAAGTGTTCCGAACCATATTCTACTCTTCTTCTGGTTCTCACATTTTGTAAACATCTCTCGTTAACTGTTTCAATAACTGCGTGGACTTTTCAATTGTCCGTTTTACCATCTGGAGACACTCAAGATCAAAACGTCACTTACAAAAAATAAAAAGTAAATTAGAAGCAAAAACATCTTACTCCAAAATAACATTTTTCTCAAAAAAATTTTACTCCTTTTAGGCCATATTTCCATGATGCCATAGAAAATAGACCATTCCTATATAAAGGATTAAATAAAATTGATAATTAGAGCAGAACTGATATTACGTACCTTGCAATGGTATTTGCGCACAGTGAGGCTGTATGCAGGATCATGGAATACAGCACAATGCAGGCGGTAGTAAAGCATGTGGGAAAAACTCAAGTTACAACCACCACATTCTGTAATCATTAGATCGATTCAAACACTATTTTATCATTTAAATTACGGAATAAAAGTAGCAAATGTATCAAGAAAATCAATTTTCGTAGTTTTTTAAAAACTGTTTCTACTTTATACATGGATGATTTAATCTTCAAATGGACGAGATATCAATATTTAAACAGAGATGCAAGTATTCAATTCAATTCAATTCAAAATCTCTTTATTCCAATCATGTTACATACGTACAGGAATAGTGTCTTATACTTAAGTTAGCCTAAATATTTGAACCATACATTAATTGAAGTTGGCATATTACATAATCTAATAGTTATTTGAGTAAAATTATTAATAAAAAAAGTTCTTAGTTTCTATAGATTGGCAGTTTCACTTACAGTTGATTTGTTAGCATAAACTCCTCAATGCTATAAAAAGGGTGATTTGTTAGGTAGGTTTTTAGGTGATTTTTAAAAGTTTTTGTATTACGTTCTTTTTTTATATGACCAGGTAATTTTGATAAAAAATGCTGCCCAATGTAGTTTGGTTTTTTTTTGTAAAATTCTAAATTTGGGGTTTTGGTAATTGTTAAAGTGCAATTTCGGGTATTATAATGATGTGGTGCTCTGAGTTCTCGTTTTGGTAATTCTGTTGCTGTAAAATGTAAAATAGTTTGATAAATATATAGACTGTAAACAGTCATGATACCCAGCTCAGCAAATTTACCCTTGACAGTGTCATCCCACTTGAGCCCCAACATGATTCGTATGGCCTTTTTTTGGGCTATTAATATTTGGTCCATCTTTGCTTTAGTAGCAGAACCGTACAGTACAATGCCATACTCCACATGGGATTGGATCAGTGAGAAGTATATAATTTTAAGGGTTTTAAGTGTACAGAATAATGACATTTTCTTTAGAGCAAAAATACCAGTTGATATTTTTTTCAAAACTTTATCTACATGTAGATCCCAGTTTAGATTTGCATCTATTACTAGCCCAAGAAAGGTTGTGTATTGTGTTTGCTTAATGTTTTGATTATTTATGAAAATTTGGGGTTTTGTTTTAAATTTACATTGCTTAGTGCTTAAGGAAACAACATTTGTTTTATTTATGTTAAGGAGTAAATGCTTTTCACCCAGAAATTGATTTATTTGTTCTAAATCATTAATAGCAGTAGTTTCAATGTCATTTTCATTTTCCCCTGATACCAAATAATTGGAATCATCTGCAAACAAATATTTTTATTGTAGATTTTATTTTATTCATGGTTTATTAATCTAGTATTTAATCTTTTATAAATTTGGTATCTGGCCTATGAAAGCCATACAATATATTTATAATCTTCAAATTATATTCATGGAAAATTGGTTTACATCAAATGTGTTTGAGGCTGATGTTTTGATCATACAGCGATAATCAACGAAAAGAAGTGTTAATTAAACCAAACTGCATATAAACTACACATGTTTCTGAATCAAAATCAATTATTTGCTGACCCTTTCAAATTGTGGCCATATTTATATTCCTTAAATAGCAGCCTACCCTGTGATAATCTAGAGAATATAATATGTCTACTATGAAATATGATAATCCTTTTTGTATATTTGCTACACCTCCTCACAAACAAATAGCAGAATTTTCCCCAGGTTTCTTGCTTATGATACTAGATTAAATATAACAGTCATGTCCGATAAATGAAAAAAATCTTACTCGTTTTACATAATTTCTTCTGTGACCAGGCAGTATTGGTATTTTCCGCCCAAAATAGAAGTTCCTCTCCAACACTGACTGTTGTGGTAGTGACAAACACCAACTGGTTGTTGCGCAGAATCACTTCAAGGTTGCGTGAGGAACGGACAGGTGCTGGATGAATAAAGCGTAACCAGTTTGAAAGTTTAGGGTCGCTGGTGCTTAGATAACGACAACCGTTGCTGTCAGACAGCTGAAATAATACAAATTCTGAGTGTTTTGTTAATTGTACGTTTTCAGACCTTGGAAAGTTTTTGTATTTGAACATTTTTGTCATAGCAAGTCCCACTATATATTAATACAAGTTTATGTCTTTAACTGCTTTAATATAATTGGGTGTAAACCTGTATTAAAGCATGGAAATAAATAAATAAATAAAATAAACAAAATAAATAATAAATACAAATACAATACTCACTATCCAAATTTTAACACAGATATCTTCAACACAAATTTAGTCACTACCCAATTAATAATGAGTTATTAATGAAGACACAAAGATATAATCCACATTTTATGCCAACATAAATAACAACTTATTAACTCTCTCACCGGTTTACAGCTGATTTCACCCATAAAATGTATCACCAAAACACCTGTCAGCTGAATTCCACCAACTCCGCATTGGTTGACTAAATCGTTTGCTGTAGTAAACTGTTTCACGTAACTGCGATGAATTATACATAGATGGAATTGTGAATAGTCGATGAATCGAATGTCGTATGTAGTTTGTTACTATGATGACTGAATGAAGAAGAAATGGAATGTAAACAGAACACAGAGAAGTGTCATTTTGCGTCTATGTGCGTTGGTCTTAAAAACTTAAGTAATGGTTATATTTATCTTTCGTAATATAATTAAAACATTATTTAATCATTCTACAACAAGTGTTCAACAATTTGCTATAGGTGTAGTGACGTTTTATAGTGATACAATATAGTGAAGTATAATTGAATAAGTAACTGTGCATGTTTTTTATAATGACAAAGGCTATAAATGTGCAAATAAATGGTTATTTATATTTTTGTGGCGGCTATCTATACAATTCCACATTTATATTTATTTTTATAAACATTTGCTTTTGTGATAATTTTATTGCTTAGGCCTACTAGAACTCTCTTATACTTACTAACTGGATGTTACTTTAATTCTATAGTCAATGTTGTTTCTCACTTTTGTACTTTAGAAAGCTCGGAACTTTCCCGTACAAAGAGTGCAAGATTCAAGGTTCAAAGCCCTAACTGAGTATGATACCTCAATACCTCTTTAGGTGTGTGGGTGGGCAGGTGGGTCAATACCACTGTATGTATTTCCTATTCATATTAAATAGGACCTGCTTATTTAATATGAAAATATACCACGGATGTTAAAATTGAAAACTGCTTGCTTAGGAAAAACGGTTGGTACTTTACTCGAGTAATGTTTTCAAACACAGGCCTGCAAGCCTTAATTATCTGGCAAGGGAAGGTAACAAAATATATTATGACTGCCAAAAACTCACCTCCCATATATGCTCCATGGTGGAGTCATCCGGTATTTCCTTCTCTTTGATCTCTTGACCTACCAGAGGTCCAAACTGAAAAAAGGCTGGGACGGGCTCTCTGGCAACTACTACGTATCCTCCACCTTCTCCTTGTCTAGCTCTCAACTCCAGACAGGCTGGAAGTGATGCCTCTGCGTAATCTTGTCCAGTATCTTCACACTCAGACCATTGAGTCTGAGTAACTGCATCTTGTACCTAATCATGGCCATTGTTATTACAATATACACAAACTTTAAGTAACCTACGCAAAATAATTATAATAATCATATCTTTACCATAAAGGATTAGAAAATATTTTTAAACATATTACAACCCTTTTTCAAACTTTAATTATATAAGATAACAATACATAGTTCATGGTGAATGTTTAAACTATTTTCAGTACTGAATCCAAATTAGGATCTTTTTCAGTTACTATTTATAAACTATACTAATTGCAGACATTTAAATCAAATTGTAGTAATCAACATCAGGGTGACTCGCTCACTGCTCAGTCAATCAGAATATAATCAGACAGGCTTTTGTGCCGACCTGGAGCTTCCATCGTCTCAGATATTAGCAATTTTTTTTCATTTATAAGCAAAAGAATTTAACAACACACAACAAAAGTTTACTAAACAAAATTTAAAAATAAATTTTGATCGATTTCAGTAAATTGGTTTAGTTTTGTGTGATGTATTTCTACCAATGTATAATATGATAAATAAGAAAATATTTATTGGTCAAAACCAAATTAATACTTACTTTTTTAAAGCTAAGATTTTGAGTTTGGTATTAGAAGCTAGACTGTTATTGAATGTCCTGTAAAACTTTCTTGTTTTAACCTATTGAAGATTATCCACGTCATATGACGTGCCAAGTGCTGTGCCTTCATTGAGTATTTGTTTTACCACAGTATAGTACTCAGGGAGTAAAAACAAGTTTTGTTTACTTTTTGTTACAGTTTGTTTTATTTTAGAACTAGATGAATTTAAAATTGTTTTAAAAACGTAAATTATCCCATTATCATGAAATTAAAATTGTTTAAAACATGATAATTTTGAAAACACGGATATACACAAAAAGTAATTTACAAACAGAACATTAATTTGAAGTATCGTTAAGCTTAGGCTCTTCTCTACAAGTGAGCATACATATAACATTATCTTTGCAGTATTTTTTTTACTTTGGGATCAAACGTCATGTGACGTGCTTTCTCAATCAGGATCAAAATATGTTACTAGTCATCAGGTTAAAGGCATTTATTCCCAAATAATTAAATTCCAGTTCCTGAAGGCATCATATCTAGATTTTATTGCATCTTCACAGTTATTGTGCTACAATGAACATGAATATTGCAATACAATTTGGGCTAACTTTTTTGCTGTTCCAATAATTTTATGTTTTAGTTCTTGACATTTTTACTGTTTTTTCAATTGCTATGAATTTGACTAAACAACATTGTTCTCACTGTCAAATTTATGTTAAACAGTAAATTAAATCAGTGTCACTATTGGTCTGATGTTGACCTTCACTGGACAAGGGAGCAACATTCGTAACATCCTGAAAAAGTTAATATCAGGTATCCAAACTTATGAATAGCCCATTATATAATAAAACTTTTAATTTTAAAGCTGTAGGGAGTATTTATTTATTTGTCTTCAAATACTACAGAATTTCCCAACTACAATGCAGCATTATATAATTAATTATTGTTCAAAACTGTACGTCATATTTGAACCTCAATTATACTTTATATACAAGTATGACTTCAGAACAAACATCTATCCAGCCTAAAAATGAATTATGTAAAATATAACATCTATACAGCCATAAAAGTGCAACATTTACATTTTTAGGCTGCAATGTATAAAAGCTATGAGTCATACAAGATTAACCGTTGATCAGTTGAGTTATAGATTGTCTTATATATTTAGGAAACCTTTTACTCTAGTGTTACTTAAACAATTAAACAAATTTATCAGAAGATAAATCACAATTAATTTTCAATTAATTAAAGTAATATTTTTACAATGTCACTCATCTAATTCACAATTTCAACCTAAATTTATCATTTGATATTGTTACAATTCTCGCCCCTATAAAAAACTGTGCGTCATATTTGAACCTCACAAAATTAGTTTTTTTGGTTAAACAACCGTTGAAACAAAGCTATCTTTTATCAAGCCAAATTCACTATGCAATTCATTATGGCAATTTTAACCCTTAAAGCTTTAATTTAACTGAATTATCTTAATGTTTAAATTTTCAAGTTTTGACACATTCGAACTTTAGTCCAAATTTCAAAATTTAGTATGCTCAGAAGTAAGCTTTAAGTCAGTGATTCTAATTAAGCTTTGAACTAGAGTGATTAATCCAATACTCTAATTTAGGCTCACTTGAAGCTCCCCAGGTTGGACATAAATCTTTCTACTACTTCATTATATTATATCAAACCTCTGAGATAGGTTTTCTGAGAGGGCAGGCATCTTGGACATGGTGTAATTCACAGTCTCCACACAACTTGATCGTAATAGCTACTCGCTCACAGATAGTAGTGCTTAGATCAGGATCCTTTAACTCTTGCTTAAGACTTGAATCAGTGTGTTCTGATTTCATAACTGGGACCTGCATCAATTGTTCGTTTTCTTGTTCACACGAAGCACTATTTCGTCTGAAAAATATAAAATTGACTGAAAAAGTGAGACCAATTACAATTGTTATCCATGAATTATGAAACTTACGTGAGAATGCTAGAACTTACTTTTTACATTTTAATACACAGGATAAGTTATAAAACTAAATTATAGGAGCATTTCTTTGCTCGAGCACGCTAAGGCATCTGGACTTTGAGCCTGGTCTCAAGATATTGTTATAATGTTCACCTGTTTTTATTTTTTGTTTTTAACCCATTGACCTAGTTACTCATCCTATTAAAATCAAAGAAAATGTAAGCATTTGGTTATAAATCCATTAAAAATACAATTTTCAAACTATAACAAAGAATTTTATATTTTTATAATAAGACAGGCTTTAAAAATATATAGTTTATGTGTATCTATAAAACAAATATAACACAACAATATAAAATTGTTTAGTTTTTACTTTTATATTTTTTGAAACCATATATATATATATATATATATATATATATATATATATATTGTGGTATATATTGTGTTTTAGTAAACAATTAAAAATCATTACTGAGTTGCTGTATTTTTGTTGAAAAATTAATTCTCTACAAGAAAACATAACATTTTTTAATAATATTACTTTTTAAATCATCACAAAATGAAAGCAAAATCAACAAACTCAAACATGATAAAGGATGCGCAGTAGCAGGCGAGCATGATTTTACTGTAAAACAAACCAGTTGATTGTTAAAAAGGTGACAAGGAACAGGGGAAATATAAGCACATTGAGTAACAATAAATTCAATATAATTGTCCTACACATAAAAAATTAGTGCGCAAAACATTGTAATTAGGCACGTGAAATTGCTGATTTACGATGTATTTTTAGGTTATTACGCTATAATTGGTAGCCCATTTATTTTTATTTTATTTTTAACCATTTGATGCAAAAGTTTATTTTAAAAAATTTATTTAAAAGGCACTGTTACCATCACAAGTTCTATGATAGAAATTTTGACCCTAGATCGGCTGTCACGGAACGGTTCCGTCATACTAAGATAATGAGTTAAGCAGCAACTTACAGCAACAAGCAGTCTTACACCACAGTATAATATAAACATATAGTAGCGAAGATCAACCAAGCGATGATAGTGATCCTAGCAGTAATGTAGCAAACAACTAGTGTGGTAATCAGCTATTGTAGCACATGTGATTGTTGTTTATGTCAAAAGTGGTGTTATAAGACTTAATTAATGTCTGCAAAATGACCACTATGAGTGCTAGCGTCGAGCCCGTTGCATTTTTCTTAAGAGTTAGTTTCGCTACTGTGTATATAATACTGTGCTTAA
The DNA here is from genome assembly GCA_035578905.1 of Stictocephala bisonia. Classification (NCBI taxonomy): domain Eukaryota; kingdom Metazoa; phylum Arthropoda; class Insecta; order Hemiptera; family Membracidae; genus Stictocephala; species Stictocephala bisonia. The sequence goes on along the minus strand of JAQJVL010000057.1, from coordinate 2,119,160 downwards.
TCAGGAGGTTATAGAGATTTTATAATGTTAGATAAAGTAAGTTTGAGTTCAGTGGAAGTTTGATCTATACAGCATAAAACAAACTTATGTACTGTATGTCTGTTTGTGCATTATACATTACAAAACAATTCATTCAATGGTCATGAAACTTTGGAAAGTTGTGTGTATATTTTTTCCCAGGGAAGGTTGTAAACATGGTTTTATAAGGCTCCACCCCACTGTCCCTTTAAGATTTCAATGGTCATCTAATGAAGTTATTTTATCTAATTAATCATTAGTTACTAAATAAAAACAAATGAAATTAAAAATATTGAAACAGGCTAAGTAATAACATTGGGTGTTTATATTAAAGCTATTGCAAAAAATACATTTGCATATTTCATACAAATTTATATTATATTTAGTTTTATTTGATACGGTATACCTACAAATATTTGTAGTCAAAAGTCACAGACTGAGCTCGAAGTGACAGGGTTGGCACTCCCTCATAGTTATAAGTTATTTCTTAGTACAGATATTTTAATAAATGCAACCTGTGAGCACCAACCTTCTGAATTGAGAAAACTGGAATAATTAATTTAAATATGGACACTCTTATCTTAAGCTTAGAGAGTAAAACATTCATGCTACTGTTTATTTACATTACATTATTTATTTAAAACATTACATTAGGCCTACTTACCTTTTGTAAGTGCTTTCATTACATTTCTTCTTAAACATCGAACCTTTCTCATTACCAGATAACAACTTGTTCTTCATATTACAATTTTTCTTTTTCTTTATAATCTTATGACTAATTTGTGCACTATTGATATTATTAATTTTCTGTTCCAAATTTTCGTCAACTTTACTCAAATCGTCTAATACAATATCAGAAGAATGTTCTGGTTTGGAGGCATCTTTCTTTGTTTGCTCTGTCTGATCCATTCTTTTGGGTGTCACCTGCATGTCTTCAAGGAAGTTTGCATTACATCCATCTTCTTTTGAATCTAAATGAAATCAGTTAAAAGTATTATCAAAAAGTGAAATCAATGCCAAAGATAAATTTGATGAATTTATTAAAATCTGAATAATCATTTTTATATTATTCTTATTTATAATAATCTGAATAAAAGATCTGCTACCAATATACAGAGTTAATTTAAATTGTACCAGTCTTATTATAAAAGATTACTATTAGTATTATGTAGAAAAAGATTACCGTAAGCATAAGTGCAAAATACATTTTTGTGTGTGTTTTTAACCTATTTTTCATCTTTGGATTTCTTTTGAATAAAGATTATTTTAAGTCAACAATTACATTTATTATTACTTATTTTAGGATTAGAATCTGCTATATTTGACCAATGCATCAATTTAAACTTTTAAACCTAAAACATTCCTTAACAGTCGCAATGTAAAGTTCCGTGAGTATGGTAACCTGTTTTGTTACATTTTCTGTTAACCTGTTCTGCAAGTAATAAATGTTTTGTTTGTCCAATTGTGTCTAAGTGTTACGTTTATTAATGAACTGTGACATGTGACCATAATGACCAAAACTATTCATCTGTAAGACAAAAATTTGGATTGAAGACAGAAGAAAGGCAAGTAACTTGTTAAGTTAATAGTCATTGGATCAAAATACACCGAGCATCATCATAGAATATAAAATAATTTACACTCATAGACTTGAAATCAACATTAGTAAAAGTTTTCTATATTTTTTTACTGATTTAAAAACACACTTATATTTTAAATCATTACTATAAAGGGCTTTACACACGTTCCTTTGTCCTATCTATCCTATCCTATCTGATATGGTTTCCTATCTATATCTGAGTCAGAACTAACAAAAAAAGTATCATACGCAAAAAAAAATATCAGCCGGCGTGGTGGCTCAGTGGCTAAGGCTTCGGACTGCGGAGGGCAAGGTCCAAGGTTCGAATCCCCACTGAGCCAACGGTTGGTACTTCACTCGTTGAATAAAGTTGACGCACAGGCCTGTAGGCCCATGTCAACTGGCGAGTGAAGTTAAAAAAAAAAAAAAAAACATACTGGCTTGAACACTGTGAAGAAGATCATTCATAGCAACTAAAAATAGCATTGGGCACAGGACTGATCTGTAAGGGACTCCGTATCCAACATGACAGAAAGACAACTACCAACACAAACTCTCTGCTCACGTTCCATCTGATATGAATCAAAGAGAGCCAATTCAGAGCCGTACTGAATTATACCACCATCCTAAGATGCCATTTCCTCAATCATGATACTCTATGATAACTGCCAAAATATGAAATTCACTAAAGTGAGAAGTCCTTGTCATTAATGTTCCAACACCTACTGACATTTATTAACGTGCGCTGTTAATGAAACACAATGAGTAATTTGATTTTGTTGTCTTGCCACCTAACTATTTAACCCATTCTTGGAACATGATGATACATAGATACAACTCATTATTATCCTTATGTCCAAACACATGTAAAAGCTTTATATTACCTATATAATTAACTTAAAGTAATAATTATATACAGTTACTTTTAATATAATCATTTTGTCTTTAAAAAATTTTAAACAGTTTTAAACAAGTTGATAATGATTTCATCTTCCATGCCCAAACACGAGAGCAGGCTTATTTTTTTTTAAATTCCTTCGGCGAGCCCTTTGAAAGTTCACAAACTAAAGGGTCAAATACAAAACAATAAAGAACTCATGGTGATATTTTAGGGCCACTGATATCGCAGTCCATCACAAAAGAGGGTGAGATGCAGCACAAATCAAAACTAATTATGTGGCTTAGTGAGAGTTGATAAGCATTAATTAATTATATAGCCTTTATTCAGTTATCAGGCACCATTAAAAAACTTACTTTCATTAAACTCATCAGCCTTGTTTGCTTTATTGACCACTATCACTGAAGAACAATTCTCCACACTGCTGGAAGTGTTTTTCAAAGGTAGTACACCTGTTTTAGAGCTGGAAATGTCTTGATCACTGTTATTGTCCGATATGTTTAATGTAGTTGACAATGGTTTGTTTACTAAATTGCTGGAACAAATACTAAACTATTATTTTTGGTGATATAAAACTATAGGAATTATATCACAGTAAAATCAATCAATCAAAATTCCTTTGTTGTGTTAACAACATTTGTTGCAAACAATGTAGTATACTAAATATTATCATTACATGAATGTAAACAAAAAATAAAATTCATCCAATCTATCCAGCCAACTCAGTAAAAGGGTTTTTTCCTCTCCTAGTGACTGCAGTGAACTTTCCCACTGAGTAAAAAGCCTTGGAGGCTAAGTAGCACTTCAATTTGTTTTAATTTGCCCAGGTCTTCTACATTTGTTATCAATTCCATAAGACAAAAGATTCACCAGCTTGTGAGGGAAGGTGCAAAAATACTGATGTTCGGTGTTGGTCAGTGCCGTAATTATTCTTCCCCCTAGTTTCGAATTTATGTATGTATATCACGGCCCCTTGTCTTCTTATTGTACATTATGACTGACAATAAGAAGTTGCATCGAGCACATAGAGGAAGGGTAATGTCAACAGCCGATCGTGCAGACATACACGACTCTGTAATTTAATTTAAAGATTACTTGTACTGCTCTCTTCTGGAGCCTAAATAGCCTGGAGAACTCAAAATTTGCACAGCCTCCTCAAACAGCTATTTCATTAGAAAGATGGAAATAAACGAGCCCATAGTAGGCCATGAGGAGAACCTGTGTCACACTTTTCAGAGCCTCCCCTCAGCAAAAATGCCTGAGGAGACTTTAGCACAAATGTTGTTAATATGATTTTTCCACGTCAGGCCTTTTTGAAGGTTTATCCCTAGAAACTTGACTGAGCCAGCTTCATCTACCAAGGACATTATCTACCATGACCGTTGGTCCACAACCAGAATTTTTTGATCTTAACGGATATGAATGTAATTTATTTGGGTGGATTTATTTTTAGATTATTTTGATTAAAATTTTGAATAGTTATTCAACTCAACGTACAGTTTCATCTCCAGTTTCTTTTGTGGACGATCTCTTTTTAGTTTGGTATCTGACCTTTGAAAGTCATACATGTATTTTAGAAATACTCAAAATAGTTATTGAAGTCTATGACCTTGGTAATACTTCTACCAGTAATAATTTTACTGGACTATTGGATTTTCCTGCAAATTCTTGGGAATGGTAATCTATTTTCACATTTATACAATTCCTATTAGATCTTCCATAACTCTTGCACTTTATCTGTGTGTAATAATTAAGTAATATCATTGATTTTATAAACAAATAGATGTTCCATCCAATGTTAAATTTTGAGTCTCAAAATATCAGCTGTTTTTGTGGTCCATTGAGGAGCGCTAATATAGTCATAGTCCCATATAAATGTAATGTAGTTTAAACCAGCTGTGGTTGCGGGTCTCAATAACTACCAATTACAAGCATAAATATTCCTATTAGATGAAGTACCGTATCTATTATAGGTGTATATAAATTATAGCTAAAATTTAATTATTTTTGTTTCAAATTCAAATCAATACAAAACATCTTTATTCATAAATGCACATGCTGTGTGCAACCGAATAGTACTCCTGAAAGAATACTAAAATGTAATTGCACCAGTTGCTTTTTTGCCCCGACTAGGATTCAAACCCAGGCCCCATCTCCCTGCCAACTGGAGACTATAACCACTAGACCACAGAGGCTTTATGGGACATGGGCAAAACCCATTTCAGACAAAAAAGTTTCCAAATTTTTTTACGTGAGTGGAAACTGCATTAGTACCTACCTAACCACATTTTAATTGTATGATTTTTATGTCCTCAGTTTAACGCAAATACAGTTATATAAAGCAAGCCATCATAAAATTTGTCCCCACATTTGAATATTCTTATAAGAAAAATGTAATGCCATAAAGGGTCTGTGCTGAAAGAGTGTTGAATATTTACTTTTCAGCATTGTAAAAATGTTACAAGGCATTTCATCTTTGTCGATTCTTAAGTAAAAATTCATGCCAACAAACTTACCATTTTTCATTTACAAACATATCCAACAAGTATGAGGTAAATTCACTGTCCGACATAAAATTGAATTTCGTTTTCAAATCTTTCCACCTATCCATGTTCTCCTTTCCAATGTAAATACAATCAAAGCTAGTTGTTTTCTTCATTCTCTTACTATACTTAGTATATTCACTTTTAGACTTTTTACTCTTTTTTCTCATTTTAAATTTTGTCAAACCCGGCCAATTTCTTTCATTCAGAACAACACTTTATTTAAGTCTGGCTAGGCCTATTTCAACTTTAGGCCAGGGAATATAATATTATGTATTTCTACATTAAATACTTAAAAAGTTCGGTCAATTTAAATTTTAAAATTGCTAACTCTGTAAAAATATAATGGACCTTGATTACTTAAAAAACAAAAATCAAAATGTAAAGAATTCCTAACTTCCAATCAACATTTTTTTAATATACATCCCATGATTCAATACAACATAAATTTCTCAGGAGTGAGGAATGAAAATAAACATTAGCAGACAGCTTTGGGGGAAAATCGGATTTTTTTCAAAGGCATTTTAAGTATTTATTATTAATTGTTGTGTGTGTATATAATATGAATGCTTTTATAGTTGTTTTTCTTTTGGTTCTGGTTTAGTGCAAATTACAAAAATGATAACTTGGATGAAAGTTTATTACCAGCTAAAATCCATTATACTTAATGCTTGAAATATTATAACAAGTAGTTCATATACAACATTTATAGAGACGATCATAATTAAATCAAGATTTTTAAGTCTTGTAAATTGTAATGTCTGTGTAACACAAATATTGTCTATGAAAATGGATTTTAGAGATAGGAGTTATTTAACGTTACAGGATAAATAACATGGTTACAGTAATGCAGTAATGTAACTTTTCATGCTTATCGACTTCCATATGCCTATTGGAACTCGCCTTGTTCAGACTTTATAAAGGCTACCACAATACAGCATACGAGTACAACAGCGTTATGGCATGCTTCGTTTAATGCGCCTTGGAAATTTTGCTCAGCTGGAATTCTTCGGTCTAAGTGTCAAAAACTTTCGGATAAGGGCGTTTCCTGTGTACCTTTCTTATACATTTTATATTATTTTGTATGTAATGAATTGTTTAGTTGAGTTTTGCTTGTGTGCTATCTGTTGTTATTGTGTCTGAAATAGTTGTTATTTATTTGTCTCCTTATCAAAATTAAGGCAATTTTTCATATAAATAATACAAAACATTACTATTAAGACAATAAAAACCAAGACTATTCATACTACAAGGCCGAGCGTTCAGGACTTTGAGCTTGGATTAGAGATAGTGCTGGTTTGAATCCGGCCTAGATTGGAAATATTTATCAGTGATATTCACCTTGTAATGTACTGATTCGCCCCCTTTCTCTGTTTGAATAAGTTCCCCGCACTGATCAATAGTCTATGAGGAATGGGCAGAGTAAGGTTAAGAAGGAGATCGGCCTCTCCTTTAATAATAAAAAAAAACCTATCAGTAATCAACAACAAAACAAAAGACTCAACCTATCAAAAAAAAACAAAACAAAACGATAAGGTCATAACTATCAAATTAATATCTACACAAAGTAATATAATTCTTCTAAAACACGATCATTTATCACTCATTCATATCACCCTCAAACCTTGACCACCGAACGCACCTACCCGCCCCGTCTACAGGTTCCGCAAAAATAGGTCCTTTAGCTCCGTTTCGAAGCGAGAGCCCTCACCTATAATTTTTATTTTGTCAGGAAGCATATTCCATAGTCGGCACATGTAAAAGATCAGTTGTACCACCACTCGGTAATTTTTAAAAGAGCAGTGGTAGTAATATGACTAGAGTGAAAACTAGACTGATAATTGGAAATCAATTTACTACTCTAAAAATAATTATAAAACTGCTGATGAACTATTCTTTAAAACATTTAGACAGAGCATGAAGTATACAGTATACTTATGGCCAAAAATCTGAAGGAGATAAGGGATTAGCCTTTTTCTGTAAACAGCTGATTTCAAGATAGTACGAAATGTACTAGATTATAAAGATAAATTAATTAAAATAGCAATACTTGTAGGAAGTGTTGCACGTAAAGTATCGTTAAGAAATCTAATTTAAATATTATCTGACCCAACAGCATTACTATACTCCAGCCGTTCTAGCTTTACCTCTGAGAGAAGCACACCATGGCAACAATGTATATCTTGAGCGCTTGGCACCTTCCTGTCCTACGGCTAATTTGTTTCCGGTCTAGATAAATCACAACTAGGGCCTGATAGTTTTTATTTGACTGATAGTTTTTTTTGACTTGATTTTTGACATTATTAATCAATAAAAAAGTACTTCCCAGTTAAACACTAAAAGGATTTTAATTAAAAAAAATTATACCTTTCTACATTATTCTTAATGTAGTCACCGGATGTAAAATTTAGAGGAGGGCTGTGGCGGTCTGGATACGACGTTGCCTATGTCAATTTTCCAGTTTAGCCCGCAAACCTCAGAGGTAAAGTTAGAACGGCTGGACTCTAATAATGTTTTAGTAGTTGGTACCATAGACCTTTTATTATACCATAGAATACATATAAAAATGAGAAAATATAAAGCAAATAAATAAAATAAAACAATATATATATATAGTAAAAATACAATATCTATACCCATAAAAGGCAAATACCACTGACTCATTCACTCATCGCTGTAACTAAAAAAGTACTAAGCCTACGAGGCTGAAATTTTGTAGAGTCTAAGTTCTTATGTTGTAGATATGCAATAAGAACAGATTTTGAAAAATTCTTAGTAAATCGAAGATGGTAGCCTTTTTAGTGCCAACAATTTTAGATGCCAAAAACAGCGTTTCTCTAATCGGACTGTAGCGGCTAAATGAACGGTTCTACAGCAAAACTAACACCAATTTCTGCGCCTGATTTGACACGATACCGTATACAACTTTGGCCCTTTGACTTTTTGCTCTATCTCACCTCCGTCCTTAGGTAGAGCTATATTTTCAATCTGTGCGTGTAAATCAAATTTGTTAATTTACGGCCTCTATCATTAGACTTACAGATTTTTCTAGGCTGTGAAACTTTGTTATCTAGGAGAACATACTGTATTCAGTGGGAAAATATATAATTTAATCTGAACACATGTATAGCCAGGTCATAGGGCATGGCTAAACATGGTTAGAAACACGATTCAGAGTCAATTACCGTACTTTGCACCCTCTATAAGTAGACTTACAGATTTTTCCAGACTATGAAACTTTGTTATCAACCATGACAAATTGATTTTAATTGGAAAATGTACAATTTAATTTGACCAAATGCATAGCCAGTTCACAGGACATGGTTAAATATGGCCAGAAACTCGATATTTCAATGATTCAGATTCGTAGAGACTTTGAAACCTTTTTATTTAAGAGAACAAACTTAAATTTTAAATTTAATCTTCTATAAATGAAATTTCTCATCACTCACTATTTCTATAAAACTATACGTTCAACTGACTTCAAATTTTGTACATAGGTTTATCTTGGTCCCTAGAGGCTCTCTAAGAAAGGATTTTCCTCTCCAACTGCAATACTCCGTCCCACTGGTCTCCGAAATTCCCATGGTGTTTTTATGGAGCTATATTAATTGATTATTTTAATAGATTAACAGCTGTTGAATAAACAAAAATGAATAAAATTAATTGTGGTAGGCTAAACTTTTAAATTAAAAATAATTGAGGACAGTAGCAAATTATACATAACATTAGCTGTTCTGAATTGGATATAGTGTAAACTGAAAGCTTGCTGCAAACTTCGATATATAATCAAACATAATATTATGACCGGCGAAGCGGGTAGGTACAGCTAGTATAGTATATTATATTATAGAAGGTCTATGGTGGTACTGCTTAAAAAGTTAGCTAATCAGATTTAAGTTTTCTTCTTCTACTGTTCAACTACTTTCTGCTAGGGATGGAAATTCCAGTTACCTTTGTGGAACACGTTACACTATTACAGTTACATCTTGGTAACAGGTTACAATAACCTATTAATTTTGGAACCTTTTGCCGTTATTATTAAAAATAAGAATAGTAGTACCCCAGAGTGTTACCGCAATACCGCCAACAGCTCGGGCCCATCCAGTTACGATGTGTCTAGTACGTAATGCTGTTCTCTCATGGAACGAGTGTTCATGACGTTACCCCAGAGTCAGACTGTTACAGCTAGCTCATCCAGTTACCATGTGTCTAGCGTGGAACGCTGGTTCCTTGTGGAACCAGAACGGGCGCTAGCCGTTCGCTAAATCCTCGCCTGGCGTGAGTTATCAAAGGACGAATACACTTTAGTTTCAGTTACAGTTCCTGGTCTGCTGTGGAGTCTAAGATGTTTAATTATTACCAATAATTAATTACTAATCACAATAATTAAAGTTGAAAATAAGGCTTAGTTTATCTTTAAAACAAACTTTAATAAAACATGGCAATGTATTATTACATTACATTATTAGGATAAAAGAAAAAATGTCAAAATGTATTATAAATTAAAATTAACATTTAAAAATATTAGTTGCTCAGCTCGTTTGCTGGTGAGCCTTGAGCAATATTATGCTAAAGACATAAAGCATAATGAAACTCTATTGTCTACGTCCGTCAGACAACAAACTAATAAACAAGCAATGTAATAATGTAACAGACAAGGAAATGAAATGCGTATTCCGCTTCCACTAACATCACAAATGACTGACAACTGACAAGTAGTAACTTGAATACCCCTCCCCCGGCGCTTCAGTTCCACCACAGATAAAGGAACTCCTACTTTCATCTGTGGTTCCACCGTTCCACGACAGAATTGGAACGGCCACAGCGAGCAAGCAGTGATGCAGTTACATTTCTACGCGGAAACTGGAACTGGATGAGTGTTCGCCCTCTGCCACTGGTAACTCCACGCCAGGCGAGGTTTCATTCTGGTGACGATTCCACGAGAGAACAGTGTTCCATCTTGGATACTTTGTAACTGGATTGACCAGCGTTTGATATCGTTTGTTCCATGAGAGTTCAGAACAGAACGATGCTTATTACCAACATGCAAACTGCATATTTGTTAGTAATATGATTTGGTGCTGCATCAAAATTAATTGTACGACAAAATTGTTTGATATTAAAACTCTTGTTTTATAAGTTCCAAAATTAACTGGGTATTTCAGATAACAGGTTATAGCGGTAACAGGTTCCAGCTTGGTAACAGTGTTACTTATCCTGTTACGTTAAATAACGGCCATCACTACTTTCTGCTACTGCTCTTCTGGTTGCTGATGTCTGCTGGTGATCAACCGTTTAACCTGTGAAGGTCGTTTGTGAGGAGTAATTTACTTATCTTACCTTTAAAGTTAGAAAATTACAGTTATGGCTGCAAGAAGAGTTGCACAGTCAACAATAAATTGGGCTTCTATAGCTGAACGGGTACCTGCCGAACAAAAGCCATTATATTTCGCCTTCAAAGCTAAATCTGATACCTATCTTCGCAAGTAAGCAATCTTCTGAGCCTACCTTAATTTTCTCTTCTTACAATACAATTGTACTACAAGCTACTCATTTAGTAGATAAGTTATTTTCAATAAAATATATTTTTTAGTTTTAAAGTACTATCAAATACAATTTATTAGTTAAGCTCATGAGAATAGTATCCATAAGAAGAATAGTCACAATGAGATTGAATCCACTGAATATTTCCATTGGACATTGAGCAAATTGTGGATGAGGAAATGGTGGATTTTGTAGCAATAGGCACATTATAAGTTTTGTAAAAATGGTGGAACCGTTGAACCAATAAATAAATAAATTATAGGGTTTTATAGTAAATAATTCTAATTAAAGTGTTTAAACGCCATCAAAGGACCATTTAAATCCTAAGGGAGCAACCGTAGCTAAGAGGCTAAAGCGGTTGCAGCCGTTTCGGGTTGATTTCCTACAAGACCATTATCAGTTTTTGCCCTGTTGCTCCCGTGGTTCGGAAGTCATATTAAGCCGTTGGTCCCCAGGTGAAGTGTTAAAATGGGTTCCTAACTTCGTCTGGTGATAAAAGTCGATCTTTAACTTTAGAAGATTCAAGCGCGATGAATCTTCAGAGTCATCAGTTGGTGTCTCTCACCAGCTGGCAAAAGTGTTGTACTTGTGTTTTAATATGTTTAAATGTTTTATAATCTTAAGTGTTTTAAACAGTGACGTTTTTGGAAGCCTGATGATGAAGCTTTTACATGCTTTGAAATGTACATAGCAGTAATGTAATTGAAGAACTGTTAAAGACAGAAAAAGGTAATCTAAACCAGTATTATTTCAAGTGGTGAGCCAAGAGGCTAGCATCTAGAGCTCCGAGTTTAGCGAAGTGGACGTGCTCTATCTGTGAGTTATGAGTGTCACTCGGGTGGAGGATAGCGTTCTCAGTAAAATGTTTTCTGACAGTGAATTAATCATTACTTGTAATTAGGCCTCTCAAAATGTTACATATGTTTTATACTAGTAGTAGTGCAGTTCACACGATTTTAAGAAATGAAAATTTTTAAGATTTCATTTAATTATTATAACAACAGGTTTTACATTATTGTTTGAAATTCAATTCAATGTTGATCTTATTAAATGTAAGAAATTAGTCAGCTTCTAGTTGTGAAAATCAAGGGTATCTTCATAGGGTGTTGATGTTCTTGTTCCAATTTTGGAAGGCAAAGAAGAATGATTGGTGGGAGGTGGATAAATCATTTCTCCCACGTGAATTTTGAGAGGGATCATCTGATAACCACCGGCTGTTTATTTGTCATTGGGCTATTAATTAATTACACTTTGTAAGGATTAGTCGGCTTTAGTTTGTAACAATGACTGCGAATGTGCTCATATACACTCATCACACTTATTCAAAATCCATATTCGCCCATGTCTTGGCAATCGGCGTCTTATGAATAAATAAACAAAATAAAATATGCAGGTTTTATGATTAAGTTTTGCACTTTTTTTTTCGGAAAAGTAGTTTGTTATTGTCATTGATTTTTTTATGTGAGACAGAAAACTTTGATAAAACAGCAAATTGTCTAGTGTGGTTGCAAATAGGTCCACGGTGTCTGATTGCCAACAAACATTTCAAAGTTAATGAAGAAACCTCTCCCAAGAGGTCCCGTTGTGAAGAAAGCCATGAGTCAACTAGAGGAGAATGGCTTAAAAGAATTGGTGAATTCCCTTGTGGCGATTCAAGTTTCATGTCGATGCATGACGGGCTGCTCAACACCTCGCTGTGTGCGGGTCAACTTAGGCCTAAATGGGTACAGTACAACCTCGATTATCCGGCCTAATGTAGCATAGGTCAAGCTGAATACGATAAAAGCCGGATAAAACATAAGTCATAAATAACTTTGTTTTATTAGAGAATCACGTTTAGTAACTGATAAGACAGCACACGTAAGCAGGGCGCCTACAATTGCACATGACGCAACACGCTCTGCAGCTGTTGTAATTAAACAAAAGATTTTTATCATGGTCGCCAACTTTGACGCTGCTTTACAATACAATACGAAAGATATTTAAAATACAACTGTGTTTTAATTAGGCTATCAAAAATTCGAAGGTAAATGTTATGTAAATTATATGTTTACTAAAATATTAAATCTTATACTTAATTTTAATTTTAACTCCGTCTGAATAAAAAATATGTGCAGGTATGTAACTGCATATTATGTGTATGTAAAATTGTGTACGTTAAATGAACTGTTCCATTTCCGACTTCCCTCACTCGCGAAATGGTCTCATCCAGCCAGTCACACTGAACAAAAGTAAACAACATTGCCAGCTCGCATCTTCAGGCGCATTATTAAATTATTAGATCGCTTGTCAGGAGAGGGTGACTACTAGCACCTGCAATTTTCCAAAACCGAAACACTTGTGTACGACATTTGCATTTGAAAACTGAAATATGCTTACAATCAATTGTAAATGTATCTTGTAAATAATTTTTATTGCTATCTGCTTGCCGAACCATATGATACAGACTGCCGGATAATGCGAGGCCGCATAGTCGAGGTTGTACTGTACATAGAAGATTTTAAAATGCACAGCTAGACTCTTTATTTGCCGCTCTATCATGCATTCTCTGTAAGTAATAGTAGATAATCACAAAATGTTAATTTGATGCACTAAAAAATGGTTTTCATTAAAAAATTTATCGACTAACCTGAAAAGTAACCCTATAGCTTTTTCACTAAAACAGATATATGATGTAAAGTGATTTTATATCATTTTACAGAGTTTCATATAAAATTACAAATATATATAACATTTACTTCTAGGTAACATGGACGGACTCACTGAAGCTCTGGGGTTTTATTGCTCCTTTTGCCAACGCAGCTTTTGGCTTAAGCCATTTGCTGAAGCAGATCTTTTGAAAATCCTCTTAGAAATATTTTTTATAATTTATTTATTTTTAAATTTATATTAATTTTTTTAAGTTTAATTTTTAATTTACGTAAATGTATACTTTTCCTTATACTTCTTTAATGCTCATTTTATGTATTTATATGTACAATTTTTCCCACATTATTACTAATATTAGAACATTCCACAAAGGGTGGGCTGTACTATAATGAATGTTACTGACAAAAATCTAAGAGGGTGTACGAAGGCCCCCTGGAGGTCAATAATTAACAGACTGGAAGGCCTTACTAGTGGCTTCATAAATAGCCCGGTGTCTTAATTGCTCACCAAATATGTAATAACATTCCATGGAGGGCGGCACTAAGTTGAGCCTGCTTCAAGTTCATTGACCTAAGGGGGTGTCCACAGACCCCAGGCAAACAATAGCCAGCAGGCCAGAAAAGCCTACTAGTGGAACCTTAACAGTAATTATGGTTACTATGGGGGGATTGTACAAGATGACGGATAGGTCTTGGCAGATGAAATGTCGGGGTACCATTTGCATGGCGATATCTGCAATGTGGGGGGAGGTGGCGGCCTTTCTGAACATCCGCTCGGCTGTTCTGAACATGTTCACTAATGCCTGGATTACATCAGGCCCTCCTGTATGACATCAGGGGAAAAGTGGTCTCGTTATCTTCATACGCTCAAGAGACCTTGGCTGTCACATGAATGATGAATGACAGCTTCCAGTCTATGCACACTTCAAGGTATTTGACCTCCTTCTTCCAGGCTATAGACTCGCTATCTAGGGTTAAGGGGAGATGGGGCTCCTGGCATTTTTCTGTTGCTTGAATAGGACTGCCTCACTCTTTTCCAGGCTGATTTGGATTCTCCACTTCTTCAGCTAGGAATAAAGGGAGTCGAGCCAGTGACATGAGCTCCACATGGTTTGATGCTGCTGCAGTGTATGAAGTCGTCATTTATGTTTAGTGAGATATTGACGCCAACAACATGTTGTTAGTATAGACCAAATACACCACTGCCAAAGGAAGTGTCCTTTGGCAAGTGGCCTTACAGGACTGGCTTTGATCCTTCTTGAAGCGGAGAGATCCCTGTCAACGAAAGCCTGAAAGGTAGGAGTAGATCAGTGACTGCAGGGATGGAGACTGGAATCCTGACTAGCTTGAAGAGCTGTACATCATCCAAAGGCCTTGCTGACATCCAGGAGCACTGCCTGCTATTGGTGTTGTCGACCAGGTGGGCAGGCTCTTGTAAGCTGGAGCATAGTAGAGTAACCACAACGGTATCTGAACTGCTCAGGGCATAAGACTTCGCTCAGGATTGGGGTGAGGCTACTCAGCAGGAGAAATTTAATACATTTTCTTAAAGTAAGCTAAATTTGTTACTTAAAGTGTATAGTACAATTGCCTTTAATATATATGTCTTAGATCCACCCTTCATCCACACCTTAGATTCACCCCTCAAATCTTTTGAGGCATTGAAAAAAATATTGTCTATTTTTTTTAAGACCAGACACTTGGAGCACATTTATGTGCATATTATATAAAACCAAGATATATATTTTGTTCTAAATTTCATAAGGAAAATAAAAATGTAAAGAATGGTTAGTTAGATTTATTAGTATGTGATTTATATGAAGGTAAATGAGCATATGACAAATCGCTTAAATTCAGGGGGGAAACATTCAGCTGTCATAAAAATTTGTCTGCATTTGGGCAAAAATCATCTAGAGTTAAGTAATAGCCTAAATATTATACATGTAACTAATTAACTAACAACCTAATGGTATGCCAAACATCCATCATAGCGATTATTTGAAATTAATCAGTGTTAAAATTGTCTTGGTCTGTCTGTTTTACTAGAGTCAATGGTAGTAAAACAAGGGTTATTAACAAAAATTATAACTTAATATAATTTTATTTCATATTTTGGACAATGTTTGAAATACACATTTTCGATTTATAGTGTTATGAACGTGTATATCTAGTCTAGATTTGATAGATTGTTTATAATATTTATAATAAGACATAATAAGTATGCAAATTAAAATACACAGTTAAATACTGCATTTTAATAAATGTTAATTTGCAGTGGTTTATTGCTCTTTTTGAGTCAGTAATTAAATTATTCTTATAACTTTGTTTTGTACAAGTTTAATTTTATAAAAATGGTTACTACTTTCCCTCAGTAGAATCCCATTTGATAAAACTCTTGAAAGAAAGTGAAATATGCTGATCCTACATAATTATCAGATACTAGGAATTTTAAATTTCATACTAAATAAATTACTTTCCTACTAAAGAAAATACCTGCTATGTTATTTATTAATGGATCCGAAGGTATCTTATTATCAGAAGAAATACCTAGAAATATAATATCTGGCTGCGGATTAATAATTTAGGTCTTTCATAGTCAAATTAATTTTTTTGACTCTGAAGGCAGTGGTTAGGTGTCACTCATCTATAGATTCAAAAATGACTGAGCAATATTTTTAAATTGAAAAACTATTTTTTTTATGTGAACTGGAAAAGTTGTTGGAATAATTTTAAAAAAAAACTTAAAACTGCCTATAATTTGTTGAAAGAATGACGCAAAGCAGCTAAAATTGATCGTTAGATTCACTGTGTCTTTAGTGCATTTGAAATTGATTTAGCCCATCCCCTTCATTGTTACAACTGTCGATACCTGATGTATTGTTAAAGCCAACCTATCTTTGTGTCTGTAGAATCGGTTATACATTCGGTTCCATCCAGTAATTCATTAATACATTCGCCACTAGTAGTAAGCAATTCTCAACCTTATTTCTTTCGCCTTCTTGCTGCAATGGTTGTTTTATAGTTACCAGTTTGGTAATAGGAGGTAGAGATTGGTGAAGATTGAGAAGAAGACCAAGGGACTATTTGTCATTTTGTTAATGGAGTAAAATAAGCATTTAAGAATGAAATTTTTGTTGAAAAGCTTGGCTCTCACAAATTTTGTGCCAGGTGGATCATGAAATCCTTTATGAATGACATAGAAAAATTGATTGGGTGATCCTTGACTTTCCTTGAAGAGTTTTCATTATTCATTTGTAAGACGCCATAGTAGATATATGGGCGAATACGAGGGCTGAATGAGTAGAGGAATGAGTGTAATCATTGTTACAAACTAAGCTCGACTGCTCCTCAGTAAGAACTATTTATTAATAGCCCAATAGCCAGGGCAGCTAAGGGATATACAGCTTTACGTGGAGTTCGAACCATGTAGTATGGTCTGATTTTCAGCTAACTGACAAACCTGACTCTCGATTCTCTTTACTAAACAACATCTCCCTAAACTACCAACTGACATGGACACTTGAGACTTATCTGGTAATGTCCACATCGATGGCAACCATTGAGAGAACACAGTAACACACTTCAGACATGAGTGATCACTACGTCTTCCAAAATCTGGCTCTCAACACACCATATTAGTCGTAATGCACCAACCTGGACTGCATTGAAAAGCTGTAATAAGTCTTGAATTTTGGAACCTTGAATAGCTCTTACTGAGGAACAGTTTCTTTAATCAACCTTAGTTAGTAACAGTGACAACACTCATTATCTACACTCATCACACTCATTTGCCCCTCATATTCACCCATATCTTATATTGATCAGCGTCTTAATAATAAATTATGAAAAGTTTGATTAACTTTCGGTTTCAAAATGGAATGTACTCAAGTTTGAACCTCTGGTATAAATCTAATATTAAATCAATTTCTAAAAATGATATATCAATTTTTACCTCATTTGATCCTGTGTCTTACTATAGAAGTTATACATTTTGAATTAACCATTAATTTGTTTTATTGTAGTTCGAAGATAAATAAATATAAATTTGTAGTAATTTTTAAACAAGGTCTCACTTAAAATTATTGAACTTAGGATATTGAAATTTTAACTAAGTTACAAGATCACAGTATTTTTTTTTTATAGTATGAGTAATTTCTGGAATATTTACTTTGATGAAAAAAATTTCTTGTAATTATTGTAAACTCTTACAATCTCAGAATCCTATAAACACACACATTTCCAATATAGCATTTCCAAACTGGTATATAGTTTTTAGAAAATAAATTAATGTTAGATTTACACCAGTAGTTTAAACTTAAGTATGTTGCATTTTGAAACCAACGGTAGACTTAATTTTTTCATTCTAATATTGATTTTTTGCCAAACATTCTTTTAAGGTGAAACATTCAGATATAAATTTAGTTCATAATGAAATATATATACATGGATTTAAACCCTTTCATTTTAAATGTTTGGTGTCTAATATTTTGTCAACATTTGATTGTTGTGAGTTAATTCCATATGAGCTCGGCTTCTAAGGCCGGTGCACTACTGTTTTTGTGGCTTTGTCACAGCTAAATTAAGTGATGAGTCTATTTTCCTATAAAATATCACCATAGCAAAAACCATGACTCGATGCATTACTAATGTTGGAATATTTTTATACCTAATGGCAACTCTAATTCCGGCCACCTTAATCATCTTAATACTTATTGATACAAATAACTAAATGCGACTGATAATTCTGCTCTTCATAAGTCCCAAACAACTGTATTTATTACTTAGATATGTAAAATATAGAAGTCTATGACATTTAAAATATTATAGCCATTAACTCTAATTATTTATAAAATTTATGATTTACATTTCATATAGTAAATTAATGACCAAAATGTTAATACCTGCTAAAATTTCTCCAATATTTTACTGACCCATAAGTTTAGTTGGAGTTTAGTTGGCTAATCTCAACCTCCAAATACACGTTTACTTTTCTATCAATTTTTACTTAGAAATTGAACGTAAACTCGAAAATAAATGAGCTAACTTGAGTATTTTTCAGGGTGACAGCATTGCCAGAACAGCCGCCCAAGATTGACTGGGCTTATTACAAAACCAAGGTTCCTCTTCCAGCAATGGTTGATGAATTTCAAAAGAAGTACGAAGCATTTAAAATTCCTCTGCCTGATGATAGCTCTGCACTGGCGCAAATAGCTGCTGCTGAAAAGGAAGCAGTAAGTAAATCTATATTAACGAACTCATTTTTTTAAAGAAACTTTTATAATATGCTGTTTTTATCTCAGTATTGTATTTCTTGTTGTTGTATGGACAGTCAATTGTAACTTTTGATTCTATGATTATAGCTAATGTAGTTTGAAACCTGAGTTTAAAGTAATAATATACCAGGTTGATGCTTTGTTTCAATCAATACTGAATTGAATTCAGTCCCTACCAGCAAATATTAGTTGATAAACTAAGCAATGAGATGGAAAGCTAAGAAATGTATGTATATGAAATGAAAATGAAATGAAATGAAAAAATATTTATTTCCAAAGCAATTAAAACATTTAAATCAAAACATTTAAATCAAGTTACTCTCAGTTATAATACAACGAAATCATAAATAATAAAATCCAGTATTTAAAAAAAAAAAAAAAAAAACATTAAAGCTAAACAAACCCTCTTATATATGAAAACATAAACTACTCTTAAATTATGTAATATACAATACAACATTCAGAAAATGATAATATTTAGTGAATATAATTAATTATTAAACAAAGAAGGCTATTCAGTACACTACAACATGAGAGTTGCTATGGAAATAATACAAACACACTAGGGAAATTCAATCCCTGTCAGTGTGCCGGAGCATCAGAAGAACTTAATTTGAACAAGAATAATCTAATAGTAATAAACAAGAACAAACAAGAAAAAGCTAAAAATACATTCCAAAGGTTATTCGAGACACTATTGATCAATATAGAATAAATTATGCAAATCATTATCAGGAAGATACATTAACCAATTTTTCAACGTAGTTTTAAATATTGATAAGGAGACCAAACGAATAATATTAAAAGGTAATTTGTTGTAGAATTTAGGACCCAGGAAAATAAATGTCTTTTGAAAAAAAGATGTTGTTGCTCTAGGAGTTCTTATTTGATTTGCATGCCTAGTATTTGGATAATTTAAACGATCGATTACTACACCTTACTACGTTATATTTTGGTGGTATAACGTAATTTCAGCCACAAAAGATGCAAATCTTCCTTTTATTGAGTTTTTTAAATTAGCTTGGTAGCTCAAACCGTTTTTAAAATTATGTAATGTATTAGAACATCCTGAACTCTAAAATCATTGATATACAAATCCTGACTATACACTGATTCAACATTACTACAGCTGTCAATGATGACATCACCGACATGTTAGCAAATAAGGTAACACTTCAGTAATTATGAAGATAACTACAAGTACAAAACTAAAAAATTATACTCCAGCAACAACATTAAGAAAATCAGGAATCTTACAAAGGACTATTCAAATTTTGTTACTTGCATTACTTTGTATTTATTAACAATTGGATATGAATTTAATGCGAGCACTCAATAATTGATTGAAGACACCCAAACTACAAATTAGAATGTATCAGGTTAATAAAACCTTTGCTTAAGTGAGAAACTTTCTGATTTCATTACACCGCTTAAAGTTCTCATTTTATCAATAATTTATTTTCAGGTAGAAACTGTTAAAAAGTTTAAAGAAGAATGTGTCAAAAATATTACTACATATGAAGCAGAATTGAAGAAGTGTGAGGCTAGGATACCCATTCAGGATATGACTATGGAAGAATTAGCCTATGCTTACCCTGACCAGGCACTTGACGCAATCAACAAGCCCACTTTCTGGCCCCACACTGAGGAGCATATGATCGGGCCTGAGGGCAACAAGGAGATAGAAGAACACCATTAGAGTTGCCCAGTCCTACAGTAGACCTGGTTTAAATAAACTCAACTGAGCTAATCCCCTTTACTGTCATTGTTGTGTATCTAAATAAAGTTACTATTATATAAAACAAACAATTGTTTATTTATTATTGTTTCTGTTAAATAAAGCTTATATCGATTATATTATATTCAATAGAATCTTTACTATACACTGAAACCTTGATAACACGAACCTCGACAGCACGAAACCCTCGATAACACGAATTTTTTCAAATTCCCTTGAATCTCCCATAATACTCAATATTAAAATAACCTCTATAACATGAATGTTACAGGCCAACTACCTCAATAACAAGACTTTTATTCGATTTTCAAGACAACGAGAGCACGAAATCAAAACCTTCATAGCACAAATATTAATAGCCAAACATCTCTATACCACGAACTTGACCTCTATAAGATGAATTCCCTCTGTCATAACCTCAGTAAGACGAAGGAATATTTACATTTTATTTGTGTCGAAACAAGAACCCTAACTTACGTTTGGTACGACTACTGGTACAATACCGACCTGAATTAGACAGCACATTTGAGTGTAGATTTGTATCTGAGTTTACGTACAGTAGTTTGGTTTGTTGTGTAGTGCCGTTCAGTGTAATCAATTAGCAAGCGTTTCTCACAGGAAAGGTTTTATTTTTGCGCTCGCAGCAATACATATTGGATAATTTTATTGTATTACATATGTTTTACAGTTAGTACGTAATTATTAAATGTTTCATATGGATTTGTGTGTTTGTTTCATTTTTGTTTATTATCCCACCATAACACTGTGTATTCATACTGTACTGCAATACTGTATTTCAATACAAATCACGGTGTTTGTTTATTATAGGACTAATGAATTATTTTTGCTCATTACAAAATTAAATCAGTAGCCTACAGTATATGGATTAAGTCAATTTAACATATGTACTTGGTAAAGTAATTAAACTAATAATAAACAATTTGTTTCATATGAAAACCAACCTCTATACGACGAATGTTGTCCTTTTTACCTTCACTATCACAAATATTGTTCAATCCCCTTCAGATTCGTGGAATCGTGGTTCCACTGTATAACATTTGTATTAGAAGTAGCATAGATCAGTGGTTGTCAAACTGTGGTACACAGGACACTAGCCATAGTACGGTGACCTTCCTAAGGTAGAAAAACGAATTTAGTGGAACTGCCCCACCACATTGAGACAAATATCAAGTGTTACAGACACCGTACTTTCTTTGTAGCACATGCTGCTGCTCGAGGATGTTCGTTGGAATGTCAAGCGACATTTGTACTTCCAGCACGATGTAGTATTTCACCACTTTTGACATGCTCTTTTACTCGATTAAATAATCAATTTCTTGCTAAATGGATTGGCATGGATGGCTTTACTCTTGGCCACTGATTGGCCTGTATCCATTGGATTATTGTATTTGGAACGATGGATGAAGACACTGCCTATAGAACGAAAGTTTACTGTCCTGAAAAATTAATTATAAGGACTGTTCAAATAAGGGGAAGTCAAATGTGCATAAAAATGTATGGCCTTAACTGTGAATATTTATTTTATTAAGGCGATACAAGCTGCTAACATCAACTTTGCTTAAAAGTAGTAATGTATCATAACTAAATTAATATTAATTGGTCTACTTATTTCTGTTTTATTTGACTTGCATCAATTTCTCAATAAAATTTGCCTTTGCAGAAGTTTATTATGGCTCCATTTCATTTGTTTTCGAACCGATGTTTTTATAACATTTAAAAAAATAATTTTAGCAGTAGAATGCTCTGTAGAAGTTACTACATACTTCATGAATCACCCTGTATGGTATGCTTTAAATTGATGCCAAACATAGTTGCTTCAAGAACCGCATACTTTGCGCTTTTTGAAACACATGTAAGATATGGACTGGCTGCCTGGGGAGGCTCCTCAAAGTCTAATGTGCAAAGAGTTCTTATATTACAAAAGAAAGCCATCCGCATACTTGCAGGCCTTGCCCCGCAAGAATCGTGCAGAGAAGCCTTTAGGAAACACAAGGTACTAACCACAGTATCACTATATGTCCTTGAAACAATAATACATGCACAGAAGCAAAATATCAGAAGAGGACTAGACGTTCATTCCTACAATACAAGAACGGCCAACAACCTCGCCATCCCTCAACACAGACTGACTCTCTTCGAGAAGCAGCCTACATACACTGGTGCCAAATTCTTCAATACCCTGCCTGAAGATATAAAGAACATCAAAGGCCATAAAAATATGCAGACAAAACTCCATACCTGGCTTCTAGAGCGACCCTTCTACTCAAATGAAGAATATTTACACTGGAGAGAAGGCACAAAACTAGAGTAAAAGACCTGAAAACCAAACAACTGACCATTGACATGATTCTGAAGAAAGAAGGAATGAGATAGAAGATTGAAAGAAGAAGGAGATAGAAGAAGTGAGAAGAAGGAAGAAGGAAATGAAGAATAAATCGAACAATAAAAAATCTGTAAAGCAAGAACAAAAATTACTTTTCTGACTCTACTGTATTTCTCAAAGAAACTACAAATAAAGCTATTGTATTGTATTGTATTGTATTCAGCAAAAGGCACACAATGATTGGTTATTTGGTCTTTTAAACCTAGTAGCAGTGGCTTGTGTATTTAGGTCGGTTAAGGCGGCCTGTGTATTTCTGTCAGTTTTGACATGTGGCATATAATCATTTGATATAGTACATACCAATCACCTATAATAAATAGAATCAATATGATTTATTCAACCATGTAATGTCAGAAATATATCCACGACTTGCTGGTATATTTCTATTGTTGCTAAGGTGTGCTGTCATCTATCAAGCAGTAAGTAGCAACCAACACTAACACATTAGCTTATGTTAAACAGTGAGGGTCCTTATATCCTTATTTATATGTTAAGTTTTTTTTTCAAGCTACAGATAATTCATTGATTATAAAATAATTAATTTTGAAAATTATCAATAATCTATGTTTATAACGGATGCACATTATAACAGGTTTTCTCGTTTAACTTTAAGTGTAGATATTGAAAATCGGAATGTAATGAATCAAATAATTTGCGTTTTTTTGTGACCTATTAAGTATAACAAATATACCCTTTTCACTACACTTAACAGCCAAAGTGCAGCCACATTATTTATATTATGTTATATTAGTAAATATCTTTACTGTAAGTTTAAGAGTAATTTCAACTCTGGTCTAAACAGAAAATTATCTATTAATTTTTTCATACAATGGTTTCCATGAATCATTTGGTTTGCACTAAACGCAGATAATATAACATGACTTTTTTTGTTAATTTACAAATCATTTGATATTGACTAAAACTAGATAACATTTTATAGGAGTTTATAAATATTTTAACTTTCTCAGGCATATCCTCACTCTGTCTGTTTACGAATATTATTTTATAAATTACTGTATTTCACTAGTAACAAAAATACACACATATTAAATTTGCACATTTTATAGGCTTATATGATTGTCTAGTTAATTGTGAGTACAGGGATATACTGTATAACATAACTAGATTTATTGCATTTTACAGTTTTTTGATAATTGTCTGCAAAATGCCCAAAAACAGCTTGCCGTTTGTGAGAGATATAGTTGAAGCTACGGTGGGATAAAAATTTCTTTTAATAATGATGTATTGCTACTTAGTCCCAAGATGCTTACTTAGTGTGGAACAATTTAATACCCATTTAACACCTCTACTAACAGAGCGTCCTGGTTGCTATCGACATGGACACTACTAGAGAAGTCTGGAGTGTCCATGTTGGATGGCAGTCCAAGTTCAGATGTTGTGTAGGGTAGAGAACTGTCAGGTTTGTCAGTTAGCTGAAAATCAGACAAAAACTACGTGGTTCGGATTCCACGTAAAGCTTTAGGTCCCTTAGCTTTAGCTCCTACCTTATGATGAGATAAAGTAGGATGCCTGAGTGAGTCCACGTTTTGTTCGGCTCCGTCTATTTATGTGTTTTTACAACGCATTTGTGTCATTTTGCGTATGTGGTGTTGATAGCAAGTTTCTGTGTGAAATTCTGTTGTCGTTTTATCAACTGGGATATACTGTATAACATAACTAGATTTATTGCATTTTACAGTTTTTTGATAATTGTCTACAAAATGCCCAAAAACAGCTTGCCGTTTGTGAGAGATATAGTTGAAGCTACGGTGTGATAAAAATTTCTTTTAATAATGATGTATTGCTACTTAGTCCCAAGATGCTTACTTAGTGTGGACCAATTTAACACCCATCTAACAGCTCTACTGATAGAGTGTCCACTCAATGGTTGCTATCGATATGGACACTACTAGAGAAGTCTGGAGTGTCCATGTTGGATGGCAGTCCAGGTTCAGATATTGTGTAGGGTAGAGAACTGTCAGGATTGTCAGTTAGCTGAAAACCCTGCATTGTCAGTTAGCCACGTAAAGCCCTTAGCTTTAGCTTCTACCTTATGATGAGATAAAGTCGGATGCCTGAGTGAGTCCATGTTTTGTTCAGCTCTGTCTATTTATGTGATTTTTGTGGGTTTTACAACAGATTTGCGTCATTTTGCGTATGTGGTGTTGATAGCAAGTTTCTGAGTGAAATTCAGTTGTCATTTTATCAACTAAATTAAATAATTGTGGTTGTTTGTGCGTGACAAGGCGCTAGACGGAGCTGAGTTAGTCAAGGTCTTATCGCTGTTATATTGTGCAATTCACCATGTCTGCACCGTAGAAAGTTACTAGGTCGAATAACAAAGACGAGTCTTCAGATACAACATTTACAACTATATCTGACAAATTAGATAATTTGTAGAAGAGTTTCGCATGGAGTTGAAAAAGATGGCTAAGTCAATTGATTTTACCAATGAAAAAATTGACGATTTAACCAAATTGGTTCATAGCCATGACAGTGAAATTAAATACTGTAGGGAGGGGGTGAATTCTTTAAAGGATGAAAACATACATCTCAAAACGGCAAGTGGAAGATTTGAAAACTGAAGTGCATGGACTGCAACAATACTCACGGGTGAATTGTGTGGACATTGATGGTGTTCCGTTTGTGAAGGCGGAGAATATAATGGATGTTGTAAAGACATATGCTAAAGTTGTTAAGTTTGACTTGAAACCAGAAATGGTCGGCTCAGTGCACAGGTTGGGGAGGAAGACTGGTGTGTTGTCGAGGCCTCCTGGAATAATTATTAAGTTCATTCGCAGATCGACAAAGACAAGTTGATTCAGTTAGCCAAGGTCAAGCCAGGCTTCGGATGCAGGTTTTATTTCGGATAATAGAATCTTCATTCTACACTCTATGACTTCTGAAAACCGGACATTGTTTTCATTTACAAGATCCATCGCAAGGGACCATGGTTATAAATTTGTCTGGTTCACTAATGGTAAAATCCTTGTGCGGAAGTGCACCTCATCCATGTAACATCCAGGATTCAGTTGCGGCAGCTGTCACGAGAAGATTTTCACGGATGCAAGACGGATACTGAGGGCGACAGAAACAACGGGAATGAGGAACCACTGTAACAGTTATGGACGAGGACTTATCCAAGTATTTATTATTATTATTTTATAAATTATTCTCTGTCTTATTTTACATTGCAATATACATTTTGTTTGTTGTATGGTTGACGTTTTAACGTAGTCCTAAAACCAGTCATTTCCCTTATAAATTGAGTTTTTTTAATTTAAATGTTGAAGCTGCATTTATTTATATCTCGTGAAATTTAGTCAGGTATTATTTGCTTGAAGAGTCAAATGTTGTTGTATACTTGTGTCCCGTATAATATCTGTTTATGTTTCATGGAAATACTTTTTATTTAAGTTTAATGTTATTAATTGGTATTCGAATTTATTTGTATATTAAACTCATTTTATTACTTAATTAAAAGATTTTATTTTGTTCGTAAAAGTAAAGTTGTTAATTTCCCAAGCAAAATTAGTTTCATTGAAATATTAGATCAGCATTTATTTATGCCCTCTTCAATTTAGTTTATTGTTAATTACCTGGAGTTAGATATAATATTTCATATGACTATGTATGTGTGTTTTAGAGTTCGTTTAAATAATCAATATAAATATTTCTTTTGTTTGTTATATAATGGTAGTCTGAATTTACTTATAGTTGTGTTTCTAAGGATGTTTAGTTTCTACACCAATATTAACTATATATTTAACATATTAATTTTATCAATACAAAATTATAAAACCTTTTTTGCTTTTTAGATTGGCTTCGTATAAATGTTTTGTTTTTTAGTAGCAGCCTAGATTTATTCTACCATTTACATAGGAGTGTTTGTTTACTTAATTTAATTGGTATGGTTGTACACTATACAATTAATGTTCTGCTGATATAAATTTTCTTTTTTAGTTGTATAACATTCATTAAAATTGAAAATTATGTTTTTTCTATGTATGTTGCTCCTATATATATATATATATATATATATATATATATATATATATATATATATATATATATTGTATGTGTGAATAAGTATTACTTTTACAGTCATGTGTTTTTTTAAAATTGTTGTTTCACATTTCTTTTTATGTTTTAGATGTGTAGTTCCAATAGGTTGTATAAATGCCATGATCATGAATTAATTTTGTATCAAAATGTAAGAGGGTTTAAAACTAAAACAAACTTAATAAATCAGAACAGTCTGATAACAGAATATGGTGTGCTATATTTAACTGAAACATGGTTGGATGAGTGTGATAATTCTGCGGAACTGTTTTGCGACTCATCTACGGTTTATAGACGAGACGGTCTGGGTAGGTCTAGGGGAGCGGGTGTCTTGGTGGCGATAAGGAACTTGGTTTGGCGAGCTCAACACTTATCTCAATTGGCACGCGACCTTGATATGATTTGGCTTAGTTAAATAAATGATAACAGGTTCAATTTCTATCTTTGTGTAATATACTTCCCTCCAAGGTCAAACATGTTATTATATTCCAAATTTTATGAGTTGTTCGACGTTCATTCTCAACTTCTTGATAATAAAGTGTGCATTATTGGTGATAATAACTTACCTCTTATTACAGACAGTACTTTTAATCTTGTACATGGTGGCGAAATATACAGAGAACTTAAAAATTGTTTAACTTTTGGTGCGTTGAGGTTATGTAATAACATCTAAAACATTAACATGAGAACTCATGATTTTGTTATCGCTAGTATTCTGGAGGTTTGTGTAGCGAGAGGCACAGAAGAACTGGTGCCGATTGATAATCAACACCCTCTTTTGTCAATTACATTTTACATACAACGGAGTAAATTTCAAGTTGTTGAACAGAATGAATATGCATACAACTTTCAAAAGTCAGATTCATTGATGTCATCATATCATACTTTTAAATATGATATGGGGCATATTTCCTGGGGCTCCTTATTTGAGACGGAAATTCCTGACGATGCACTTAGATAGTTTTATGACAATCTTTATAATATTGTAAATCGACATGTTCCAAAAAAAAGAAATACAAAACCAAAATATCCTGTTTGGTATAATCGTGAAATTATTTTCAATATCAGACAAAAAGACAAGTTTAGGAAAAAATTTAGTACCACAGGTAAGGAAATATACTTAACATGGTTCAAGGAGCGTAGGGTGATTGTTAAAGACTAGTAAAACAAGCTTTTAAAGATCACATTGGAAATCCCTAGGAACAATTAAAAAGAGATTCAAAAAGGTTTTGGCAATTCGTAAAATCTAAAAAGAACAATAATTCTAATTTTTTGCCTGAATTTACATTAAATGAAAGAAGTTACAAATGTAGTCAATCAATTGTCACAGCATTCGCTGACTATTTTGGTTCGGTATACGAGAGTTCTGTACAAGTAGACGTGGCTGCAGCTCAGTGTTCGCCTGTTCTCCCTGGAGTACAGTGTCTGGTCATGCCAACCATCACGCCTCGTCATGTGGAGTGGGTAATTAAAAAACTATCATCGAAACAATCATTTGGACTGGATCTTATTCCAAATTATGTAGTGTAAGATTCCTCTGGATCCCTATTGGAGCCTCTCTGTTCAATCTCTGTTTATGTAAAGCAACATTTCCAAAATTTTGGAAAACAACAAAAATTACACCTATTTATTAAAAAGGAATCTAATCAGATATATGTAATTATAGGCCTGAATCTATATTATGTACTGCAGCAAAAGTATTTAAAATTATTCTTCATAGTAATATTTTTCCACACATGAAATCCTATTTTTCAGGAGCAACATGGTTTCATTCCTTCTCGTTCAATTTAAACGAATTTTATAAATTTTGTTAATTTTACTTCCTGTGCTTTAGACAGTAAAAATCAGGTTGATGTTATTTATACTGATTTTACTAAAGCTTTTGGTAGAGTTAATCATCAACTGTTGCCTAAAAATAAAAAACTTAGTTACTACAGCTTTTCTGATCAGATAATACATTTCTTTGGATCATACCTCATTGATTGGCAGCAGTATGTATCTTACTGGGAATATAGGTCTAACGTTTTTCTAGCTGGGTCTGCAGTCCTCAGGGTAGTAATTTAGACCCAGTACTTTTTAATTTATTTACAAATGATCTAGTTTTTAAATTAAAATCGAGTGTTTTAATGTATGCTGTTAATTTAAAAATATTCAATGTGATTAGGGATGTAATTAGTTGTCATAAAATTCAGTTGATTTAGACTGATTAACTTGCTGGTGCCAGGAACATTTTCTTAATTTGAATATAAATAAATGTATTTGTTGAAAGGAAGAATCTATTCGATTTCTATTCAGTATAAATAATAGTATACTGAATAGAGTTAAACAGTTTAGTGACTTAGGTGTTTTTATTTCAGAAGAATTTACTTTTTCTGGACACATTCTTAGAATATTAAAAAAGGTGTACAACACACTGGGGTTTATTTCAAGACTTGGAAAGCAATTTAGTAATATTGAAACATTAAAAACATTATTCATATCACTTGTATGCTCTTGTTTGGAATTCACAAGTGTTATCTGGTTACCTTCAACTAAAATATATTCTGACATGATTGAACAAATTCAAAAGAAGGTTTTGTGATTATTGTATTATAGATTATTTGGCCCTTTAAATCATCCAATTTGGCTTGTTAGATACGAAGAAATGTTGAATATTTCTGATTTCGATCAATTTTCTAAAAGGCGTAAAGTTTCACAGCTTTGTTTCTTACATGCTGTTGTTAAGGGTATAGTAGATGACTCTGAGTGTGGTCAATTGGTACGTTTCAGCGTACGGTGGCCGGGCAAGCAGGCTGTTTTACCCTGGTGGGGCTCGTACTGTTGCTCACGCTTCTTTTTTCCTAAATTCGTCAATTACATTATTTAATTCTATAGCTAATGATTTTGATGTCGCTATGAGACCAGCGGTTCTCAGAGCAGCATGCTTGCGTCTGATGGAATGAATGAGTATAAGACTCCATTTAGTTATTATTATAAGATTATTTATTGATCATGTGGATTTTTCTGATGTATGAGTATGAATATTTTTTATTGGTATTTTCCTTTGTTATTATTGTTTAATTTTACTAATATAATTCATATGTATGTTCTGACTGTTTGGTTGTGTATTGGTTTTATTAATTAAATTTTTACCTTTCAGTTAAAAATGAAACAGAAGCGCGTTTTATTATTTTTGCCCTAAAAATAACCTGTTATTATATCTGGAAAAGGCTAAGAGGTACAGAAATTGGCTTTTTTCATTATGCATCGTACTGTGTTCCTTTTAATTGGACCAATAGGTCTGTTAGGGGCACATTGTAGGTCCTTAAAGTTCTATAGGACCCTCATACAGGTTAGTTGTAGTTTTACCTTTAGTTATGTTTATATGTCACGTTGTATTAATTACTTATTTTTTAAGCATTTGTTTACTAGACTGTACTTTATGAGAATGTTATTATTTACTTTAATATTTTGTGATTTTGTTTTCGTATTGGATATTTACTTATGTGTTTAACACATATTGTGTGGAGGTGAGGAGATCAGTGCATGAGATTTTGTATTATTTTATATACAATAGAACCTGCAATAAATATTATAGTATTATTATTATTAGTTGCCCTCGCTATTGGGCTATTAACTCTTTCAATCCCAACGTCCGGTTTTCCGGACGTTCAATGTATACGCAAAGAAGCCCGACGTCCGGTTTCCCGGACGTCGGTCTTATCTGCAAAGAAGCCCAACGTCCGGTTAACCGGACGTTTTGGTATTTAATTTAAAAAAATCAATTTTCGTCAAAATCAATTATATTTTTATGTTAATATAATCAGTAAGACCTATTTTATTCATATATGGAAGTTTAAATATCTTTGGATTTGAAACAACGAACTAAAATAAATGATTTAGTGGTTGTCGACTTATTGCGTCGTCCGTCAGCTGTGTCAGTGCAGTTGCAGTACACCAAGCTTGTCGCAGTTGTTTGTTTACATCACAGTTCGTTTGTTTTTATTGTCGTTTGTATTGTGTTTATTTACTTTACTTCAGTGAATGTATTATTGTGTTCATATCAGTGAATAATGAAACGTTCACGATCACCGTTAAGTGAAAATACAATTGCCAAAGTTGTTGAAGAGTCAAGTGAAAGTAATGTTTACTCAGTTTTTAACACAAAGTTTGTATATAAACTGTAAATATTTGGTAAATGATGTTTTTTTTCTTGATTTTGAACATTTGTGTAATTTATTCAAGTGCTGTAAACATAATTAATAGATGAAATAAGTAGTTATTGGTAACCTAGCAACAAACAAAATATATGTTTAAGGATGGTCTATTTTTTTAATGCGTACTTTTTTTGAAAAGTGTCCATAAAAACTTTATCTATGGAAGAAAATGAACAAAAATTTGAAATGTTATTCAGTATCAGTTATATAATAGTGTACAGTGTTTAGTTTGATTTTTACTAATTCAAAAAAAATGTATATATTGAACTTTCTACGGATTTTATTTTTGGATGTAAAAAAAGGTGTTTTTTTTATTTCTATATAATTTGTATGACTATTTTTATGTTATGCTTGGTGATATTTGTTAAGAAACTCCTTCAAAAAAAAAAAAAAAAAATCATTGAAATTGGTTGGAAAATAATAAAAATATAAGGTGTTAATTAGAATACTGTCAAAACCATAAAAATGCCTTGGGCTTTTATGCTGATCACTATGGAAAACAGTTGGGCTTTTATGCAGATCGTCCAAAAAAATCTGGGAGTGAAAGGATTAATAAATAAGTTTTTCTGATGGACAATGACTTCTAGTCATTGTTACTAAGGTCAAACTTAGTAACAATGACTGACTACACTTGTTCATCACACTCATTCACCCATATCTTGACGAACAGCCCCTTACTAATTAATAATAATGACTACACCCTCTATTCACCACAGAACTAATTTGAACTTTCTGGATAGCCCTCATAAAGTATATCATATCATATTCACTGGTAGTTTTTCAGTAAGGGTAATTTAATAAAACAAATTGTCTATATACATGTATTTATTTAGCAGCAGCTGATCTGGCAAACTGCACCACCATGGGTTTGTCCTTAAGGATGTAACCGTTGGTTTCCTTGATGGCTGCCTGTGCTTGTCCCACACTCTGCAAAGTAATGAATGCCTGTCCCTTCATCCTGCCTTCCTGCATTAGTCTGATGTCAAACCTGCATAACAAACTCTTTTTAGGAAAACTTCACTTTCTATGCTTCACAAGATATGATATATGACTAAATTGCCTTAAATTAAGATAGTTTAGTTTTAATTGCTGCTCTAAGTAGTCTATGAGTTTAGGCGTCATTATTATCATTTATTTGTTCCTTAGGTGCTATTAATCCTTTTAGTGCATTGGATCTGGATGCAATGCTGTAAATTTGTGCTATTCCATTTCATAGATACATGGAAATATCAAATTCTTCAACATACTTTTATTATTTTTTTGAAACTACAACACAAATTACACCTTGTTTACAGAGTTCTTTATACCTTATGTTGCTTTTGTTTTATATGAAGAACAAAGATACAACTTTATTTTTTTACTTGGAACATTGCATTAACTTGTATTTGCAGTTGTTAAACAACTGTTATAGTTTTTACTAGCCGTTATGTGTTAACAAATTATCACTTTTTAGCAAGTATATAGTGATATACTTTAAAAAAAAACCTCCCGCCCACCCATACACGTACTGTGGTACTGACCCACCTGCCCACCCATATACGTACTGTGGTACTGACCCACCCATATACGTACTGTGGTAATGACCCACCCATACACGTATTGTAGTACTGACCCACCCGCTCACCCATACACGTACTGTGGTACTGACCCACCCGCCCACCCATATACGTACTGTGGCAATGACCTACGTGCCCACCCATATATGTACTGTGGTAACGACCTACCCACCCACTCGTATACGTACTGTGGTAATGGTACTGAACCACCTGCCCACCCATACACGTACTGTGGTACTGACCCACCCATATACGTACTGTGGTACTGACCCACCCATATACGTACTGTGGTACTGACCCACCCGCCCACCCATATACGTACTGTATATATAATATTTAAACTTATATTTAATAAAAGATTACCTACTTAAAATATATTTGATAATTTTTAACTTTTATAAAAAAAATACATATAACATTTATTTTGCAATCAACATAATTTAAGGCAAGAATCAGTGAATAAATATTTGTTTTATCTTTTTAAAATGTATACAAATATCACAATATAATGTAGACTTATTCTGTTTTTCAGATGTTCAAATAAAATTAAATATTATGAAAAAAACAATATTACACTGCTTAATAGTGTGCCATTACGAAATAACAACAATTTTGAATACATACTTTGGTTTTACAATCTCTAAGTATTGAACCAATTTTAATAAAATTAATAATCTGAAAATGGGCTAGGTATTGATTGGCCCCTGATAAAAATTCTTGTACAATGTAGAGACATTATGCCTGAAGAATCCCCTTTAAGAAGTCTCCAAAACATTTCACATCTGTCACCAGTAATGAGTTAAAGAGTGAACAGAACTTTGAAGTGGTGTCTAAGTGTTTGAAAGTTTTACTCTTTGGGAACAGAAATCTATCTGGTGTAGGAGGTAAATACATAATTTTTATTTAAAAAAAAGAAGCAATCCACATTAAAAGCTCACTAATCTGGCATCTGACAGTTCAGTACTAATAGGTCAACAGCAATTTTGAGGAAATATACAGAGTTAATTAATTGTTCAGTAATGTGAGTCAATTTTGTACAGCACTAAACAAATTGCATTACGGAAATAAAAAGTTGAAAAAGCTACAAGTCTGAAGAATTCAAACGGAGAAGATCAATATATTACTATACTCACGAGTATCAACGAGTACCCCCATACACATATAGTGGTATTGACACACCTACCCACCCATCCATGTAAACTGGTTTTGATCCATTGTATGGGTGGGTGTTTGTAGCTTTGAATAAGGGCCATATTTTAGTACCGCCATTTATTGAATACACAGCATAATTCAGTGATTAATAATCACGATAAGAATGGTCTATAAATGATTAAAAAGCATATAAAATATTTGCTAAAGTGGGTCAGGATTGGAGTGGGCAAATATCAACTGAGCAAATATTTGAAGTATTTGTGGCTGATATCTTATGGCATTTTAACCCTTTTAGTGCCGCACGACACTCTCCGTGTCGATGCATTTCTGTACTAAAAATGCCGTCGACACGGAGCGTGTCGATCCGTATTTAATTTATTATAGTACTATCTTACTGTATTAACTAGCTAGTAACGATGCGAACAGCTTCTAAAGGCATTGAAGTACTTGTTTCGATCGATGTTTCGATGTACTCTTCGATATATCGATGTTTCATTAGTTTACAAAGTTGCGCTATTTGTTTGTTTACATTGTACCGATCGGAGTTTGCGTGTGTTTTCAAATCAAAGTTTTAATCATTTTTATTGTAAAATGGATAGAAATAAAGTAAACTGTGATGATTCTAGTTTATTGAGGAATCTTTTAGATGACGTTACAAGTGGTGAAGAGTATCTGAATTGAATATCTGAATTGAACAATCAATATGGTATGTAATGATTTATTTTCTATATTATTCTTTATTATTACTATGGTTACAACATATTTTATGTATAGAATAGGCTCCAAATATAGTAATTTACTTCTTGTAACTTTGTTTTTTTATAAGAATACAGAGAATACATTTTTTTCATAACTTATATGTTTTTGCCGTAAATTATCGTATTGTAAAATATTTTTATTTTGCAAAATATTGGGAATTGTTTGCATGAAAGTAATATTTGGTATACTGGTTTTGTTCAGTTTTAGATGCACTATAAGCAGAGGCGTATTTGAAGATTTGCCGCCCCTGGGCTAGACACAATTTGCCGCCCCCCACCCAGTGGCGTATTTCACGTTTTGCCGCCTAGGGGATATAGCTGCTATCTGCCACCCCCCCGCCCTTTGTTTGTATCATAGCTAATGTTGTACTAAAAACTTGTACGGTTAGTAGTTTAAAGTGTAATAATGTTCACAGTTCCATTCAACTCCAGACTCCCCATACTTCCTTGTACAGTCACACTGTGCACTAAACCACAACCAAATACAGTACGGTACCATACACTATAATCTGCGTTTAAAGGGCGCGGTGCGTCACAGCGAATTCGCGAAGAGGAAGAGAATCTCCAGTCAGACTCGAGGCCGTTTCAGGGTGGGGGTGGGGTAGGGGCGCGAATTGTCGGCGAACATCAGACATACATACGTCTTCCTCTACCCCTCTTCCCCGGACCCACCTACCAACAAAAGTACACAACTTCTGCCGCTCTCGCTCTATACATACATTCGTAACACAGTTAGATGACAGCCGTAACTTGATAATATTTTGTAAAGAACAGTACTTTGTACTTGACATTGACACCCTTAATTTTCAAATATTCTCAAAATACCATTACATGCCTGGTAACTTCCAACTCCTTTGCCGCCCCCTAAATTCTGCCGCCCTGGGCTACAGCCCCTATAGCCCCCCCCCCTAAATACGCCACTGACTATAAGACAGTATTACTGGAAAAAATAAAAAAAATACTGAAATATACATTTATGGACTCAAAGTCAAATTTTTTATTTTTATTTTGATCTTTTATACATTTTTTTTAGTTTATAAATACTTAGAAGACAATATTTTAAAATAATTTACATTCAAAAGGTGCAATAGTAATCATAAAATAAAACAAAACTTATTTCAAAGGTTTATGACCAAAAATAAATTTAATATGATTTTTTTTGTAAACCTTACATTTTTGCTCAGAATTGCTCGGCACTTTTCAGCATAGAGGCCGTTCAAGGTCACGGCACTAAAAGGGTTAACTCTTTTAAATAAAATAAATAATAAATAGACCTATGTGTTTTAAAAAAATCACCTGCTAATTTTAATACAAATGTATACCTACTTATAGAATAATTCATATGTTCCATATTTAATTTGTATTGTAATAAAACTATTTATTTAAGTCACTAATCAAAATTATATATTATTTATTTCTAATACATTTGATATAATATAACTCAAAATTAATTTACAATCATTTTCCAAAAACCTATTCAATGGCAAATATTCTCCGCCAATTAAAAGACCAGTTAGTCTTCAACTGACTGACCAGTGTGAAAGTAAAACATATTATGGTATAATTAAATTCTCAACAATGAACTTGGAAGAAAGACACACTCTCTCTCTTCACCCAGCAACGGAGATGAAAGCAAGCCATTTTCATGTATGAAAAGTTTTTCATAAAATAAAATAGTAAGTGATTTTAACATCAAGAATTAATTAAATATAACCATACCAGTAAAGTTCAACTTTTAATCAAGTAACATCAAGAATTTATCCAGAAGAATTTTAATGTTATATACATTGGAAGAACCACTTGGTGAGATCAGCTTCATCTAACCATTACTAGCACACATTTTAAACAATCGTCAAATATTTGCCATTCTCTATTCACTTTGTATTATTATTAACAAAAATGTCTTCTATATTTAAATATTTTATTTATTTCCATTAAATAAACTAAGTCCACCACAAGCCACTGTGTACTCTCACTCCACCTATGCCAAGCTGAAGTTTATGTTTCAATATCTATTTAAATAATTGTTCTCATATTAAAATATCAGTTTATTTAAATACCATTAATTAATATTGATTAAATTAATCACATTTATTATTACTTTATTTGAGTTTATTTGAACTAAATGTAAGAAAGCACTAGCTTAGCAGAAGAAAAAAGAAATCCATTTATAAAATAGGCCTAATGGAGAGGCAAAGTTATTAAGCTAACTTTATTTTATTGACAAACGAAGTATTTATTATACATTATGTCTAACATTATAATCTTCAAATACAAATATAAGTTAAAAATGCAGTCTGAAGATATCAAGCATCTTTAATAATTTTTTTCTAGTAATAAATATACTCATTTCATATCCAGATTAGATTTTGAATTTTATTTGTAACCTTTACTGTATTATTTTTTAAAGGTACAGAAATTGTTTTTAAAATATAGTATTTATTTATTTATTCATAAGACACTGATCGTCAAGATATGGGCGAATATGACTTTCGAATGAGTGTAGATGAGCGAATGTAGTCATTGTTACAAACTAAGGCCGACTATTCCTTAGAAAGTGTCATTAATTAATAGCCCAATGACAAATGAACAGCCGGTGATTATCAGCTGATCCTTCTCAAAATGTATTGACTCTGATTGGGATCGAACTGAGAACCTTTAGTACATGAAGCTGGGATTGAACCAACTACGCTACCGACCAATTGATATCACCCCTTAATGATTGTTTTTTATATACTTCTACATATAATACATGTACATAAAAATATACACTCAAAAATTAATAAAAGAATAATTTTATTATTATTTATTCTTTTCTTTATTTTATTCTGAACAAGAAAATATATAACACTATATATATTAAAATAGTTTTATATTTTTTTATGAATTAAAAAAAAAAATTGCGTGATGGCCAAACATGGCCTGCCACTGAGGGATTTCGACCTGCTACAAAGAGGTTTCAAACTGGAATAAATTTTACTGTATGATATGTGTTTCAGTTCCAGTTCAATAAATCTCACAAATTATTTTAATAACTTACATTGTGCCTTGCTCTCCTTCTAACTCAGGCTTGAAGTAACGCCTGTAGATGAAGTGCAAATCTTTTGTCTGTACATTTTTAGCCAAGTTCTTAATGTACAGGCGGCAAGATGGTGCTCCTGGTTGGTAATTTTTGAATACTGGTAGAACTTTCTGATCTATAAAAATATCGATATAATTTTCTGTCCCAATATTAAATGCTTTAAATGTGAAACCTACATCAGATATTATATTTTATCTAAACTTACAGTTGGTAAAAAAGTGTTCTTAACAATATATTATTCAAAGAAGAGTAACAAATATTGAAATGAAAAATATTTTTCAATTAAATTATTTCTTATTCAAGAGGCAAAGGTAGGGCTGCACAGCCCTCTATACTACTAAACACGTTAAGTGCCAAGGCAGTATCGGAGCAACTTACCCTGTAGAGCCAACCTTTATTTGTCATCGTATATGTATGACTTTTGGTATGCACAAACAAAATAGATACTAGATCAAATATCTAACATTAATTTCTATTTATATATGTGTTTGAAATGTCGGCTGATCGGTCCAGCATGTAATTCTACATTACCAAAAATGTATTGTAAAATGACATGTTGGGACGATCGGCCGATTAAGAAATTCTCTTTATTCTGCTTATGACGAATAATACAGGTTTCCTGTGCTTCATAAGGTTGTATTTTGATGGTCCATAACTAATTACAAGGAAGACATCTGCATGAACCTAATGGAGATTCCAGATTAGTCTACTTTCTCCAGTAAAACAAACAGGACGTCACTACCTCCAAGGAATCAAACAAATTGTTTGGAGTTGGAAAAAATAAGAGACATTTAAAATAAGCTACATGCGTATAGCATCAATAAATAACAGAAAGAAGGCCAAAAATATAACACGAGTAACAACATAACAAACTAAGTGGCTTGGTACAACATTCAAGTACAAAATTTGCTTCGAGGAATAAAATTAAAATTAATGATACCAATTTTCAATAATGTTAAGTTCATTCTAAAATCAGGTTTTTGGTAATTTGATAAATAAATGTAAGAACAATAGCTTATCAAAAGTTGTTTTTATTATAATTCCCTCTAGCTGCGGACTAGTGGAATCGTAAACTGTGCTGTCGTACCATTGGAACGACAAAAAGTAGTGGATTTAAACTTGTTACTTAGCAATAATTACTTAACTACGTGAAAAGAACAACATTTCTCTGTTTACTTTGGATATTGATTTGTTAAAAACGTTCATAGGTTGTCCGATAGGTAGTGCTAAATAATGATGAAGTACTTTTTTAAATACCTTGTATCGGTACAGTTGTCATTCTGATCGGCCGACACGTCACTACTTTGAAACTACAGTTGTTGTGCCGATGGGAACGACATGGCACTTAACGTGTTAACCTCATTATACACAATATGATATTTTCAAGTAGGAATTAAAATGCAAAAGAAATAAAATAGGCATTAGAATGACAAATAAACTACATAAAATCAAAATTTGAAACTTATAACTATTTTTTCTCTCCAACCTCAGGAATCCACTCCACTGGCCTCCAAGCTTTCAATGTTATTCTTATGGAACCATTATTTATTCATTTTTTTATTTATCATCAGAGTCATATGACCTATTAATTAATTTGTTTACTCCATTTGATTTTACTTAATTCAGTTTAACTACTAATATTTGTAGTCAAATACGAGCCGAGGCCGAGGTATCACAAGGGCAGCGAATGTCGAGGTTGGTATGCAATGTGTGCAGAGGTATTCCCTTGTATATTTGTTATTTTTAAAACTATTGAAAGAAATCTAATAAAACTTTGTAGTTATGTGCATGTCCCAATTCCAAACATTTAAACATATTTTACTTGATTTTCGCATATCTCATTTTACAGGTCTTTGTATGTATAACATAAACAAAAGTGCAAATCTGAGGTCAAAAGGATGACTCAGTCAGAAAATATAGCCTCTCAATGAATTTAATGTCATAAAACTAATATTGCTAAAGAACAAGGATAAGATAGTTATTATCTATTACTGTATACAGCTATAATTGAAAAGACAGAATATGATAAATTAATTCATTTTAACAAAAAATTATAACAAATTATTATAATAATTTTCTTAAACTATTTTTAGTGTACAGTCAAAAGGGTTTTAGTTATTTTCTCATTTTTATTTTTGTTAAATAACATAGTTATTTTTATAACTCATTCTTACGTTATGATTGTTAACAACTAACAACATACTAAACAATAGTGATAAATAAATAGCTGTATAACTAAGAAGAATTAGTTATATGACATTACATTCTTTGAGTAGCTTTATTTTCTGACTGGGTCATCCTTTTGACCTCAGGTTTACACTTCAGTACTGTACAAAACACCTTTAAAATGAGATATAACTCAAAGTAGGCTTACATTTAAAATTTCTAAGGCTTACTTCATGGGCCATCCCCTGGCTATAAGAAAAATGAATAAAATATGTCTAAATGTTTGGTATAGGGACATGTACATAACTACAGTTTTTTAATTTTTTTTCAATGGTTTCAAAATTAATAAATATATTCCAGACTTCTGCCTACCTTGTATACAAGTTTTTATATTTGTTGCATTCTCTTATATATGTATATAAGAGAATGCAACAAATATAATATAAATTGTTTCTTAAAACTGTTCTATAGGCTAAATTCACTTTTTGAACTGTATTGGATCTCAAAAATTACTATACACTGAAAATAAAAATGATAATAACAAGACATTGATTATAAGTACATCATAAAATGTTTGGCTACATTTAAATAATTTATATGAATACTTTTCTTACCTTTTGCTGAAATTCTGTTTGCAGCTAATTGTTCTGAAGTAATACAAGTAGGACTTTGTTCTTCCAAGCTACATTCAGGATTATCTTCAGGATCAATTATTTTTTCTTGTATTTTAAGAGGAGTTTTAATGACATCAAATCCTCCAAGACTCTCTTTGTACTGAGTTTCTTGGGCATTTTGTATAGAACTTAAGTCTGCAGTGATTTTAAGTTCTATCTTTTTTTGAACATGCTCTCTCGGTGCACTTTCAAAAACATCATTTGGCTTTAAACCTACTTTGCTGCTTTGAACAGTATGAGCTTGCGGTTTCACAAATCTTGGTCGTTTAATCACTTTTCTTTCTTTCCTTTTTCTTTTCATCGGGATTATTTCTCCAGGGCGGTGTTCAGAATCACTACCTATTTCGGACTCGTTTTCTGACATGGACCTATCTTCATTATCCTCTTCCATGATACTGTTTCCCTCATCAATTGTAATATTAAATTTCTTTTCTTGAAATAAGTCTGAGTCCAGAGGGTAATTATCAGTGAAAGGACAAGGAAGGTTCATTTTGTTCATAAGATGTAAGACTTGAGTATATAACTTGGGTACATTTGCCATCGCTTTACAGATATTTGTTAACACAGCTTTTGTAGGTGGAGGATACTGGTAATAAATGTTTAAAGGAGGTGGCTGATTAAAGTCAAAATTTTTTAATGAAAGTCCTAGTTTCTTTAAAAATATTTCTCTTGCTTTTAATATTTTATCTTGTTTCTCATCTGTTATGTTCAGAACTCTGTAAACAAAGAGTATTAAATACAATTTAAATTTTAATGGTAGTGACTTTTTCAACTTATCTTAAAGATCAAGATCTTTAAGATAAGTTGACATCTTTAAGATCTTAAAGATGTTAAGGGACAAAGGGACAAACTCCTCGAGCAATCTTGAGTTTCTCCGGTATTGAAGGCACAAGTAAGCTTATTTTTTCAAAGTGTTTCTTTTATTATGTTTTAGCTATGGTAGTAGAAAGTAATAATTTGTTTATTTAATTTTAAGTTTAGTTATGGTTATTTTCCTACAAACAATTTATATAAACTTATTCTGAAGGTAATAAATATTTTGAATTTTAAATTGAAATTTGAACTGTGGCACAATTTGTTATGTTATATATAAAATACTTCCTGTTTCCTAATCAATTAACGTGTACTTAACTGAAATACTGAGAACTGATAATACTAAGTTGTAATTACCGATAACTCAATGGGTTTTATTTCAAATAAAAACAAAATACTATCAAAATGGGTCTAACATAATACATAAATCATTTTCAGATTTAATCTAAGATACAATTTTCACTCAAGATGAAAACACATTATGTACTAACCAAATCAACTAAAAATATTAAAATATGTATCATTGTTATCACAACAATTTTAAATTAGTGATTGCTTTGACAAGGGCATTGCTGATTTTATAGACAATAATTATATACATTATACCAGCACATTCATACAAACCTGGCATCAACAGAATCCTCGGTGTCCGGACCTGAGCCTCTTGCAAGTTCAGCTGATATTCTTTCACCCAAAACATCTAACTGATGCAGTTTATGAATCGCTACTTGAGCTGCTTTATCATTCTCATACCTAAGAAAGCAAACATAGCTTGATAAATAATTTGGTAAAATCTCTAAATTAAAAACATATGATGGGCAACATAACAATTACTCTTCCTAAGAATTATATAATAGACCTATATCATTTTGTATGTAAAACATGTACATATCTTAGTGAGTTAGCTTATTCCTTATCACCTAACGTAAATGAGCAGACAAGTTCATGAAATACAAAACATGTAAAAAAGTAAAACCATTAACTATAAATAAGAACAGGTAGACTGTTGGCTCATATGAATCCTGTGAAGGTGGTTTTCTCTTCCTAAGAAACTATTGAAGTCCTTGTAATATCTTCAGAGGTGTAATATCCTTCCTCTTTCTCTCTTCAGTACATGCTGAAGTAAATAACAGCTGAGCTAATAGTACACAAAACTGTCGTCTAAGTTCTTATTTTAATGCATTCAACATTAGATAGCAGCACAGGTACACATCAACAGCAAATGCATTGATTTTTTTTTTATTCTGTCTTTTTGATTCTATAGTCAATGATAAAACACAATACTAAATGTCACTGGCATTTTCCTTCATTGCTGGAAAGGTATCTCTCTCAGATAATAAAACAAGCCTCATTGTACAAAGGCTATACATGCAACTGTGTCTGAACTCATCAAGATATTGAGCCATATATCACCATCAGGGCTGAATTCAAGCATGGGGCACATGGGCCCGGGCCCAGAGCGGTAAATTTTGAAGGACAGTTTTATGCAACATTTTTGTTTTCACTCAGATTTATACACTAATTAAAACTATAAAAAGTTCAAAGATAAGTTTTTTAATACATTAGATATTTTATATCAGACTTCACTATTATTCTGCGTAGTACATCACTGAGTATAAGGGCAGCTGTCGATGTACACAAGGCGAGTTGGGCATGACTGGCTTATTTCGTCAGGCTGGACGCTGGCGTCGGATCATGAGTAGGAGGGGGTGGAGATTCTTCTGATTCTGAAGAAGAAAAAGAGACTACGGAAGAAAACGTGGATGACAAATTCAAAGAAAGCTATACACTAATAATTAACAAGCTTCTGTCTGAGTTAAACAAGAGAATTGATACTTACAATGCATTTCTAAAAAGATTTTCAATCTCGTCAAACCTCTGCCACTTGTTTGACAATTCTTGTCAAAGTGCCACTGAAGTTGCATCTGCTGCAACATCTTTTCATGAATTACACTCAACGGACATTGAAGTTCTTTCTTCTGTTGTTGAATGTCTTCCTTGCTACGCTATTGGATTATAGATAAAAAATAATTGTATGACTGAGAAAAGCATGTAATATAGTTTGGAGAAATACTGACCTGGCATACACAAGATTTGATTTTTTTCCTTCCTTTCCAACAA
This sequence comes from Stictocephala bisonia, assembly GCA_035578905.1. Classification (NCBI taxonomy): domain Eukaryota; kingdom Metazoa; phylum Arthropoda; class Insecta; order Hemiptera; family Membracidae; genus Stictocephala; species Stictocephala bisonia. The sequence goes on along the minus strand of JAQJVL010000057.1, from coordinate 2,075,932 downwards.
TTTTTACATCTTTGGCTCCAAAATATTTCAGCAAATCAGATTTTTCTTGATGGGTTAAAATTGAAGGCAAGTGGCGTATCAAAACTGTATCTTGTTTCATGGCTACAGCTATAATTATATTATAAAGACATAATTATTATAATTTTCACCTAAAATCAAAGAAAAAATTCAATTAACATAAAATTGTAAAAATTTAATTACAGTGTCATGTCTTCTATATTATTTAGAAATCCAAAATATAAGTAGATTAAAATCAAAATTACATACTGAACGCTTTACTTTTTTTATGATTGGTAGGTAATATTTGGAGATTTGTAATGCTTCAAGTGTTTTAAGGAATAAACACGTTTCGACAGGTAAAAAAACTCCTGTCTGGTGTTACTTACTACCTTAGTCTTCATTTACAAGTAGTTTTTTTTTTTCTTGACCCGTATCATAGTATCTTTTTTTTCAGCTTAAAAGAAGCAATCTTCTGAAGGCCTCATAGTTATCATCACTACCTATTTAGGATGTGATTATATAAAATAACATTCTAGTAAAGGGTGTAAAATAAGAAAAATTAATCAGCACATGGTTAAAAAACATGACTTAACAATTAACCAAACCATAAAAAATGTTCTCATAATTATATAAAGCAATTAATCAATGAAAAGGTTTCTTAGCAGTCACAATTCGAGTCCTCTGTGATCTCAATGACCCTACCCCATTGTAGGCATAGTTTGTAGACTGAAATCTTAAGCTGAAAAAGGCATTGATCTCTAAGGAAGTACAAATCTAGCACACAAACAGTTCCAATCAAGGCACTAGTGATGTGAATAAAAGCCAGCATTTGCTAAAACAAGACATTTCCAAGTGACAGATGGATAGTAAATACTTGAAAATTGATGTGGATAAAAATGCTTCCCTCTACTAATTTATATATTATTTTCAAGCTGGTCTGGGGCATGCTTTTACTACATTTCACCCACCCAACCGCCCATTCACGTACAGTGGTATTCACCCACATCTCTTGAAGAGTGGTATTCACTCACCCACCCACCCATTCACGTACAGTGGTATTCACCCAATCACCCGCCCATTCACGTACAGTGGTATTCACCGACCCATTCACGTACAGTGTTATTCACCCGCCCATTCACGTATAGTGGTATTCACCCACCCCACCCGCCCATTCACGAACAGTGTTATTCACCCACCCACCCGCCCATTCATATATAGTGGTATTCACCCACCCACCCGCCCATTCATGTACAGTGGTATTCACCCACCCATCCGCCCATTCATGTACATTGATATTTACCCGCCCGCCCGCCAATACACGTACAATGATATTCCTAGCATTTACTACATTTCATTATTATTTATCTGTTTGAATATTAAGGCAATATATCACAATATTTCAAGTCAACATAAGAATAGGTTAGCTTTAGTAATCTGTCACATCAAGTTACAAAAGAGGAGTGCACATTTCTATATACAGTGATGACCCATATTGTGTGAGGCCAGTCGAGTGAATAACACATTTTTAGTGTTTAGTTGTTTTTAAATGTAAGTAGTATAATGTTTTTTTTTTTCAAACTACCATCATTTTTGTTCTGTTCGAAGGTACATAACAGTTCCGTTCTTGTAAATAACCTTGTAAAATTACACATAAACAACAAAGTTTACCGTTTTGGTGTGCACTTGGGTAAACCCATCTCGATTGGAAATTCATTGTAGCTTATACCAGCGAGCCAGTATAACATAGAGGGGCAATAGACCCGTCGTGAGTGAAGCCGGTCTGTCCAGCTAGGATGGCGGTAGGAAGGAAGGTATGAGTCACCCTAATTCCCCGCACTTCTGGCCAATGAAGACATTGGAAATTATATTTAGAAGATAGAATGAACCATCCAAAAGCTGTAGTCTTGCCCAACCTAATATTGAACCTTTCCATCTCTTTTCTAGTCTTTTACTAAAATATAGACTGGTTGCTATTAAGTCTAGATTGCTCTTCTAGTGATTATTTTTAATTTATTAAGGTTTAAATTGAAAGCATGATGGCAGAAGAGATAATTGAAGAATATCTCCTTAGAGAGCACACATAATTAATTATATCAAAGATGGTCATGAAAAGAAAAGAATGGTACAATATTCAGGCGGTGATGCATACATGTACAGTATATTAGATTTGCACTCTCCTTATCATCAGATTTTAATTGCACAAGACAAACCGTTTATAGAGTCTGAAGCTGATAGCAAGCTGTTTCGGTTCCAACAAACTCCATTCGTTGTAACCAAATTCGTTGTAGCCTTTCTTAAGCTTATTATTACTGAAATAATTTTTAAGAAACATATGAAGACATCTGCAGCTTATCTAGATGACACAAACAATAGGACATTTCCTGGTTGCATTAATTTCAGTACTCTAAAATATAATACTTCTATCAACTGTGAAAAACGTAAATTTCTAGAAATTACAATCGAGTTATTGGGTTACTGTATGTCATACTGAACCATAAAGCCAGATCCAGACTTTGTTAGAACTACCAAAAATATTTACAAAAATCTCTGTCTAGCTAAAGAGAAATAATGGTTTGCATATTAAGCTTGTCTAATCCCTAATTGTTCAAAGAAAACCCAAATCTTCAGCAATAACCAGTCACTTCCCTTCCACCAAAGTCGGATGCTGCTTTTCTTCAGTTAAAGTCTGACATCGCTTCAGCTGTTCAGTCACCAATTGAAGGATCTGACTTATTCATAGTTAGTGGGACGGGCAAAGGACCAGTGGGCCGGTAATTTATAAATGGGCATTTGCCCAAAGCAATTTTAAGCGCCCAAAACTGGCCATTTATAAAAAAAGTAGTTTTAACCTTTAACTACTTGTACATGTTTATTTGAGTGCCTACTGCCTATAAATTTCTTTAAGACCATTGGGTTGCTAAAACTTACTTTAAGATCATTATCAAAGGTGTAGTTATTGAACAAACCTTGAGCTCGTTAAAATATAGTCCTTAAAACTTCCGTATATCATTTGCACAAATTGCAGACCCTTCGGGAAATGGCTACATTTTCATAACTGAGGCTACAATAGATATATCTGAGTGCCTTAATATATTGTGGAATTGTTAAGCACTTTTTTTGCACCCTATAAATTCTAAAAATTAGCCTTAGGTTAAATTATAATAAATTACATTAGTAGGATAGAAATTATTTTTAAGGGTATGAACAACTAAAGTATAAACTATTGAAAAATATATTTTCAATATTATCAGATAAATATATTCTCACTGCGAATTCATTAGGACTACCCCTACTTAGTTCAATAAAAACATAAAATGACTCACTTTTAATTCAAGGGGGCTGGATAAAGAAATAAGCTTGGAAAAAAATTATGGAGGGATGATTGGAGGCATTGAATGGGAGCAAAGCCACCAATGTGGTCAATAAGTGTTTAATATTTGTTGTCTAATAATGGTTGTTTTGTGATAAAACATTAAGCAATTTTGTTCTTTAACCCAATGAAATATTTGAAATAAAGAGACTTTGTAGTGAAAATAATGTAATAAACCTAATTAGTTTTTCATTTAGCAAATAGTTGAAATTGCTTATTAAAAAAAATTAACATGTATAAGAAAAATATTAATAATAAATGTTATTACTAGTCTGAATATCTTTTCCCAATTATAAAACCCAATTATGTGTTAGATACTGTAGTAAATCAACATTTAAAATTTTTCTATAAATCAACTAAAGACACCAAATATTTCCCTTAGATAATATAGATATAATCCCTTAAATATATATATAGGCCTATACAAATATATGTATGTATATTGAGATTTAAAAATGTATTAATAATTAGAGTCATAACACTTTTCTCTATTGTTGAGGCCTATTTACATTTAAAGTATATGAATGCCCAGGCATTTATGGATTTAGGGCATTTTCCCAGGCACGTTCCCTGGGCATTTGCCCTGACTTATAAATGTCCAGGCATTTTACATCACTATTCACAGTTCAACTGATGCTTCAGAATATTCTATTAATAAATGCTACTCGGTCAGGAACACAAATTTAACGCATATCTAAAATTTTTTAAAGTATGCATTAGTTTAGAGATTTTTATAGGTAAACATTATAATCTTTCCTCAAAACTATTTACATGTTCGTATTATGCGTAAAAAACACATATTAAATGAAAAATAACAGCTTTTAACCCTTTTGGAAACTGGCCTAAAATACAATAGACTAGCCAGAAAGATGAAGACAGTTTTAAGAATTTGCAGACCCTTCGAGAAATGGCTACATTTTCATAACCATAAATCATACTTTCTTGCATATTTTTTATTTAATAGAATTAAGCATAGAATTTTAGATTAGTCCCTATATGAATTTTTGATGGAAATGAGTGCAGGTACCATAACAATAACAAATCACTCTAACTAGAAAGTAGATTTAACCCTCCAAGAGGCAAAAGATGCTGTAGCATCTATCTCCCCCTAGATAGGCTACAGCGTCCATCAATGTAAGCCTTTTTTTGTTTATGGGTTTAAATAACTTATGGGTGTCCAAAACTAATTGTCGCTTATAATAAATGAATGAGGATTCTAATTATCCTTTCATATTGTACTCATGCTTGTTTTTTTCCTCGTTTTGTCATTTGAGTCTTTAACTTTTTTGTTCACTGAGAGTCTGTTGATAGGCAACACTACAAGTCACTAAGTTAGTTCTACTCTGTTATTTTTATTGTGATTTTATAGTATTTAGTTGTATAAATAAACTATACAGTACATTTTTTTGCTAACAATAACATTTAGAAAAACTGACTATCTCACTTTTTATGTGGTCCTTCCTTCTACATATACTCAAATTGGGCATTCAAATAAAAACAAAATTTTGAACAATTTTTTTGGGTGCAACACAAGATTGTTTATTCAAGTGTTTAATACGTACTTCAATTATGTTATTATTGTATTGTGCATGTTACAAGCTTTAATTTGATATATTATATACCATATTTTGATTACTCGAGATGTTTATATGAGGCTTTTAGTTGAGGCATGCAAAATTACTCAAAATGTCGTGCCACTGAATGTTTCTACTGCCACTTGGATGGTTAAAAATCACAAAATATTTGTTGTAAACCATGTTAAAAATTAATGAGATTGAAAACTACACATTTTATTCCAGGTAATATGTTTCTCAACAGCTATAAAACATTGCGGTAATTATTGGAAAGAGCACACTATGCATATTTCAATTAGGGAAGAAAAGCTAGGAAAGTTATGAAAATGAAGAAAACAGAATAATTTTTTGGTTTGTAATTCTAGCATCGTCGATGTAAATATAGGTTTCTGAGTACTCAAATTATATGGCATTTCGTCCTGATCACAAATATGGCAAGGGTTTTGAAATCAGAAAATTATTCAGTGTTAAGAGTTAGAAATGTACTGGTTACATTAAGATTTTATTTTTGTTTGTTATGTTTGGTATGGTTATGTTAGGTTTGGTACGATTATATTAGGTTTTGGTCTTGTGAAGAACCTTCAAATTAGCCCATTGTTAAAAAAACAACTGAAAAGAGCATAATGTTCTCTTTCAAATAATTTATTATCAGTTTCATTCTGTACAAAATCACAGTGAGGAACAACTAACTTTTATTAACAATTCAAGCAAATCCCTAATTCCACAATTTTGGTACTGCTAAAACAAGAACAAAACTTGGTTCCAAGTATAAACTGAGGATACAAAATACAATATAAACAATTAAATGAGCTGGCTAATTACAAAGTTAACACAAAATAAATACTACTGTGTAATTACTAAATACAAGCAGAAAGGCAGAAAGCTGATTTCAAACTTCAAAACGTAAACACGAATTGAATGGAAATATTAATATAAGAGATTAGCGTCTGACATACACAGCTGTAGTCTATCAGTGTTGCCAGGCTTCAAACATGAAATTATGGGGGCTAGACGATTCAATTATGGGGAAACATTAAAATTATCATACATTTTCCAGGAAGATAAATTACTAACACTTAAGCCAATTTATCAGTATCAAATAATTTGTCTCGATTTAATTTCACCTTGCACCTTATTTCTTAGTTCAAATGTAAGAAATAAAATATATTTTACATTAACTTCGATAAAATTATTTTTGTCACCCATAACACCACTAAAGTGACGAGTTCTTTTTTCTATTGTCCTTTTTTCTAATCCAAAGTACTGTTAACTCAAATAATCAGTACACTATAAAAGCAACATTACACTCATTATTTATTATATATATATATATACGTAAATTTAAAAGAAAGTAATACAAAAATGTTAAGTCTTACCATTGACTTTAACATTGATAGAAGATGGTTCCATCCAATATTGAGGCACGGAATATGGGAGCGACCGTGCTGCTATCTGTTGTTAATAGAGTTAAAGAAGGCGAAATCGCCTCAAGTTTTGACTGTTCAGTGCGCAACCTGTGAGTAATAAAGGAAACTAATTACCCCTCTCATTCCCCACTTCTTTCTCTTTCTCTTGAGTCGCTCGTCCGGAGGTCCTTCATGTTGTTCTAATTTGATTAATAGATGATAGTGTCCAAAGCACAAATGTTTATAAACAAAAAATAATTCTAAAATAAAAGTTTTTATTTTTGAGCTAACTAGTAATATCTTATTTAATTGCTTCCATATGTGAATTCATCGTCACATGTGTCAAATATATCTTGCAAATATTCTGCAGGTAGTGAGATTAAAAAATTTTGACTGGTTTACAAATTTTGAGATGTCGTCAATTTTAAAATTTCTTCAGATTCATAGCTTCCGTAAGAAAGAACACATTGAAAAGCTTAAAGTACGCCACTTACTGTTTCTATCTGTCACGATTTTATTTCTTTGTTTTGATTTAATTAGATTAGCTTGGGAGAACACCGTTTCACAAGCTGCATTGGATTGCGGAAGGACGAGAACGTCAAGTGCAAAGTTTCCCAGATTTGTACAATGGTTCCAACATTGTACAACATTGTACAATGGTTCCAAGAAAATTTCTTGTGTGTCAATTCAAATAAGACTAAACTACTTGATTTTTCCATTGGCCATAAAGAGACATTTCCCCTAAACTTTTCCATAGGAGAAAGTATCGTTACTGCGGAAGATGGTGTAAAATTCCTGGGGCTCCACCTTGACGCCAATTTGAAATTTCACTCTCACATCGAACATGTCGCGAGCCGTTTGTCGTCAGGAGTTTTTATATTAAGACGTCTCTCCACCTATTCCAGCATTGAAATTCTTCTTTCCGCATATTATGCCCTTATATATCCTTTTCTCTCATATGCAGTTGCCATTTGGGGATCTGAGAGCTCTTATACAAAGACTCTTTTCATTCTTCAAAAAAGAGCTGTGAGGATAATTGCAGGAATTTGCCAAACAGAATCATGTGCCCCCTACTTCAAAGATTTCAATTTGCTCACTTTTCCATCGATTTATATTTTGGAGTCACTTATTTTTATGAAAAGGAACCAGCACATTTTCTCTGAATTTCTACCATCTTTATATAGTAAAACCAGGAACAAGTACAACTATAACATACCACCACACAGATCACACTTTTTCAAAAACCACACATTTTATAACTGTATAAAAATTTTCAATAACCTTCCAATCAATCTAAAACAAGAATGTAATTTTGTTACCTTTAACCCATTAAGGTAGTTCGACGTGCCAGGCACGTCCCGTTTCCGCGGGACCGGGTGCCGTCTGACGTGCCCAGCACATCGCAAGTTTTAATGACGCAGTTGTGATCGTAGTTGCTAGGTTTTTCAACAGATAGTGGTGGATTGCTGTTCCGTGACATTTAAGAATTAAATGCCTTTGATTTTGTTGTTGTCCGCAGAATATACACGGTTCAATCAGCTGTTATTTGTTTTATTGTTTGGCATTGGTCAGTTTGTTTTCGTCTGCTCGCGAAGTTGTTTTGGGTATGTGCGTTGTGAATGTAATAATAATTGCGGTTGTGATATGAATCGGAAAAGATTGCGTAATTCGGAATTAGATTTATATTTGGATAGTGATTACGAGTTTGGTTCAAGTGGTAGTGAAAACTCTGATAGTGAAGACGATGTAATAATTCCCCGGTGTATGAGTTCGCATATCCATAATTCTGAATATGACGACGAAAGTGATGCTGACGAAATTGAATCAAATGTTCCTGAAAGTATTTTGTGTTGTAAATAGTGTTTTTTTATATAAATATAGTTTTCAAGATAATAAATTGTTGCTGTAAGACACCATTATTGAAATTTCCATAACAACAGCTTTGCTACATTAGAAACAATGAAAATCAGCCACAGTAGCCTAAATTTTATTTCTTATTTTTTTTAGGAAAACTGTATTTCAAAATATATGTTATCGTAACTTTTTATGTACAAAAATATATGTACTTTCATAAAATAAATGGTTTGTTCATATAAAAAAATATTTAAAATAAAAAAAATTAGTCTACTTTTGAAATTTCAAAACTAAATTTGTTATTATAAATTTATTAATAATAACAAACAAACAAATATTTACTAAAGAAAGTTTAGGTATACATTTTATTACAGCAAATTCTATGAGAAAAACAATAAAGCAATTTTCATTACTCTATCAATAACATAAAAAAAGTTATATCAGTTCTACTATACTCTTACAATTTCACACATTTTAATTGCTGCCCACTAGAGCAACATAGCAAAAATAACTACTACCTCAATGGGTTAAAAGAAATGTGAAAAGTTTCCTCCTTAAAAATAGCTTTTATAGTGTTAAGGATTATTTTGATAAGAAATGTGTTTATAGCTTTTAAATAGATTCTTGTAAAGACGATTGCTAATGCAAGTTACTTTGTTTGATGGCAATAAAGATATTTGTATTTGTATTTGTATTTAAAAAACCTAATTTAAACAGATTAAAAAAACAAATTTCTCGTTTTCTTAACTTTAGACCAGAATTGATCTATTTCCATGTTAATATTCTGAGAGAAATCCCAGCCTGTGAGCATTCTCCATTGGTCATCAATCTTTTGAATGTCGCCTGAGTTTAGTGCTAATCTTGGCAAACAGTTTATCAAAAAGAACAACTCAATTCAAAACTCTTTATTCCATAGATAACATTGTTTTACATGTAGAAGTCAAGTATAGAAATCTACATAAAATTGAATAAGACAATTCAAGATATATACACAAATTAATAAGTATATTTAATTACTAATATCTACTGGCTGTACAATACTCCTCAACAGTGTAGAAGGCACCGTCCATCAAGAACCCTCTCACCTTCCTAGCTCTCAAAAGCCCGACCACAGCTCTTCTCTCTGATGTCATCAGGCAAAGAACTGTAAATTGAAACGCCTGCATAATCTAAATGTTGTTCAAAGAAAGCGGTTTTGTGATGATGAATTGGCAATTTATGTTTGTTTCGCTGGCTTTATTGATGAGACACGTTATTTATTAATGAATTAAAGTGTTTTATTAAGAAAAATTAGACACTGAAAAATATATAAACAGGGGAAGGTAAATATTTTATTGATTTTAAAGATTTGCCTGCAGGAGTTTCGATAATTTAGTTTGAAAACTGCTCTTACGTCTTTCTTTTGAAGCGTAAACAAAAACTTAGTCTGTTTACTTTCAATGCCCCAAATAGTTACCTCATAACATAAATGAGGGAAAACCAACCCGTAATATGGAGTTACGAAAAGAGGGATGTCGCACATTTCGAAAGGCGACCGATAACAAAAATACCTGAAGCAATTTTTTACAGACAATTTAAATGTGACTATGTAATTTCAAGTGATTGTCCATGACAATACCTAGAAATGTAGTCTCATAACAGAGTTTCAATTTCGAAACATTAACTGTCATTACGTCAACTTTTTTAGATGAGTCAAAGATTCTAAAATTTATTTAATTAGTCTTTGGAAGATTTATTGAAAGCTTATTGTTATGAAACCATTGCATGACATAATTTATTTCATAATGGGCTTTTTTTCAGCTGCAAATGGTCAGGAGCTCCAACGGCAAGAGACGTGTCATCCGCAAACAGACAAAGCAGACTGGCGAATTCCCAGAGGCAAATCATTCATGAACAGCAGAAAGAGGAGCGGCCCAAGTACAGAGCCTCGTGGCACTTCAACATCAATCAACGATTGACGAGACTTCATATTTCTAAGGAACCCATTCTCATCTTCAAACTGAAGAAGTTGTACAGATCCACTTCTCTCAGCAAGAAAAGAAGAGACCCACAAATGATCAGGATCTCTCACGCCAACGAGGAAGAGCTTACGCATAATAGACTTTTATGGTTTATCAAGTCAAACGCCTTGGTGAGGTCAATAAAAACACAAAGGCTTACATTCCTGGCATCAATATCTCTCACAATGACTGATATCAAAGACTGTATTGCGTCATCAGTTGATCTACTCTTAGTAAACCCAAATTGACAAGCCATCATGATGTTGTTTCTCAGTAAGAAATCTAAAAGTCTCTTCACAAACAACTTGTCTAAGACCTTGGAAAAAGTGGGAGTCAGCAAGATGTGCCTGTACTGATAGCAGTCTGTTTTACATCCTTTCTTGTGAATAGGATGAGTAATAGCATTTTCCTAGATTTCAAGAAATATGCCGCTTTCGAATGAGATACGTAAGAATTGGAGCCAATATATCAATTCTCACCAAAACTCTTTCAAGATTTTGGGTGAGATGTTATCCAGTTCTGAAGATGTTTTTGATTTCATCTGTCAGACGATGTAATTGACTTCATGCTCAGAGTCAAGGTCAAGGAACAAGTAATAAACACAAGAACCCATGTGATTAAAAAATTCAGGAGAAGCTGAAATATCCTCATCCAGCATATGTCCTGCTGATGAAAAGAAATCACAAAATGTATCAACTACTTCTTGAGGGTTCCTTATATAACTTTGCTGCTGCCAGCTGACAAGTAAGCTCAGCAGCATATTGAGAAACATCAACCAGGTCAACTTCAAGACCTTCTCTGGCTAAAATGCAGATACCACCTCTTTGTTTAAACAGTTTACAGAAGGTTGACACTTTTATATAATTAGGGTACGCCAAAGCAAGGAACTCTGATAAATTGTGCTCAGATATGCACAATATATCTACTGATTCTAATTCAGTGTGTATTTCAAGGAGCTTCTGTTTAGTCTTCATCTCACAAATATTCTGATGAAAGAAACTAATCGAGTTGGGACGTGTTGGATTTACAGTGACATCTCTAGCATGAGTTATGGTCTCCATCTTTGACGACAAACCTGGCGCAAAGTTTCTTGGTTATTTGTTTGTTCACGCTAAATGAAATATGTTTACTACATTAACCTGTACTATTTCAGAAATAAATTATTATGCAAAAATTATAGAGGTATTTCTCTTCTAAGTTCAGCATATAAAGTACTATCAAAAATCCTCTTAAATAGACTGAAAGAGTATATAGAAGAAAATATTAAAGACCACCAAGCAGGATTTGTTCAAGGTCGCTCTACTATAGACCAAATATTTGCCATAAAACAATCTCTCTCAAAATATTGGGAGTTTAATAAGGATGTTCACCTATTATTTATAGATTTTCAAAAAGCGTATGACAGCATAAATAGGATGAAAATGTATGAAAAAATGCAAATGTTTGGCATCCCAGATAAGCTTATAAAATTGACACAAATATGTATAGATAAATCAAGATGTAAAGTGAAGGTAAATGGAGAATATACAGAGGACTTTGAAGTTAATACAGGAGTTCGTCAAGGTGATGGGATATCCCCTCTACTCTTTAACCTAGTCTTAGAAGATGCACTCAGGAAGACAAAAGATTTAAGAGCTGGGATCTATGTTGGATCAAAAGTAAATGTATTAGCTTTTGCGGATGACGTTGCTCTTCTTGCTGAAAGTAGAACAGATCTGGAAAATTTAGCAAAAGTGCTCATTCAAGAAACCAGAAAGGTGGGATTAGAAATAAACCAGGATAAGACAAAATATATGCATATAACCAGAAGACAGAGAATGAATAGAATACAAAATATTAAAGTGGACAAGTGGGAATTCGAAAAAGTCGAAGAGTTTAAATACCTTGGCATAAAGCTAGCACAAAACATAAAAGAGGAAAACGAAATTCAAAATAGACTAGTCTTAGCCTCTAGGACCTACTGGGCAGTAGAGAAATTACTTAAATCCAAAATATTGTCTAGGAAAACTAAGATCAAAATCTACCATACACTAGTCCTCCCTGTGTTACTATATGGAGCTGAAACATGGACACTGACAAAGGAATATGAGAAGAAGCTTATTGTATTTGAAAATAGAGTATTAAGAAAAGTGTTTGGTCCAGTATGCGAAGGAGATGTTTGGAGAATAAGAAAGAACAGAGAATTAAGAGAATTATACACTCACCCAGATATAGTAGCATTAGTGAAAAGTAGAAGACTAAGGTGGGCTGGACATGTGTGGAGGCGAGAAAATACCTCCATTATTAATTATATTGAACGATCGAACCCAGACGGCAGAAGACCCCTTGGCAGGCCAAGACTTAGATGGAGAGATCAGGTCCTCAAAGATATTTACAAATTGGGGACTACACCTGAGGCAGCAAAGAACAGAGCAGAATGGAGAGGCATTGTTGGCGAGGCCAAAAACCAACTGGGGTTTCAATGGCCAAGGAGGTAAGGTAGGTAAGGTAATTTCATAAATAAGCTTAGTTACGCTGCGCTTACCAAGCTCGTTAAAATGAAGGCTGTGGCTGGTGAACCAATGCCTCAGACATTTGTGAAGAGAGACATAGACGGCATGTTCTTGGGCAGAAATAAGTAGCCGGACAGTGTTATAAAATTTGGTAATATTAGCATTTACATCAATATGATCGAATGTCTTTGGTACTCCAACAATTACAACATTTGTACGCTTTGAATCCTGCAAACAAGATTTTAAGAAATCGGTTACCTCCCACAATCGATCAGAAGCACTATTTGTTCCAGCACAGACATCGTATGTACATAACAACTTAACTGAGTTATTAACCTGGGCCACACTCTCAAACAACGCACCAGGTTTAACAATACCAGTGACAGACACGTCACTTTCAAGTTTATCTTGCAGCATGCTACTCGGTCCCCTCTCATAACTGTCAGCGAGTAACACAACTTTACGTTTCACTTCACAGCTAATGAGTTTGACCTGTCTAAGTAAAGATTTTTTACTGACACTAGCACTCGCAGACCCAGTATACGATGATTGAGTGTGTGGATATGCTATATTACTTACAGAGAGATCGTCAGGTAAATGAATAGAAAACATATTCTGCAAGTGGATATCATTCTGCACTACTACAGATTTAGGACTCTTTTTGTTACTTTCCACTCGTTATTTGCTACTTTTTTAATAACTAGCTTAACATGACTTTTGACCACAATACTGGGGTGACTATCTTGTACTGTGACTGGTTGGGTGGAAGGTAACGCAGGCTTGTCAACATTACAATATGAGGTAAACCAGTCTTGAAGTTACTTTAAACTTTAGTTAATATATAAAATTGTAGGTTGAGATTTAAGTTGACAACTATATTCAACCCAAACTCAAAGTTTTTTTTTTTTGGTGGCATTTCAAAGACATTTCAACAAATTTATCAGGAGATATATTAAACTTTACAGCAGTTTTTTTAGCATATGGAACGTTAAATCTGCCAGCGGAGTCAAAATGATAAGCTACTTTAACTTAATAGTCAATAAACAACACTCTAGTGAGTGGTGCTATCGTCAGTCATGTGAAAGAAATTGTAGCCTCTTTCATTCGATTATCCTGTTCACTAATTAATTTGTCAGAAATAAGAACTATTTCACTTTTTAAGGTATCATTTAGAGCAGATTTTGACAAATTCTCCTCAAAAAGGTTGTCAATAAATTTAATTAGCTTGGCTACTGTACTTAAAACGACATTGAAATTAATTTCAGGACAATTAGGGACTAACTTACTACAGAAATCAAATTAATAGCTACATTCTGAACTACTTCATTTAAATTAACAGAATTGTACACACTTCATTTAGGGTATCCATGATGAAGGACACGCCCTCTAAGCCTCTCCATCCAGGTTCCTCTAAGTAATTCCAAAAGAGGTAGTTATAACAGTGTAATTTCTAATACTAGCTCTGAATGGAAAATAATTAAGTCTAAAAAGAAAGGTAACGCTCAATGCCAAGTTAAATTTGAGAATGATTTCCCCCCTTTATTCAATAGATACAGTATAGTATATTAGGAACTGAAAATGAGCACTCTATATTTATTTTTCACGTTGTGTTAGATTCACAGGCCTTAACATAGGTGAATCTAACACAAGTTTCAGCCGAACCTTGATCACATCAGCAGGCCTAAACATATAAAATCAACTAGGCCTAAGCCTACATTACCAAGAGAAGTTGTATCAAACGTGACTATTTATTCTGACAGCCAAAGTAGGCATGTTCCATCTACACTTGCAAGCAGGTCACAAGAATGCTCTTATAACATATTAGGTTATGTTAAACCTGCAGCAAAGTTTGAAGAGGCAACCAAAGGCAGTCTGTCTACAATATACAATTTGTTGTACATTTGTAAATATTTGTAACCTGACATTGTCTGTTGCTGTAAAGTTTAATGACAATAAAATTATATTTATTTATTTATTAATATCTAAGAATGGATCAGTTGATTTCATAGTTTGTATATTTGTAAAGGAGAATATAGATTTTCTTGAATTGACCAGAGTTAGAGATTCTTTAGTTGAAATGGTCTGTGAAGCAACTGCTGTAGAATACGAGATGATAACAGAGGGAATTGAAGGTCGAAGAGAGACACTAAGTGTATTTCTCGACTTGTCAAAAGCCTTCGACTGTGTTGATCACACTTCACTTCTTCACAAACTGGAATATTACGGGATACGGGGAGTGCCCTTCAGGTGGCTTGAATCGTATCTCAGTAATAGAACGCAATTCGTTGGAATATCTGACGCTAGATCGAGAGAGAGGCGACTGAACTATGGAGTTCCGCAGGGGTCCATACTTAGTCCGCTTCTCTTCTTAATCTACGTCAATGATGTTGGCACATCTGTACAAAACGGACACATTGTTCAGTACGCAGATGACACGACTCTCTGTCTGAAAGCGAACTCAATAAAAGAACTCGAGCAAATTGCTCTCGTGGAGCTCAACAGCACCATTCAACATTTCAACGAGCTCAACCTCAAAACCAATCCAACAAAATCAAATTTCATTAAATTCTCTTTGCACCAAAAAGACTTAGACAGTCTAGCGGTCATGTTAGATGGAACTGAGATCGAAGAGGTCTACACAACCAAATTCCTCGGAATACATCTTGATAAAGGTTTGACGTGGGATTGCCATGTAGACCATGTTTGCTCAAAACTTTCCTCAGGAATTTATGTCTTGAGAGAACTATCAGAGTACTGCCCGACTCAGGTTCTGATGACGGCGTACTACGGAGTCATCTACCCTCATCTCTCCTACGGACTGACTGTGTGGGGTGGATGCTCAAACTCAAACCTCTCAAGAGTTTTCATCCTCCAAAAAAGAGCGTTGCGAACAATTGCAAAATTGAAACAAAGAGAGTCGTGTAAGCCAGTATTCAAAAATCTGAATTTGTTGACATTACTCTGCCTCTACATCTTGGAAACTTGTCTCTTTTTCAAATCAAAATGTCATGCTATAAGAGGTTGCGACATACACTCTTATGACACTAGAGGCAGGGGCGACTACCGTTCTGGGAGGCACAGAACGGTAGTTTATGAGCGACTGCCTGTACAGGCAGGAGTAAAATTTGTCAACAAATTGCCAAATTCAATTAAAAGTGCCCCCACACTGAAGGCGTTTAAATCTCGTCTAAAAGCAAAGCTGATTGCAGAGGCATTCTACAGCTTAGACGAATTTATGGCACACAACTGGGAGACCTAGCGAAATTTATTGGGTTAGGCTACTGAGTGGGTTTATGAGATGAATGCGTGTATTAACGTGTTTTGTATGTTTGAAAGGGATCTCGATGGAAGAATGAATGGCTAAACAATAGCGAATAGCAATAATGGATAGCTTGACGATTGCAATGCATATTTTTACTATGTTCTACGCAATAAATCATTTATTTATTTATTTATTTATTATTAATCAAAGAAACAATTGTTATTATCTCTGTACAGTATATAGATCCTATAATGATAACAATTTGAATTGAAAAAATGTTCTAGAATGTCTGTACAATATATTAAATGTACAATTGAGTTCCAGGGGTTGACAATTCTGTGTAGATCAACACACTCAACATTTACAACATTGAGTAGCAAGTTGCAGAGATTAATCAACTTCAAACAACAACCACATTACTGAATAGCCAACTGTATTATGAAATAATTTATTCACAATAATTATCAATAATTATTATTAAATTAACCCAGTCCCTGGCCAACGCCCAATATCGGGCGCCAACGCCTGCCGTACGACTGGCAACGCCCGATATCGGGCGACAAAGACAGTCGTCATTATTTCGATATTTTAAACATATAAAATAGTTGTGGCGGTGTTAATATTGATATTTATAGAAAGAAGAATACTTTATCTTTCATATAATATATAATTTGTTAGTTTATAACAACTTTTTAATAATTTTATTTTGATTCTCTTTGACAAGTATGTTACGACAACTGCAGCAGTATATGAATAGGTAGTACATACAGGGTGCGATAATAGAGATAACAAGTGTTACAACACTCAAAACTAAATAAAAAGGGTAATAAACCTATATATTTTTGGAATAAGTATAAAATTTGGAACATTTTGTATATTTTGGATTTTTTGTTTACCCAAAAAAATTTTGTCTGTAGGACGGAATATCTGAAAAATATTTTTAGTTTTTTATACACAAAATTTATGTATGTATATAATATTTTTAAAATATTTATTTACACATTTCTTATGTTTTACAATAATAAGTGACATTTTCTAAGTAAATGACATAAAAATTATAAAATTTGGACAACATTTATAGATTTTAGAGATGTTTATTCATACGCCTACATTTTGCCAAAAAGGGTGGCCAGTCCAGGTAGGAATACTGGCCAGTTGTAGGGTTAAGGAGAAATAAGTCACAGCATATAAATATTTGATTTAATTACTGGACGGTTTATTTTTTAACAGGTACTGTACTGACTGTCTTAATACATTTAACTTAAAAAAATATCACACAACTTTGACTTAAGTTGTTGCTGGAATTAATGCTTGGCTTATGCTGAGGTTGATATTCTGGAAAGTTCTTGACGTAGCCTTGAAATTTCTTTGTCTTGAAGATGTGCCTCAGCAGTAGTCTCCGTCAACTGAGAACAGATAAAAACATTATGTTTCTTCTGTTTGAAATAGAATAAAATTTTAATATTTAATACACTCAAAAAACAGCTGATTGTAATATATCATTTTATTTATCTTTCTTGGCCAAGAATAAGTAAAAATATTGGTAAATATAGAATATAGGGTTCTACCCGATTTTTACAATTTTTATATCAACTAGTCAATATTAACCTCGCAAACATAAATCTGAAGAATTTTTTCCGCAAAAATAACAATTTTTTAAAGAAAATAAAAAAATCTTTTTATATTACCTTGTTAATATTATGTTGTTTTTCCTCCAATCTACCTATGACAAAAAGTAACTGAGATATTTAACAAAACAGTTGGGTTAGGTTTTTAAGTTATGATTATGTTAGGTAAATTATTTTGGTGGATAAATTTTATTTGTTAATACTAGGTTATTTATAGCGAACCTAAAAACAATTTCTTTAAATATCTCAGTTATTGTCATATGAAGAATTTTTGGTGTTGATTTTAATGTAAAATTTAATTGAAATTTACCAAGTTTACAATGTTTTATAAAAATACTGTGTTGGAAAATGGACAAGGAAAACAATCACGTTTAGAATAAACTGAAACAATGATCCTAAGGTGACTGTTTCTCAAACCGGCAAGGCAATGCTGGAAGGTTGACAGGCCAATACAGCTCTATGGTAGCAATGCAACTTTACCTTCAGCTGGCCAAAATATGCTTTTCTATTTCAATTGCATGGTTTGTGTTTATTATTATTATGAGTTATAGTGAACATATTATGATTATTGAAGGCCCATTTTAGAGGACCATAAGTTGATTTGAAACTTTTAATATAAAATCATCAAGAATGTCATTTAAAGTTTCATATATTTAACCGTGAAAAAAGCATTGAAAATTTTTTTTACGTTTTTACAAAAAATAACTTATAGTTCACTAGAATAGGCCTTGACATTTTAAATAACACTTATAAAGTGTTATTGTAGGATTATTGTTATAAACAAATTGTTGCAAAAGACCTATGTTTTTGGCGTTTTTCACAGGTTTTTCACAGAGGGAAACAACCCTCCTACTCTTGGAGCAGAAATTTTGTACAACTGAGTTTGAAGACTGCTTACTAAAAAATTAACTGTCCTATGAAAACTCCAATCACACCATTGTTTTCCTTGTTTAAGTTTGCATCATGACAAATGAATTTTTAAATTTTATAATAAGTTTAAATCATTTTTATACTAGTTGGAACAAAAAAGTACCGGGATTTGAACTAGTTTTCACTGTACATAAAATTTACAGCATTATTTCCAAAAATCACGTTAATGTATTGCATTTATATTTTAATACGTAGTTGATAGGAATGTTTTATAAGTTTCACAGTTTTAACTTTTCAGAAAAAAGTTCTTATCAATTCCCTGAACCATTGTTTTCTAGGCTTCTAGAGGTTGTAAAATTAATTACTTGGTCTTTATGTAGTCTTTATGACTTGTATAGTTATAATACATTACTTTCATATGCAGTGATTTAAAATCAAATTAAATCAATTTAAAATAGATTTAAATCAAAATAAAATCACTTCATTTACTTATGCATATAATAATAATGTATCGTAACCTAACAATATGTATCATAAGGATAATATTGTTAGGTTATAACAAGACCAAGAAATTAATATTTTTACCTATAAAAGCCAAGAAATCAATGTTTCAGGGAATAATTAAGAAGTTTTTTCTTGAAAAGATAAAATTCTAAAATTTATAAAACTTATAGAAAACATTCCTACCAACCACGTAATTAAATATAAATATACTACATTTTGAAGTTTTTGAGTAATAGTGGTGTAATTTTTTTGAAAAATGAGAATTAGTTCAAATACCAGTACTTTTTTGTTCTAACTAGGATACAAATTATTAAAACTTTTAATAAAATTTAAAAATGCATGTGTCAGGTTAATAGGGAAGATGTAAAATATTTAGCAGAAAAATTAATCAAATTTCATTATTGTAACAGACAATACATTTGTATTATGATGGTCAACTGAAATGGTCTTTATACTAAAAAAATAGTTCTAAGTATTGTATTAATACAACAGCAAGTGCTGCAAACAAATACTGAAAATACTAATTCAAAATAAATGTTGGTTATTCAATATCATGTCTTACTAATTTTATTTTAATACAATACTCAATAAGATCGTTTATAGAGTTACAGGATTTTAATTAAATTTTGAAATCTGTTAGGGTGAATCTCTATTTTAATATAATTAGGTAAAATATTAAAATAGAGGGCCCTGTGGAAAACATAAAATAATATATATTATATTAAATTATATTTATATTAAAATATAAAAAGGTCTGTGGAAAATTGGTCGAAAATCTGCATGAAGTCTGTTTTTTGTGTTGTCTTTGTCTCGTATAATATGGGTGTATAACTGTGGAGATTTGAAATATAGACCTGAATCTGTAATAAAATTAGTTTCCAGAATGTAAATTGAAGCATTCCTAGGACTTAAAAAGTAGTTGACAACATGTTCGTCTACTCACTCCTGCCATTATTCATATTGGCCTTTTTTTGGAGAAGAAAAACTCTCAAAAAGTTATTTTAGGACGTAAAACCCCAAAGAACAATACCATAACTATGTCTTCTATTAGGGATACATTTTAATCTCATAAGAAACATCAGCAGAAAACAGTGAGTGTTACACGCCAACTCTACAGCTGTATTTTTGTGCGAACTCGTCAGCTGTATTTACACGCCAACTTGGCAGCTGTGCACTTCGAGTCATCTGCAGATTAATCATTAAAAAAACCAGCTAATTTTTTTCTGTCTCATCAATGAAATAGTACTAAAATGATTAGAAAACATCTCAAAGACCACAAAATGACAATTCCTTGGCAATCAAGTTTGAATTGATGATAACTAACTCGTAAAAAATAACAAGACTACAACTGGACGAAATATCATCTAGCAGTCTTTTTAAACCGGTGAGATAGGGACAATGTTTTGTCTACATTGTCGCTTTTGTGCCCACCACAAAAGATAATACGAGGTACAGTCAAAAAGTTCCCGGAATCGATATCCAGAGACACACAGCCTGGTTGCCGGTAGGAATTTTGTCGTCTATCAGTTAGTACTACTCCTGGAGAAAGGATATAGGTAGCGTGAGTATCGCCCAGCTGCCATTGTTAGTCTGTGGAGTGCACTTTTCGTCTATTCGCATTTAAATTGTCGCGTTTAGAAAATTTATTTAATGAACAGCAAAAAAAAATTAAATTTTGTTTTAAGACGTCCTCCGGGACACTTGAAATTTCAATTCAAGCATACAGAATGAAGGCGATGAAGAAAAGCCAATTTTACGAAAGGCACAAGCGTTTTCATTAAGGTTGCATAAACATTGAAGATGACTCTCGTAGTGGACGCCCTACGACTGCAACCACACAAAATTGAGCAAGTTCCGCAAAATGTCCATGCAAACTGAATCCACACAAAAGTTTCAAGATGCCATTACGAGGAAACAGCCTAAAAAATGAGCAGAAAACAATTGAATTTTGCTGCATGACAATACCCCTGCACATTGATTCTTGTTAGTACGTAATTACCAAGTCAAGCACCATGTTAGAACATCCTCCATATTCACTTGACCTCATTCCAGCCGATTTCTTACTGTTCACACAGTAAAAACATCAATAAAAGGAAATCATTTTGCAGATGCTAAAGCTATCAGTAACAATGTGATAAAAGTATTGAAATACAGTTAAAAAATAAGTGTCAAAAGTGTTTTGACTGTTTGTATGATCGTAGGGACAAGTGTATTGTTGTAGGAGAAGAGTATTATGAAGGAATATAGGCTTGTAAAATTTTATCTTTGTCCAATAAACATATTTCAACCAATTCTGGGAACTTTTTGACTATACATCGTATATTGTTCAACAGTTTGCGAAGGGTTGATTTATCTTTCCAGAAGTTTGATATGGCTTCTATTCACCCTTTACCATGGAATCACACTGAAATCTTTCACAAGCTATAACTCACTAAACATTTTTTCCATAACTGTATTTGTACAATATTATTGTCACTTTTTATATAAGTAGGGTAAGAAGTGAGGAGGGGGGGAGAACTTAGTTAATCACCTTGTGGAGGATGGATAAGAAGTTACTGGTATTTATGTTTTTGTATACACTACATACACCATATGGCTTTCAAAGCCTACTACCCAACTAAAGGGAGTATGAATACAATATTTAGAAAAATCAAACCAATAACATATAAATAAAATAAAATTTATAGTACAAAGTTATTGTGTCTTAGTGTTATATTATCCTCCCATCACAAAGCTAAATGCAGGTTTCATAACAATTCAACATCTTCATCTTTGATTGAATGAAGACCAGCTGATCCCCATGAAATGAACGTAATGGGCAATCATTAACTATGTGATGATTTTCGACTTTGCAATCACATGAATGATCATTTGCCACTCTCCACTTATATTTCCAGTGGTAGCATCTTCCTATATCCATGTAAAAGTGACTCAATAAAGTATATTTGTATATAGTATGTCTACAGTACACCATCAGTTGTGTTTGTAGAGTTTGTAAGAGCCCTAGCGATAATTGTTTTTCCTAAGAAGGACGAGTGAGATAGCAATCAGTTAATTTTCAATCAAATATGCCTAAAATATAAATCATCTCAGCTCTTGTTTTTACCATATCAAGTAAAATCTCAGTTTTGAGTTGCAAGAAGTTATTCTCCATTTCAAGTCGTTGTACTTGTTGTCTCAATCTCTGTGTTTCTTTGTGTTTGTTACCCACTGCACCACTTTCTGTCAACATACAATTAATATTAATCATGTGACATCACAATTTATATTTGATGACAAAATATTTGTTGACAATCAAAAATATACATATTTTTGATTCTAGACATTTCTAACGAACATATAGCCTACTCAATGTTACCTACCAATTGCTTAACTGATTATTAAATTTGAGACACCGACACAACTTTGATCATGCGTATTTTAAGGCAAATATGAATGATTGCACGAATGTAGGATGAGTGTGGATGATTTGTGTAGTCCAGTTACTTACTGGGTTTCAACTGTTCCTCAGAAAGGGCCATTTATTAATAGCCCAATAGCCAGGGGCACCTAAGGACCTACAGGTTTATGTGGAATCTGAATCATAATGATAAGCACTCTCCCTTAGACAAAATTCAGACACTGACTACCACCCAACATGGACACCCCAGACTTCTCTAATAGTGTCCACGCGGATAGTAACCATTGTAAATTACTGTAAATATAAGTGCAGATCCCTTTGAAGTTATTAATCCCAACTTTTATATTTTAATAGCCATTAAAAGTGCTTATAAGAATATGCAAATCTTTACTTTAGACATTTTCCAAGTATATAATAAATGTTACAAAGATGTTACCAATTTAGTTTTTGAGCTAAGACAACAACAAAAAAGTATCACTGTTACGATATGTATAACATGTTAAGAGTATTTTCAGGTCTGAGTGTAGCAAGGTTTTCAATCTTGTCAATAATGATTGAATATTTATAGAGAAGATGCATTATCACCATATTATTGAGACAGCCCTTAAGGTACTTCATCTATTTTCTTAGTAAAAAATGGAAAAAAGGAAAATTTAAAATATCTTTTTTAAATTACTCTAAAAGACCATTCTTTTACATTTTGTAAAAGTCTGTAGTACAACAATTTAACAAGTTACGATGAAAATGAGGAATATATGGAGGCAAATAGTAGTGCGCAGGATTTTTGCTTGTTTATAGTTGTACTAACCATGTTCCAAAACTAAAACTGTTCTACCAAGTAAAAATATATCACTCTATACCGATATTGGTGAGTGAATCATAATTTTAATCTCAGCTAAGAGTAAAACTTGGCAAACAATATTATTTCTTTAAGTTATCATTTAAACAATTACAATTTTCTTTATAACATTAACCTGCCTTTCTGTATTTTCTGATATTTCTTTTGACTCAATTAAAATCATAAATCAGTTGTTATTATAGTTAAATTTTTATAATGCTAGACTTGGAGTCCAGAAGCGGCGGTAGGCGAGAAGAGTATCATTATAAAGAGCGTCTTACAAACATTCGCTCAACACTACAAAAACTCGGTGCAAGAATGACTCATTGGACTGCATTTATTGGTTTAGGTTAGTAGTGCAAGACCGAGTCTACGGTTATAAAAATTGTACTATACCTATCAATAAAATCAACTCTGCTGTACTGTTAATGTTTTTAGGAATGCTTTGATTAAACCCCTCAGCATTCTTCATCTTACTATAACCCAACATGACAAGGTCATGAGCACAGCTATACGCCTCTATCAATAGGTCCCTATTTTATTTCAGTGAAAAAAATCACAAAAAACCCCTAATTACCACCTTAATTAAATTAGTCATCTTCTCTTTATTTATGTATTGTTAATATGTTTGGAAGTATTAAATGTTTAAAATTCTTAATTTTGTAAAAAAGGTTGAGCTAAAAATGAAAACCAAATATGTGTAATTAAAAAAAAAACTTTTTCTTCAAAATACTAATACACTTCCTAACTACTGGATAAACCTAAAAAATGCTAGCGTTTTAAATTATAAATTTTTCAAATCCAATTATTTTGATTTTTTAATTTTCATGATGATTCATTTCCTGAAACAACATTTTTTTGGCTTCTAGAGGTCGTAAAATTAATTAATTGGTTATGTTGTAATCCTTATGAAATGCATTGTTACAATAAATTACTTTTATAAGCATAAGAGTAAATGCAGTAATTTTAATCAATTTAAATTCATTGCATTCATTAACACACATCAAAGTAATTTATCCTTACTGGGCGTATACATTCAATAAGAATGCCAGCGTGACCAAATAATTAATTTTACAACCTCTAGAAGCCAAGAAAATGTTGTTTTATGAAATTCAATGAACTTTTTTTCTTGAAGATTTAAAATTCAAATTAACAGTACTTTTTTGTTCCAACTAGGGTAAAAATTAAAAATGCATTTGAAATAACCTACAAATAAACGAGAAAAACAACGGTATGATTTTATTTGTTGTAGGTCTTATGGTTTCTTAGTATAAACAGCCTTAAAACCTGGGTATACATAATTTATGCACCAATAGTAGATGTGCAAATTTTTGTCTTTAGCAGATAGACTGTATAAGATTAGAATCATAATTAGACAGTTCATGCTCAATAAATAAGTATTTAGACACTTCGACCCGATGTACATGCTAATAAAATCTCTTTTTAAATCAAATTTGGAATTATTATTAAGACCCTAAATTACGTAATGCTAAAATCTGGCTTTTCAGACCCCCTTCCCCCAGTGTAACAGCCTAGTAATGATTAAACTTAACCCCCCTTTAGTTAATTAAATGATAACTAAACCCCCCTAAAATATTACTTAACGCTGGTACCAACCCCCGTAATTTATTTTCATCCACTTTCTTGCATATTCTGATTGAAGATAAAGTCATTGTTTACACTTTATTCCTATTGTTTTCTAATGAGAACCGAAAATATTATTAACTTTAAAATCTTCTGTTTTGGGAAAAAATTATCAAATTGTGTTAATGAATTCAAACAAATTGTTGAGGTTTAATAGTTACGCAACACGTAATGGAACCCCCCCCCCCCCCCCGTAACAGTGTATACCGTAGCGCTGCCAAAAACTGCCCTCCCCCCTTCAAGTGTTACCTAATTTAGGCCCCTAAGTAGCAATCTTGTCTGAGTTTTATTAAAGCCAATAAACAGTAATTAAGCAGGATAAGACGTAAAATAAAGCTGTTAGACCTATTATATTTTGAACAAGCATTATTTATATAAATACCAAATTAAAACTATGTATATGTTCTGTTATATTTTTAGAAATAACAGAAAAACATTACCTTACATAATAAATATTACCTGGGATCCACTCGCCATCTGCAAATACTGTCAGCTGATCACCAGTATTAAGCTTTATCTTATCAATATCCAGCTTCAACTCTTCATCTTGTCCATTACCTTTGATTTTTGGAAAGTTTTGACTAATTTTCCGTTGAGGCGCCTTTTTTGGCGAAAATTTGCTACTCGAAAATAGTGGCATTGACCTTGATTCTAAGGCATAGTTTAATATCTTTAAATCTTCTACAGTATCTTCTGCAACAAATTGTCAATTGATATCTAATAGTTAATACTGTAAACCCTTAAAGTGCTTGACAATAAAGTTTTTAGTGCTGCCCCTTTTCAGTATCTCACAGACATTTTGTAATAAACATAAAAAATATATACAAACACATGAAATTTATAACATACTACACATGAAAATGTTCTCAATTAAATTTTGCCTATTATTCTAAAGTGCAAAAAGACTTAAGTTAGCTGGATTTATATAAGAAAGCTCGTGGTAAAAGTAGCAACAACAAAAAACAACTGTCGAAATGATAATTTTATTAAGTTTTACCACCGTGATAAGAAAATGTTCCATAAAGATTCCATAATACATGAAATTTTTAAAATGTTGTAAAGAATAAAATTAAATATAATAATTTTAATTTTTTCGTAAAACTAAAATTATAGTTTTACAAAAATATGTGCAAGATCCATAAAGACAAAAACGTACAAATTTTGTTCATATTAAGAAACAATTTCCTGTTTGGATGGAAAGGCTTAGCTCACAGTTATAAAATAAGAAACAAATAATCTATAAAAGCAATAATTTTATAAGACAAAACTATAGTTTCCTGGCATTGCAACAACAAAACACTATTTTTTTTAGGCAAGGACCAAACTAGAATTCAATCAATATATAGGAATATAAGTTCTTCTAGTTTAGTTTACTATAAAATATAACTGGATCACATTTTAAATAGGGCTGGTATAACTCACTAGGCTTACCGTGGCACTTGGCTAGACGATGTGCATTAGACTAACTGTCGTTCAAAGGAGGGGGGGGGAGCCGCTGAGTCATTGTGCACCACATGGAAAATAAAAAAAATAGCAAATAAAAGCATGTTATTTATGTTGTTGTTTATAACCTGACTTAACCTTGTTATTGTTTTTCAATTTTACTCTAGTGAAATTTAAAAAGTGAACTATTTTATGTAATTGTTGACTTTTTTATTTTTACTTTAGTTGTCTTTATTGATTATTGTGATAGTTATTACTTAATAAATAGCGCATTTAAAGTTATTTTTGATTCATTTGTTTATAGATTTATTGATTATAATTTTATTTATAAGCAAATTAAAGTGCCGATTTTCAGAGCAGGCTTTGCAAAGCCAATATAGAGGTTGTGTTTATTTTAGGAGTAAGAGGTTTTAGTTAAAATAAAAAATGAAAACGACCTTTCTGATTGACCGTAATAAATAATGTAAACAAACAATAAATACTTTTCTTAAGAGAACGACGCTGCAGGCGCAGCTCATTGTGCAACACAAGAACTAAGAGATCAGTCGCATGGTGAAGGGGTACGACGGTGGTGGGACCTTCACTCTTAATATTATTACCCTCAAACGCAAGCCAAGTGCCATGGTAAACCTCCTGAGTTGTACAGTGTGTTCAGCAATTATCTTGATCCGAGATGGTAACACTTCACACGGAAGTAACAACATCTCTGTCCAAACAATAAATACTTTTCTTAAGAGAACGACGCTGCAAGCGCAGCTCATTGTGCAACACAAGAACTAAGAGATCAGTTGCATGGTGAAGGGGTACGACGGTGGTGGGACCTTCACTCTTAATATTATTACCCTCACACGCAAGCCAAGTGCCATGGTAAGCCTCCTGAGTTGTACAGTGTGTTCAGCAATTATCTTGATCCGAGATGGTAACTAAGGGGTACGACGGTGGTGGGACCTTCACTCTTAATATTATTACCCTCACACGCAAGCCAAGTGCCATGGTAAGCCTCCTGAGTTGTACAGTGTGTTCAGCAATTATCTTGATCCGAGATGGTAACACTTCACACGGAAGTAACAATATCTCTGTCCAAAACGTTAACATTGATAACTTAACATCCAAAACTTGGAGAGTTAAGTATCGAAGCAATAAATTCAATTATTGATTTATTCAGGTTTTGTAATAATTCACTATATTAATTTTGAACTAACAATAATAAACAGGACAGTGTATGTTCTATATTTTTACTTCCTATATTTTACTTCCCTTTTCAGAATAAGTGATCACCATTAGTCTGTGAACATGAGCTGAGTGAGTGATTCCTTATCAGCTAAGATATCTGTCATTCCATTAATATTTCTATGCTTTTTTTTTTAGTATATTAGAGAGATAGGACATCAGCAAACTTACCTTAAAAGACAAGTTCACTAACATCAGAGTAGTAGTCACAAACACAAAATACACAAAAGCTCACAAATTTTCAACACCACTGGCATTTTCTTCAGGTGAGTAGAGGGAGAGAGAGAGAGACACTGAGTGTCTCTCTCTCTCTCCCTCTACTCACCTGAAGAAAATGCCAGTGGTGTTGAAAATTTGTGAGCTTTTGTGTATTTTGTGTTTGTGACTACTACTCTGATGTTAGTGAACTTGTCTTTTAAGGTAAGTTTGCTGATGTCCTATCTCTCTAATATACTAATTCCTGGCCTAGTGCCCTTTAACCTAACCTATTTCTATGCTTTATATTAGTTATATCTGTAGTTGTTGATATTGGCCCTATCACAATAATTATTTTGCAACACCATTTGGACTAATTCTAATTTACTGTCAATTTATATCCTTATATAAATAAAACAGAATAGCTAGGATTTAAAGAGGATAAAATGTATTTACAAAAGGCAAAAAATTTAAAAGTTAGCCCTAGAACCGGTGAGCCTTTTTGTCTCCACCGCTAAACTATAAATGGCAAATTCGCAAGGATTTTTATAAAAGATTGTAAAAAATGCATAAATAACACAATATACTAAGAGTTATGTATCATTATTTTCAGTAAAATACAAGGAATATAAATATGAAAAAAATCAAAATTACCGAAAAATTCCATCTGCCCACGTTATCAAAATTATATTTTAAAAATGTTTTTTTTTAGAATATTTTTTTATTTTTGTACACATGTTGGGTCCTTATACTTTCGTTAATTAAAACATTAAAATAGCAAAATAGTTCAAAATGTTTTTTAGATTGAAAATATATACACATATTGTCTAATCACATATAAGTGATGATTTATTGTTTCTCTTTATTGTTTCAAGTTGTATCATGTTCATTTAATGTTATCATTATTATTTATTGTTTCTCAATGTATGCCTTATTGTTCAAATAATATTATAAAATATGCTTCCTATGTATAAATATGACACAACATATTATTGTGGGTTATCATCATTTAGTAGTTTTCAATACTGCCAACATACATTTTTGAAGAACAAAAATAACTTCACTATGAATGATTATTACTCTATGGTTTTCGTAGAACAAAACGATATATTAAAGTACGCATTAATGTGCACTGTACCGGCGTAATAATAAAATTAAATATGCTTGACATAATGCATCTCAATCAAGACGCTAACCAGCCATTCTTTTTTAAATGATACTCAAAGGGGAAAATGAAACAAATATATCTCTAAATGTAGAATTAAAACATATAGTTCTCCCAGTAAAGTAATACTGTGGTCTATTATATTTCTATAAGGTCTAGGCTACTATACATCTAACACAAATAAAAACTTCTCAAATTCACTAAAATATAGCCTAACAAATATGTTTCATACAATAATTATATCCGAGCTACTAAGTTACCATAGTTAACTATTTCATATCAGCATTTTGTTAATAGGACATTCACAAATAGCATTATAAGCTCAAAATCAGAATTTTTTCCTTATTTTACAAAGTTTTTACAGGACATGACAACGGTCCAAATCCAAACACCAAACTTGTAGTGGACATCCCAGGATTTAAACCCTGGCCTTCTTCATATAAAGCAGAAGTGACAACCACTGAGCTAGCTAGCAATAGGCCTGAGAATTCTAAATAGTTAAATATTTTAAAGACTGAGGATAAAACACGTGTCTTAAGTGAATTCGTAAATCTGACTCTAATTGTGAGTGATTTTAGTTTAAAAGTGTTAGCTCTGACTGTCTGGCAGCTGGTATATGAGAATATTAAAAGGTCGCTGATTCCTCAAATTATATCTTCCATGTTGAAGCCAGAAGCTGTTGGTATTTGTAGGGAGTAAATCCTTACCTTAAGTTCATCCTGCATGATTCAATCTTTGCCAATTTTAAATCCACACTTTCCCTCAAACTGATCATTACCATCACTAGTTAAATTACTTTAACAGGAATGTGTGCATGGTTATAAAAAATAATTTACTTTATACTTACAGATCAAATAAAAAAATAAATAAAATGTTCAAACAAAACATTGTTGTAGCAATAAATATAATATTATGCAATTTGACCATAGGTAATGGTACTGAGTTACTACCTGTAGGGTCTGATATTTTTGAATGATATGTTATATTTTATTTTTTGAGAATGAGCTTGAATTAAAAAAAATTATCTTAATTACACAAAATACCATTTAAGTTTAATACCCTTGATAAACAATCAATGCTCATACTTACAGTTGAATAATTCACTTTAAAAATCAAAACAAACACTCATAGGCTATTATTATTGTTTTCGATGTTTTTAAGCACGACTATAACACATGGTACTGATCAGTGTTGCCAGTTCCTGATAAATAAAAAGCTCGGGATCTGAAACTCCATAGATTATTATTAATACATTGTTTTCAGAATATACAATATATATACGTCGGTTGTATAAGAAGAAGTAGAATGATATGATGTTCATATTAAAATGAACATTTTCTATAGAAAATAAATAAATAAAAATGAATATATTCTGTTTTGTTATTTTTGATAATTATTTTTTTGTTACACGATTGATCAGATTGATGACTAAATTAATATTATATGGTTTTGTTATATGATTCTTATTTTGTGTTTATAGGTGAGTAATATAAGTGTTAAGTTCAATTTGTTATAAAAATAGCATTGTTAGAAGTCTGGTGTTGGCTGGCTGAGCACGGGTGTTGTTTTGGGAGGGGGAGGAGAAGTGAATACCATTTAAATCATAAATAATATGGCATCAAACTAATATGCCACAAAAGGAAGAGTTCATTTCATGTCATAAATATGTGAACGCAGTATCATATTAAGAACTATGAGTAATTAGTTACCTAGACGGTAATTAATCATGGGCTATCGGCTGATTAATCACCCACCCATACACGTACAGTGGTATTGACCCACCCACCCACCCATACACGTACGGTGGTATTGACCCACCCACCCACCCATACACGTTCGTATGGTAGGTACTAAACAAGTACTAAAAGCTTGTTTAGTATCTGAAAATCAGACCAATACTACGTGGTTCGGATTCCACCCTTAGTTGCCCTATCTATTGAGCTATTAATAAATGGCTTCCTAATGAATATTCGAACTCAGTTAGTAACCAGACTACATTCGTATAATAATTCAAATTCACCTTAATATACGCACAACGTTGTGTCGGTGTCTCATGTGTACGAGTGATTCTCCAGTTTCCACAACTGCGAAGAAGAGGACCTATGAAAGATGTAAGTTTACCTATTGTTGTTACAGTGTAAATCAGTTATTTTTGTTGTCGGTAGCACTCCTCCTGTGATAACTTATCCATCTGTATTTACTCTAAAGTTTTAGATGTTGTCTATACCAATTTAGTGTCTGAGATGTATATACTTTTGTCATTGTTATTACACTCATGTTGTTGTATGTTCTTGTTAGTGATTGGTATACCCAGTGTCACTTGGCATAAGATGGTTCAACAATATAAATATTTTGCGAACAATTAAAGTTAGCAATATGTCATTATACAACAAATCTTAACGAAGGTTATCACTAATATAATATGGGTGGATAAATTATTAAATATTGCATAATTTTCCAATAACGCAATGTATTATAGTGATAAATATTTAACAAACATAAGTGAAACAACAACAATAACAGAAATATAACAACAAGATACATAAATAAATAAGGCATTCATAACGGCAACAATAAGGCGTAACAAATTAGCAGTGATCCCAAACACTCACATGTAACTTTCAAAAATATAAATCAACAACTGAATGCAATAATGCCATATAAAACACAAATACAAAACACGGCTACCTTCCTCTTAAAATAAGACATCCTTTCGTTAAAGAAATCAATCTGTATAGCAGCCTCATTCTCAATCCTCTGAAGTCTTGCAAAGCCACTGTTGTAATAGTAAGTAGTTGGTTGGTATATGCGGCCAAAGACAATCATAGACCTTATTACCCTCGGAACATATAGATCAATTCGCATCAGGAGCTCGGGGTAGTCAAGCAAGCCGTTAACCTTTTTTAATAGAAGGAGAAGGTCGGACTTTTTACGCCTAAGATGAAGAAGCTGCAGATTGAAACGACGTTCCAACTCTATGATATAGGTCTCCAAGTAGGTGTAGCTCAGACGCACCCCAAGTGTCATGACGAAATGGACCTGTATCCTGTTTAGCAGTTCAATGTGCCCAATTTAGTACGGTCACCAAATCACAGAGCCATACTTCAGCTCAGGGCGCACGAGGTACTTGTGTAGTACCAGCAATGAGTAGATCTAAAGTGCTTGTTGGATCTGTTTATAAAACCAAAAAGAGAATAGGCTCTGGATGTAAGGGTGTGATGCGATGGACTCAAAAATGAGATAAATATAACTCACAAGTTCCTTACCCGGTCAGATCTACTTAGGACAACTTGGTAGTAAGATATGAACAAGACTGCCAAGCGTTAGAAGGAAACCACATTGCACTTAGAGACATTTATTTAAATGACGTTTGCAAGGCGCTATTCGCTGATATTGAAAAGTGACTGCTGAAGATTGCCTGATCAAATGGTGAAATAGCTTTATCTAAAATCTCCAGATCATTTGCATACATGAAGCAGTCAACTGTAAACGCTTTAGTGACATCCTTAATGAAGATTTTAAACAATAGGGGACCTAGACAGGATGGGAACTCTGAGGGACACCAGCAAAATAGAGATCGGTCCAGATATGACTCTATTACATATTCTATACAGAAAATTGTCATTACAGTAACTATGAAGCCCCCACAACAGCTGAATCAGCACTCCATATAGAACAAGTTAATAAATGTTCCATAATGCACCTTATCAAATGCCTTGGAGTAATCCAAGTAAATGCAATCAACCTGACATTAAATATAAAAGGAAGACATATTCCTGAAATTGTAGGAGATTAGAGACAGTGGAACACCCTTGGATGAATCCATGCTGATTATATGTGATAATTCCTGCTATATGGTCACACGTAGTAGTACAAATGGTCCATAACTCACTTTGGCCAGTGATGACTGTATAAATATTGGTCTATAGTTTATTATTTTAGAGCAATTACCATTCTTAAATATTGAAACAACAAATCCCTTTTTTGAACGAGTAGGGAAGATAACTGAAGCCAAAGCGTAATAAATGTGCAGCAAATAAAGGTGCACGAAAGTTGAGTATTCTTGGAAGAACATAGGGGAAGTTTATTGCCTCGACTGTCAATTTCCCCTTCAAAAATATAAACTGATGAGTCGGACCCCTGTTTTAATATGGAAGATGAGATTCCATAAATGTCTGCAGAGTGCTTGTTTTAAAGGTTGCTGTCTCTTAATGATCCACTCCTTCTCAAAAGGAAGAGTGATTGCTCAACTGGTGGAAAAATTGTTGGTTTTTGTTGAACTTACAGTTATGGCAAACGATTTAGTTTGTCAGATCTTATCTTTTGCAAAGCTCAAATCTCTTTCGCTAGATAATCTAATTCTGGATCTCCTCTAATTTTCTCGTCAAGACTAGGACGCGAAAAGACTAGGACATGGTGTAAGAACCCGGACCACCCAAAGACAGTCGGACCTTGGACACTTGTAACGGTTTTCCAGCCTTAGGAAATTCATAATATAATAGGATTATAGTACGGAAGACATTGGAGTGGGGACTTGACACTGACAGGAGGGACACTGGGAGCCTGGGACTGAGAAAACGGACAACTGTGAACAGTATGATCTAGCTGTGCTCGTGTGCTCGTGCTGTGCTGTGAGTGAGGACTGAGGTGGACGAGGTCTGGTTTGAGGAGATTTGAGCATTTGGTGCTAGTAATAGAATGACATGTAGGAATGACTTCGAAAAATAAAATATAACATATTATTGGTTATTTTTTAAGACAAATTGGTGATTGTGAGTGGTGACGGAATTTTTAAGTTAAATTATGTTATTATTCCACTTGTTGCATTGTGTTTAAATTATGAACAAAATGTTTTGTCTGTTCAAAATAATGGTTTCAAATGTAAAATATTTTTGGAATTAAATCACGAAATCATGGAAAGTTGTATATCAAACCACATTGTACCGCCATACAACAGGTATCCTACAGGAACAATTAATTATGTTAACAAGTTTATTTAAAATCATACTTTATTACTTTGATGTAGGCCTAGGCCCTGCTATATTTTAGCTCTATTGGGTTCACTGATTGACTCAACAATCTCTAACTCACTGACATAAATATCAACTTATGTCTGTGACCTTTGTATCATTTTGAAATAGCCTTTGTATTGTAGGCCTAATAATTCTGGAAGTTTAAAATGGCAAAATTCTTGTAGCCTAACTTTGAAACTTTCATGTAGATACAATGACTGACAACCAGTTCACTAATATTCAGAATAGTTGAAAGCAGCCTAAAATAGAAATTCTTCTCAGTCAATCAATATTTATTTTGCAATGACAAACAATTTTGTGTAGCAAATGTCATACTTATCTAAACTAAAAAAATCCATCCCACATTAAGGCCTCCGTCAAACGTAAATAATTTTCTGTTGCACTTTCATTCATACCCAATCCCAATTGAAGTTGAAGTCATGTGGTCTCCCAGTTGTATGCAATAAACTCATTCACTTTATAATATGCATGAGATGCTAAACCACCTGAGACGAGTTTTGAACGTTGAAGGGACTTTCTTAATTGAATCCGGCAACTTTTAGACACAATGAACACCTGTGTGAGGGCAGGTGCTTATGACCTACTGTCTCTGGTTCGGTAGTTATTCCTGCCTCTAGTGTCATGTATCAACAGCCATAATATGTCCTGGCCAGTGGCCACTTGTTATGGCTCTTTTAGAGATGCAAAATAAAGTTGTTTACAGTATGTGGCCTAAAAGCTAGGCAGTGTCAACAGATGCAATTTGTTGAATGCTTCTTTGCAAGTTTCTGTGAAATTCAATTCAATTGTGCAACTAACTAATACAAACTGCTTGTTTTTTTTTTTTAATTTAAATTTTCTGCTAAACTGATTGTTTGGAGAAGCTCCCCAAAGCACCATACTGTAGGTGAGATGGCGGTAAATTAAGCCATAATACGCAGAATTTTGAGAGCATAAGTTGGGCAGAAAAATTGCTAACTTTCTCAAAACATAAATGCCTACGGAGGACAATTTGGAGCAACTGTGGTCGATGTACAAATTCCAGGTCAACCCATGATCCAGGTGTATTCTCAGGAATTTTAAACTAACAGTCTCATCTAACTGGGTATCTGTCAGCCAACGATTGAACTCTCCGTGACATCATATGTTCGCAATTAAAACGTCAAGACATTACAATTTGAGGGGTTTACTTCAAGATTGAGACTGTTGAAAAAATATAACTTTCTTCCTATTTCAAGAAAATTTATTTGATACGAGAGTAAGATTTTAGTGTCACTTTAATAATACAATTAATGTAGGTTTAAAGAAAATTCGTCTACTGTTTGTCGTTTCCCAGTTTGCAAGGGTTTGCAAAAAAATTAATATCTTATTAACTTGTTTGAATTATAAATGGGTCGTATACCAAACACTTAATCACAATGAACCAAACTGTCGTCCATCCACAAGAAATAATTTTTTTATTATCGCTACAGTGACAGGTTAAAGATGACTCGCTCGCAATTTCACTTATAAAAACGTGTTCTTAAACACAAATATCACTATAAAAAGCAAATTAGTTCAAGCAGAATATCCAGCATAATTTTTTCTTAAAGAATATAACATGATGGACACTATACTATTAATTTGAAAATTATTGCTTACTTAGGCCTATTTATATTTTGACAGCAAATTAAAACTTAGAGTTTTTGTCATTTTAGACCAGCGGCGTGAGGCTGTTCTGCGGGTACCAAAGTTAATATATTCGGACTATAGAGCCAGTAGCATTCAAGTAACTGGGCTCCTTATATGCACAGGGGTTTCTTGTGAAGGTGAAAAAGACAGACCCTGAGCTCAAAAGCAACAAATAAGAAAAATCTTTTAAACTCATTTGCCACCTCGATCGAATTGTGCATATTTATTTATTTATTCATAAGACGCCGATCGTCAAGATATGGGCGAATATGGATTTCGAATGAGTGTGATGAGTGTAGATGGACCTAATTTTTTCCAAAACTTTAACTTGTAGTTTATTTCCATTCTATATTTTCTTATTGTTTATTATGTCCCACACAGTTTCGGATGAAATATTTTTAGATAACATGCTTGATTTGTATATATATTATACCGTGCTTGTATTTCTTTTCTGTACATTTTTTTATAATCAAGTGAAGTTTTTCTCTACACTGAGCAGTGGTACAAAAGACAAGTATTATTATCGAGTTGCTGATGTTAATGTAATTTTTATTGTATATATGTTGCCTGATTTATTATTGATACAGGTGTCATGAGCATTAGAGCGTGAAATCGTCTCCTGCCATTGCCTTTCGGCCTGGTAATTTGGGTGCAACCTTGCGACATCCAAAGTCTGGCACTTACCATTGCTAATGACTATAAATGTTTGTTCATATTCTTAATAAGACTATGAACAAACATAATATATAGGCCAACTTACATTGTTAAGATAAATTTTAGTAAGTTACCAGGTATTACTTTCAATGTTATTCATAAAAAAAGTGTGTCAAATTAAGCGATTTCAATTAGTTATTTTGTGGAACAAATAACAAACAGCCTTAGGAATTTTAAGTTGGTAGGATTTTAGAAAGTTTAACCTGTTAGCCCTGTGCACTAGGATGGTTTTTGGTATATTTGGTGTACCATTGCCATGTTGCTGTACAAGTCGTATTTGTTTTGCACACGTCATCCTCCAGCGCTCGGACTAGACAGACGCTGTACCACCTA
The DNA here is from genome assembly GCA_035578905.1 of Stictocephala bisonia. Classification (NCBI taxonomy): domain Eukaryota; kingdom Metazoa; phylum Arthropoda; class Insecta; order Hemiptera; family Membracidae; genus Stictocephala; species Stictocephala bisonia. The sequence goes on along the minus strand of JAQJVL010000057.1, from coordinate 2,039,327 downwards.
TCTACTCGTATTTTATTGACATCCGTCATGTCCTATAACTCGGCTTTTAAAATACCTGATTGCATTGTTGTGCTTTAGGTCACTAACTTTTGAGTTGGCATTAAAATAGTTAAATGTCATAATCTTTTGATTAGATACGTTAAAATATATTATTCCGTGTATAGATTTAGAAAATAATAGTGTTGTTATAATTATATATACTATTAATATATATATTGATATATGTATGTATATACATATATGAAATTAGGGATTTGCTAAATAGCAACTTAAAAGCAACAGCTTACTGAAGTAAGCAGCTCAGCTACTAAACAGTTGAGTAAGAATACCTGCTTTTCGGCAGCAGTTATCCTCGTCCAACAGTTACAGAAAACAGGTTGGTTAACAGCAGTGAAAAGTAAGCGCTTTTCTATATTAGTTGTTCAAAACAGTTGAGTGAGTACCTGTTTTTTAGCAGCAGCTATCCCTGCCCAACAGTTACAGAAAGCGGGTAGGCTAATAGCAATTAACAGTAAGCGCTTTTCTTTATTAGTTGCTTTCTGCAGCTCTCTTGTACTGTTTCGATGCACTGTCATTATTTAGGATATACTTTGAATTAAATGTTTTATTAATGGAAAGGTATACACAAATTTTACTAAACCATCTCCAAGAAATTGTAGAGCCTTGTCTTTGTAGATTTGCTGTAACTGTTTGATATGTACGAGGTACAGTCAAAAAGTTCCCGGAATCGATGTCAATAGACACACAGCGTGGATTTTATTCTGTAGCAGCTAGTACTACTCCTGGAGAAGGGATATCGGGAGAATGAGTATCGCTCAGCCGTCATTGTTTCCCTGTCGGAAACGCTTTTCGTGTGTTTGCTTGTTTACATAATCACTTTTTGAAAATTGATTTAAATGAACAGCGAAAAAACATTAAATTTGTGTTTTGCTTCAAAAGTCGTGTTTTAAGACAAATGTTAATTCAAGCGTATGGAGTTGAGGCAATGAAGAATAGCCAAGTTTATGAATAGCACAAATGTTTTAGTGAAGGTCATATAAACATTGAAGATTACTCTCGTAGTGTACGCCCTTCAACTGTAACCACAAATGACAACATCGAGCGTGTGCGCCAAATTGTCCATGGAAACAGAAGAATAATGATTGATGAAATCGCATATGAGGTAAATTTATCACTTGGCAGTGTCTAGACAACAATTCTTAGGCACTTACAAGACGCCATTAGGAGGAAACACCATTAGGAGGACAGAAAACCATTTGAATTTGCTGCATGGCAATTTTCCTACACATTGATCCCTATTAGTTCGTAACTACCTCATCAAGCTACACATTACCACAATAGACCTAATGCCGGCCAATTTCTTCTTGTTTACAAGATAAAAACATTGAAAAAGGAAAACAATTTTCATGTGCTGAAGCTGTAAAAAAGTGACAAAATTATTAAAATGCATTTGAAAAAAATTAGAGTCTAAACTGTTTTGGACAACTGTATGATCGTTAAGACAAGTGTGTTGAATGCAAATATGTTTGTAAGTTTTTATCTTTGCCCAATAAATATATTTCAACCAATTCCAGAAACGTTTTGACTATACTTCTTATGTGTAACTATTCTACTTGATCTTATAATTTAATTAAAAGCAATTTTAAGCTTATAATTTAATTAAAAGCAATTTTAAGCTTTAATTAAGTTTAAAGCTGGCTAAGCAATTTTCAGTGAACAACGGTATACAGAAACAACATGCCAATACGTGTGCTGTAGCTGAGCTAAACTGCTTTTAATAAGCAGCTTAGTGATCGCAACTGCTTTCAGATAAGCTGCTTCTTTCAAAAAGCAGTTTGGCACATCTCTATATGAAATTATTTGTTTTTTGGAACAATAATTGAAACACAAAAATCAGTTCTTATGTAGAAATAATACAATATATTTAACATAACGTACATGAATGGCAAGTGATGGTCCAAAAACAATGATATTAAATAAACATTTAAAATAATTTGAAAAAATTAAAATTAGGAAAACTAAACTAGCTTACAGAATTACTCAATTTATGGAACATTATGAACCATTCATATTTTATAGAAAGACTGAATTAAATAAATTCTTGATAAAACATATATATAATGGCAAGTAAAATATAACATAATATTCTTATTAAGTGAACGTTTCAAAATGATTTCAAAGACAAATTTACAAGGACTGTTTCTAGCACCTCTTCATTACTGTTGTCTATTTCTTTTCTAATATTTGTTCTTAATGTAATCTGACTTTAATTCAGTCATATTTTAACATTGAAAGACATATGTAATTTAAAAAGCTTAAAATAAATGAAAGGTTGTACAAATAAATAAATAGAATTTTATTCTCATCAAGCATCTTACTGCAATAGACAACGTCAATCTTCTTACAGTGCTGTGCAACATAGCTCCTCCAGATATAAGATGCAAAGAGGCTCTTCTCAGAGTTTAAAAAGATCCTATCCACTCTGAATCTCCCCATTTTGCAAGATATACCACAACGTGCAGGGTGACTTAAATCTAGAAAAACACCTCTTCGACTAGCTTCCCAGTTATTCTCAAACAAATTCTCGCCAAAAACCAACTGGGTGTCAACTTTGTATATGTTTCACAGTCGAAACAAGTTTCTGGTATCAGACTCTACAACCGTCATCGGTGGAAAGAACCTTCCTCATAAGGAATGGACTATGTTGACTACATCTTCACACCCTTTCGCACAGGGTGTGAAGATGTACACCCTACTGAAAATTTATTTAAACTGGTAAAATTTTAGTATGTGTTTTGATACATTTGATTTTTCAGGTTTCTTATTTTAAAGGCTTTTTTTAAATTTACAGTCTGACTTGTGTTAAATAGTATTACAATTAATTATAGCAGTTATTCTTATACATTCCAGAATTATTGAATTTATCTTTACTGCCAATATTAGGATGTAAAATGGCTGTCAGAGTATCATAAGTCTTAAAAGCAAGTGACAAATTGTATTTATAATCTTCTATGGGACACCTTTGCATGTTTTGTGTTCTACCCCCGACACTCGCTGCGCTCGATACACCTCGGCCTCTGCATGAAGTTTTTGACTACAAATAATAGTAGATTAACTGCATAGGCCTAATGTAAAATCACAATATTAAATTTATTTATAGTATCTCACTTAGATTTTCATTGTTACCTATTTATTAGTATAAGTATCCGAGGTATTACTTAGCTTATTTCAATCGTGTTCATTTAATTTGTTTTTGTTTAACAGCTGAAGATTAAACTGTTAATGCATCAATAGGAAATGTCAAGCATGCAAAATAAAGATGTTTATTTATGTACAAAACAGCTACTATTAATTTACTAAAATCAACCCAATGTTATCCTTATGGAAAAATCTTTTAGTGGTGGTTTCTTCCTCTTAGGAGTAGCCTATATTATCAAGATGAAAATACTTTAGTTGTCCTATTTAAGACAGTACAAAATTTGAGCTCTACCATCAAGTACATGGGACAAACTACATGGGAAGTTTGAGAATTAGTGATGAGTGAGTCAGCCAAGGCTTTGCCTTTTATGTAGATTAGGAACTATTTTTGTAAACTGTCCATTGTATAATTGAACTCATACTTGAAATTCCACATATTTTAAAATTTGAAATAAGCACCTTACCACATACCACTTCTGGTCTTAATTTTTGTTACAATTCGGTGGCATAACTAGGTTTAACGCTTCATTTCATGGTGGTCATTACCACTGTAGATGAATGGGTGGATCAGTACCACTGCACGTGTATAGTTGGGTGGTAGTACCACTGCACATAGGTGGTAGCAGCTTGATTTTGTTGCCTCTATTTCTTTTAAATCACTTAAAAATTCAAGAATGTTAGAAGTATAATAGTCAGTTAAGGAATAATTATAATTGTGATTTCATAGGCCTGCTACTGAATTAATGAAAGATTAAAGGAATTATAAAAACTATCTAAATATTTTTAAGACTACAATACAATGTAATAGTGTCTTAGTGTTTAAATATTGATCTTCTGTCACAGAGCTAAATCCTGGTTTCTTAACCATTTAACACCTTCCTCTCCGATTGAATGAAGATCAACTAATCCACCCCTGAAAAGAACACAATGGCTCTCATTGACTATGTAATCCGTGGTTTGAACTTCATCTTCTCAATCACATGACTGATCATTTGCCATTCCCCGCTTAAATTTCCATTAAGTGCATCTTCCCACCCTGTGCGAAAGGTACTCAACATAGTTCATTTCTTACGAAGAAGTTTCATTCCACCGATGACGGTAGTAGGGTCTGATAACAGGAACTAATTTTGACTGTTAAACATATCCCAAATTAACGCCCAGCTGGTTTTTGGCGAGAATTGGTTTGAGAATAACTGGGAAGCTAGTCGAAGAGGTGGTTTTCTAAATTTAAGTCAACCTTCACGTTGTGGTATATCTTGCAAAATGAGGAGATTCAGAGTAGATCAGATCTTTTTAAACTCTGATAAGAACCTCGCTGCATCTTATATCTGGAAGAGCTATGTTATATAGCACTGGGCAAGTAATTTTGTGAGTGGCAGGAATAACAACTCAGCTCTCTGGCAGGAGAATAATTAGGCCTACTTAAAACTCGTTTTGTATGAATCTTTTAACAAAATTTAACAAACGCAGTGCAATTATTTCTGTAGTTTCCACTCATTTTCTTTTGGAAAATTAAAGATAAAAGATATGAAATTTAAAAAATATTTTAATTATTTTTAAATGTAAAATTGATTATAACGTAGTTATTATTCATCTCATTAACAAACAAACTAAAAGTTTAAGTTAAACGCAAGCATAAAGTTAACAAAATATGTTATATCAATAATTAATTCAACAAAATATATGAACAACTTACATAAAATCAGTTCATTTAAAAATATAAAACAAAAAAGATGTTTAAGTTACGGTACCTGCAAGGAAACAATCAGCTTGAAAACGTTTGGTACTCAAATTGCATTGAACAGTTTCCTGGTTGATATACGTAATCTTAAAAATAAACAAAGCTCATAATAATACAGTACCTATACAGACTATAATATTAAAAATTCTATTTTAAAGTTTGGCTGATGTTAAATGATTCACCCAAGAGGTCCACAATATGAGTTTTCATCCTTGCTTTGGATCTATAAAGGATGATAAATAAACATGTTATATACAGCTCTCAGTGCAACTTAACGAAAATAGCGCCTAGGTCATTAGAGGATATGAGTTTTGGTTTCACTGCCTGATTGAGTTTTGATTTAAATTAAATATAAATTTTTTAGATATTTTTAAGCATCATTAAGAAAAGCTTAAAACTCCATGATTTGTACCCTTGCTGTTTTTACTGAACCAAAAATATTAATATTATTGAACCAAAAATATTTCTAAATATGCATTTGGTTTGTATAACCCTTAGAAATATCAAAATTGCAGACGTGAATACTTTGTACTGCTCGACTTGAATTTTACTTATAGTTCAAGTTTTGTATCTGTTGAGAGCAAACTGCTCCTCTTTAGTTACAACAATGTTACCTTCACTGGTTGTATTAGAGGGCATCAAGAAATGTACCAGACTTCATAATACGTTTTTATATTCTTAAAGTTCTCGTATATCTGCACATATAATTGACAAATCTACTCAGTTATTTTTTCATTTCGAAATCAGTATTTTTTTATACTTAGTTTTTAATTATGGGACCAAACCTCATTTCCATTGTTGCTCTTGGTAATGAGATTCTAATATATTATACAACAATTATTAATAACAAAATATTGAAGCTCATTTAAGCAGTAGTTAATGTTATGAACTGAGAGTCTGTGATATAGCGTGGAAATATTGTTTTACCCATGTGTTTTCGAAACTACTGTTGCTATCTCCTGGGTAAATATACAGTAAATTTAAAGTAAAAAACACTACTTCTACAATACCATAGCTAGATTACTTAAACTGAAATGTTAAGTAAACATATATCTTATTCTTTAACAACTTTAAATAACAAACCAACAAATAATAATTCAGCTCTAAGTAGGCCGTCCCTCTGTGAAAAACACCAAAAAACATGTTTCAATTTCAACAATTTGGTCAGTAATAATGATTGTAGCGTAGCACATAGTGCCATATTAGAAAAGGTGGCATAAGTGCCACCAATTCTAGTGGATAAGTTAATTTCTGTAAAATATTCAGTAAAATTATACTTTTTTCTCGTTAAATATGTGAAGCTTTAAAGTTTTCACTATAACTAATTATAATGATAAGCACAAACCATATAGTTTAATAGAAAAGCGTGTTTTGGCCCGCTGACGATAAAATTGTATTGTTACTGTAAGGCTGGTGGACCTGTCGACTTTCTAGCGGTAACTTGGCGGTTGGGAAACGGCACTCTTAAGTGAGTTTATGGTTTTAGGGAGGGAAGCTGAATAATATTTTCGTATCATTTTGCTGGAGGGACTTACCTGGCCTTGATCTCGATGTTAACCCATACACCATTTTGTTTTGAAAATAAATACTGCAATATCTTCACAGTGTTGTTTACAATGTTTTGTATTTTAAATAGACTCTTGACAAAATCGATCTGAACACAGATTTAAATGATTTTATGGTTTTAGGAAAAGAAGCCGAAGTCATACTGATGAAGAAGGAAGTGAGTTTATGCCTCTTTCTAAAAGGATAAACAATCTTCATATCAATAATGCTGTATTTAAACATGTTCGACAGGTATAAACTAATTATAACTTTAGTTTTAAATTTAACATTTTGGAAGTGTTTTAACAACATTTTAACAACATGGGAAGCTTCTATGGTTGTCACAACTATACAACCTTGGTCTTATGGATTCAACCTCTCAAAAAGAAAAAAAAAAGGTTATGGTACATTATTTATATAGGCCGGCAGTTCTCAAGGTTGACTTGGCCTGAGTCTGCATTAAGTTGAGTTGCGGGTTCAGCTCACATCAGCCTTGAAAATGGGCCTCAACATGCAGTTTGAAATGTAGGCTCATGTATGTTATCTACCATAACTCTTCAACACAGTCGAATTCAGGAGACCAAGATTATAGATATAACTATGGAAGTGATTCAAATAAGCCATAGATACTTTTAAAAAAGGACTAAAATCGGCACTGGCAGACATAAATGTGTGAGTTTTTCTTGCAAAACCTTTAACTGCTCTTAAAAGTGAGGTTGGTAAAACATATTTCAGTGTTTTATAAAATAACTGGGTCTACTTAAAACTGCATTTTTGAAAGTACATTGATCAAAATGGTTGGAGAGTGAAACAGGTAGCTATATCTGTGACCCAAATGAATCGGCTGACTTCCTATCATTGTAATGATAGTCATATTATTAAAAACTACATTTCTCGAAGAAAATAAGATGCTACATTAAAACAAAATAATTCTATTTAGTACTTTATGTTGATTTCATTAAAATGCTTGAGAATTGAAAAATAAAACATTTTTGTTGAGTTTTTAGTACATTTAAAAAGTGCTAATGAGCATACATCAATTTAAGCCTTTCAATGCAATATTTTTAAATAGGCGACTTCCAGGCCAGTTCTAGCCTAGTTATTTAGAGTGTTTCTATGACATTAACCCATTTACTGGCAATTAACCCATTCGCCTACAACTACGAGTAAACTCATAGTCAGACATTGTTTATCATATTTAAAATAACATGTTGTTAATACGAGAAAACAAATTATTATCGATAACTACAATAGTTTTTACATAGACATTCCGCGGATATTACGCAGAAAAGTATGGGTACAAAGGTGTATGTTAAGTCTCTTTAGGTGGCATATGAGCATGCCTAAAGAGATACACAGAACTGAGTTTTGATGTGTTGTTTGTTTGCAAACAAACAGTGTGCGTTATTAGTAAAATGTTGTAAAAGTAAATATTATCATTTGTTGCCATAGAAATAAAGTATTAGGATTGTTTAGTGTTCAAAATGAATGTCGAGCGCGGTATTTACCAATTTTGCATACATTTCATTTTCTGTTCTACAAAATTTATTTTTACATTATACAGATTTTTTGATCAATTTTCCATGTCAAAATGTTGTTTCTCTAAATAATTATGGGGTTTTCGTGGTGAAAAAGTAGGTTTTGTAATATTTTAACAGTTTGCCATAGCAAAAAACACAGCTGTTGCACAGCTCTTAACATCAAGATTACTAAACACTATAAAAATAGTCATTGAGTTATCTTTATCCCTCTGCTGGTGCCGGAGCCGGTTCTTGGTATTCCTTTTCAAAAGGTAAAAAGAAGAATTGACAGGTGGACGAGTCCGGGCTCAGGCAGTCTCGTGCACTTATCCAAGGCCCGGATCGCAGGTACAGCAGAGATCTGCTGAGCTGTAACCGGGCCAAGATGAGGGTGGTTACGGGAATGCTGACCGGACATAATCTTCTTCACAGACATATGAAGATAATGGGCCTAACAGAAGACTCCACATGTATGTTTTGTGAGGAGGATGAGGAGAGCTCCATACACATCTTTTGTCATTGTGGAGCTCTCATCTCTTAGGCATAGGACTCTGGGTGCCGCTTTTCTGGAACCAGATGATATTAGAAGGGCTACACTCGGAGAGATCATGTCCTTCATAAGGGGATTGGTCTCTTGTGACACTGTCGTCAGGCTCGGGGCGCAAAGGGCCATAGAGTCTAGGCACGGTGGGATTGGTGACAGGACCACAACCCGGTGTATCTAATCTAATCTATGTATAATACTGTTTTTGCGTGATACTAAGCTGTAGTAAAGACGATTCCATGCAAATATTTCTTTGGGGGAAGAGAGGGTAATAGTGCACCAATTGGGTCGGCAGTAATTTTTTTCAACGTTGTGAGATTGAAAAATAATGTTGCCGACCCGATCGGCAACATTATTTTTCTTATTATTGTTATTGAATAAATGGGGAATCTTATTATTCCTGGTTCGTAGCACTGCTGATGAAACTCTGGCTGTCAGTTTTGGTTGAGCACGAAGTGGTTCCCGCCCTTTTTTTCCCGCCGAAGGGTTTCCCGCCTACACCCATCTCAGTAGTGCTGTTCTGTAGGCTGTGTGATGCGTTTGGTTGCATACGAATGTGAAGCTTTATTTCTTGTGTGAATAATTCAGTTATACATATTTTGTTAATGTTAACCTATTACTATAAGCGATAAACTTAATGATAAAGATATAAAGACTTTTTAATATCCCCATATCAAGTGAACCTGATCAGCCTATGAGTGATGATGAATGGGGTAGTAACATCGGTAGTGACGCGGACGATACAGACGACGATCCGGACTTCGTGGTGACTGACGACGAATATACGGTTACGAGTGATGATGAATTTATTGATAATGAAGGTGCATTTTTGAATGAAATGGAGGGTGTTGAAACTGTAAATAATAGTGTGAATGAAGAAATTGTAAATACTAGCGTGAATGAAGAAATTGTAAATATTAGTGTGAATGAAGAAAATAGAAATGGAAGTGTTAGTACTGAGCATTTAGATAACGAGGAGCTTGACAGTCTTTTGACTAATGCTGATGGGATTGATGAGGTGAGTCCTTATGCTAGTTTGAGTGAGAAATATAAAAAACTTAATAAAGCAGGGAAAGAAAGAATGAAACGGGAAGAAGGAGAAAAATGGCAATTATGTGAGGGTAAACAAAAGAATTTTGTTTTTAAGGGCAGGTCGGAGTTTCATTTTGATTTGCCTAGAACAGCACAGCCGATTGATTTTTTCTCTTCATACCTAGATGATGACATAATCATGATTATGGTGAATGAAACTAACTGCAATGCTGCACAAGCAATTGCAAAAATTAAGATGAATCCTAGCAGTAGGTTACGTAAATGGCATCCAACCAATCCAGAAGAAATTAAAAAGTTTTTGGGACTGTTATTGTACATGGGCTTAGTTCCAATACCTAAATTGAGTAGCTACTGGTCACGAAATTCACTTTACAGAAACCTGGTTGCACCCCGTGTTATGGGAAGGAATCGATTCCAGTTGCTATTAAGATTCTGGCATTTTAATAACAATGAAACCATGGCACAAGATGGCCAATTGGCGAAAATTGCCCCACTTGTTTCACACTTGAATCAAATGTTCAAAGAGAAAAAGTCTCCCGGTATGGATCTGTTAGTCGATGAGACTATGATTCCTTTTAGAGGCCGTCTCTTATGTACGCATTACTTGCCTAAAAAAACCCACAAATACGTCATCAAAGTCTTTAAGATTTGTGACACGACCGGATACACTTTAAAAGCGAAATTATACATGGGTTAAGGTACTGGCACAGATGACGGATCGACGCTGGCTACATCAGTCGTTATGGATTTGACGAGCGATTATCTGGATAAAGGTTGTGTGCTGTTCATTGACAACTTTTATATCTCAGTGGATTTGGCCAACATGCTTTTGGCAAGAAGCACACACCTTGTTGGCACTGTAGTAAGTAACCGGGCATGGTTCCCACACAAAAAACCATACCTCTTAATCAAAAACTAGAGTTAGGAGAAATGGTCAGCCTGGAATATCTGAACGGATTAGTTTACACTCGCTGGCAAGACAAAGGAGAAGTTAAGATGATGTCTACAAAACACCCGGCTGATTTTGTTGATACTGGTAATGAAAACCAGGCAAGGAAAACCTATTCTCAAACCTTTAGTTGTACAAGAATATAATAAGGCTAAAATGGGAATCGATCTCTCAGATCAGATGTCATCATACAGTACACCAGTCAGGAAATCAGTAAGATGGTACCACAAGGTTGGAGAGGAACTTATCTTAGGTACTGCGGTGGTAAATGCATAGCTAGCCTACAAAGAAGCTGTTGGGGCCAATGCCCAACGTGCACGAAAAAACATATATTCGATCTACTTTCCGGGAAAAGCTAGTGTATTCTCTTCTAGGCCTTCACGATGAAGTCGTCGAACCAGTCAAAGTAACTGGTCAACTAAGTGAAATTTCAACGTTCGTTGGAGAAGGAAAAAATAAAAGACGCGCAAGAAAGAATTGCAGAGTATGCTGTCAGAAGGCAAGTGAACAAGGACGGGTGGCATCCAAAAACCTGAAGAAAATCACAACACTGTGTGAACAGTGTCCGCAGAAAGCTTCCTTATGCAAAGACTGCTTCAAACAAATACACCAGTAATAAGTAAAATCAGTTTGTAAATGTCAATTATTTCACTGTCATAATTCGTTAAATATTTACGTTCATTATTTGTATTCTTTATTTAAATGTAAAATGAACATGTTTATTGCCGAATATAAGTATTATTTTCCTGCTAATTAACATGAAATAGCAAACCATAAACTATTCGAAATGTTTTTGTTTATAAGAATTCCATTATATATACTTTACAATTAAAACAGGCTTATTTGATATTTTAAAATATAAATGCGACAGTATAACTAAGAAAGTAAAGCTTAACAATTTAATTTCTTATATTAAAAACGCGTCTTTATTTTTTTTAAATTATGGCCGACCCGATCGGTTCGGCAGAAATATGCAAAACTCCAATGCATATTTCATAAAAACAAACTGATGAATATCACAAAATGTTCTGCATCTAGCATGGTGTCTTACTTTCACATTTAGTTGGGGTGATTGGCACCAGACCTCAGTTGAGAGTGCTCTCTGGCAGAAAAACAAAATACTGTTATTGTCAGTCAGCCGGCCCAATCGGGCCGGCATGTTCCCGCTTACCGCCATCAGACCACCGACCCGATCGGGTCAGCATGGCAGTTATCGTGTTAAATCAAAATATCTTGTAAACTGTTAGATTTATGAATTTTACTCAAACACAATAAATTTTAACTAATTTTATTCAAAAAATGTGTTGGTATCTCAATTTTTTATTGTTAAATTTATTATTAGTGGAGTTTTGGTAAAAACTATATTTTACTGCAAGCATCAAAAGAATGCAGTAAAATGCATCTTTTACCAAAACTCCAGTTATAATTAACTTACAACAAAAATAAGGTTACTAATAGATTTGTAATAAAGTTAATTAAAAATGATTTTTTTTGTAAAATTAATGAACCTAGCAGTTTACATGATACTTTCATTCAGAAGTTTAAAACAATTGCAATATAGAAATACTTAATGATAATTCAATGATTATTCTCATATTGTTCAGTGGTGTTTATGTGAAGAAGTAACATTTCAAGTCAACAGGACATACTCATCTTGAGTCATTATTATTTTTTTAAACAAACAAACAGATAGATACCAAACGGAGCGTAATGCAATAAAACTTTATCCTTAATTTTCTGCTCTAAATTAGGTGTAGAATCCTAAAATATCTAGCCAGGACTCCTTTATAGTTACACCCTGTCAAAGTCAAAGTCAAAGTCAAAGATTCTTTATTCATTGTTTACAATTACAATTATTGTAATGAATTGTGTCAAGTATTAGTACAAAAAAGAACAATAAAACTCATTAGTCTACTTCAAGTCAAACTCAAACTTTAAAGTGATTACTTCTTAAAGTCAGCTAGCAATACACAGTTGACATGGTGGTTCTAATTAATAAACATACATATAACATATATACATATATATACACATATATACATACATCATACATACATAAAACTATTTCTTGTCATAAACATCTTTAAATTCAAAAAATTCCTCAGTTGAGTAGCAAGATATTTGTAGCAAATGTGATTTTAGTTTTGATATGAACTTATCATTACTATTCTCCCTAGCGATATTTAAAGGAATAAACCGAAAAAATTTTAATCCTGAGTATGAGGTTTTTTTCTTGTAAAATTCCAAATTATGTCTTTCAGTGGTTGTATGCTTTCTAGTGTTATATTTGTGATTTTTTGTATTTTCTGTAAGAATATTGTTTTGTTTACAATATTTCAGGGTTTCCAGAATGTACAAATCGTATACTGTCAATATTCCTAATTCTTTAAAACAGTTTTTTACTGAATCATTAAAATAAAGACCAAGCATGATCCTTATAGCTTTCTTTTGCATTAATAAAATTTCGTCTAAGTTCTTTTTTGACGTCCCACCATATATACTTATGCCGTAAGAAATGTGGGATTGAAACAATGAAAAATAAATTGTCCTCAGTGTTTTTAGATTGCAGTAATTTTTCATTCTTCTCAGTGCGTAAAGGCCAGATGATAGCTTTTTTACAACAAATTTCACATGATCATTCCAAGACAAATTTTTATCAATCACCAAGCCTAAAAATTTAGTATCCGTTAATTGATCAATAGTATAATCATCTATTAATATGTGAGGATTTAGTGGGTTTCTGTTTTGTATAGTCTGAAATGAGATAAAGTTTGTTTTCTCAGTATTAAGCAATAAGTTACTGTTATTCAAAAATTGTTTAATTTGTGCTAACTCAACTGAGGCTTTAGTCTCAATTTCCAATTGATTTTTTCCTGTGAAAACTATGTTTGCATCATCCGCATAAAGCACCATGTCAATTGTATTTTCCCCATTTAGGTTAGGCAATCCAGTCAAATAGCAAACAAATAGCAGTGGTCCTAAGATGGATCCCTGTGGAACTCCATAATCAATTTTGCTAAGGCTTGATCTATGGATTTGGATATAATTATTGTTATGGTGTTTTATCTCGACAAACTGATGACGATCTGTCAAGTATGATTTAAACCACTGCAGTTCTTTACCTTTAATACCGAGTCTGTATAAAATATCAAGCAAACGTTCATGTGAGACACTGTCAAATGCTTTTGAGATGTCTAGGAAAACCCCTATAGCACTCTCTTTATTATCTATTGCGTCAATTATTTTTTGGATAAATTTAACCCCAGCTGTAACTGTTGATCGGCTGATTCTGAATCCGTGTTGTTGTTCATCTAATAATTGATTTTCTTCAAGATAGTGTACCAATTGATTATAGACGATTCTTTCAAATATCTTTGAAAAAACTGGCAGTATTGATACCGGCCTGTAACTTGATACATCATCTGCCTTCCCTTTTTTGAAAATAGGCACGACTTTTGCTATTTTTAGCTTTTCGGGAAAGCTACCGGTTATTAAAGAGGAATTAATTACATGAGTAAGTGGTTTTAACATAAAGTCTTTTACACGTTTAATCAGACTAATCGGGATTTCATCAAAACCGGTTGAGTTTTTATTTTTAAATGAGTTGATAGTTTTTAAAACAATCTCATCAGTTATTTGAGTGAATTTAAATATGGCTTCTTTACAAATGTTTTCCTTAATTTCAGGGACTCGATTTGATACTGAGTTTAATAATTTTGGAATTACACTATCGTTTACCACATTAGAGAAAAAACTATTGAAAACCTCAGAAATAGCGTCAGGGCTGCTTATTATTTTGCTGTTGTGCATTATTTGAAAGTTTGTTATGCTCTTTGACTGCCTCCCAACTTCCTTGTTAATTATTCCCCATGTGGCTTTTACACAATTTTCAGACTTTTCTATCTTTGAGTCATAATATTGTTTTTTTGCTTCATTAGTTTTTATTTTAATTTCCTTTTTCTTTTGTTTTAGAATAGTCTTAATACTTTCTTTTTTGGTCTCCCTAAACAATCTACTTAACTGTACAATTTCCTCTCTGCTATCGAGTATCTCCTGATTTATCCATTCAATTGTATTGCTATTATTGAATTTTGACAGTAATTTTGGAAAATTAGAATTAAAATAGTAAAGAAAAATATTTAAAAATACATTGTACTTAGTTTCTACTGTAGCCTGGTATACCTCCATCCAAGACTCACTAGCTATTTGTATCTGGAAAGTTTGTTTATTGGATTCGGTAAATCTTCTAATTGTTTGTTTCCATTTTTGAACATTTTTTGATTTTGAAGTTTCGTGGATTATTTCAACTAATTGAGCGTCATGATCTGATAGTTCTGTTATTACACCTATTACTGTCAAGTTGTTCATGTTACTTAGACAGTTGTCTATTGCTGAAATTGTGGTCGCAGTGATTCTTGTAGGGAAGTCCACCAGGTATTTTACATCAAAAGCTGTAAGAACATTTACAAAATTTAAAAAAGAAGATGATACCTTATTTAGTACATTTATATTAAAATCTCCTACTATTATCAATTTGTTATGAGTTTTTGACAGCAAGCTTAATAATATTTCTAGTTTTTCAAAAAATAATCTTTCAAAGCGTTTTTTGGGTGATCTATAAAAACCTACAAGTATGAGGGAGTAACTATTACACTTAAATTTTACCATACAAAACTCAAAAACCTTTTCTTGCAATAGTAAATTGCATTGGGGTAAAATATATTCCTTGGCCTCAAAATTTGTTTTTGCTAGAATCAATACACCCCCGCCACCTGAATTTTCTCTGGCAAAATATGAACACACTTTATAATTGCTTATATTCACCCTTTCTATTTCATATTTGGAGATTTTATGTTCAGTTAATGCCAGAATGTCCGGATCCAGTTCTTCCAAGGTTATACTGTATATATTTTATTACCATCGTACATGTATGATGTTCTAAAATACACGTAGCAAACCCCCTAGTAGACTGTTAGTTACCTAAACTTAAAACATTTGAGTAAATTGGGGTGAATGAAAAACACAATAGTACATTTACATAATGCTTGGTTGGCCACAGTACCAGGGATTAGACAGACATGTGTACAGATAGGAGAGCGTAGGGTGACTCGTCACAGATCAGGCAGGTTGTGTGATGCTTCGAGTGGGTCGGAGTAGGGATGTGGCTTGATATGTTTCATTCAATCAGAAAGGTTTATTAACATCACCTGATTATCATACGATGTTACAAACGGACAAGTGACATTTCTTTAAACAGAATTATAATCTTAATATGTAACAGTTTCGTTGACAAACAAACACAAATTACAGTTCAAAAATATATATAAAAACCTATATTATGATTATTTCACTGGATATTATTTATAAACAATGCTATTTCAAATAAACAAAAACGTAAACAAACAAGGCACCGACAGCAAGTAAAGTAAACATAACATATTAGTAATGGCAAAATTGAAAACTGAACAACAAAATTCTGCTTCACCTTAGTAGTGAAATGCATGTAGGTCTTCATATATCAATAGATCGGTTCATCGACTATCGTATAATACAGATATATCGGTCATAAAACATTCTTGTTACTTTATGAAGTGACTAGATAGCGGCAGTTTGACTGTCCCTCGCCAGTTGTGGAGAGTGATAGACTATCGCAAAAGCGACAGTCATCGGTGGTTGAGTTAAACTTGTTTGTGTCTTCAATGGTTGGACCTCAATGACACTCCCCTGCCTACTTCTCTTTAAATCTGACTTTAAATTGTACATGAAGCTAAAATGAAACAATATTTATATCTAAAATGTTATTATGACATTTTATGCTGTTCTTAATACATGGAATCACATTAAAAATCATACCTTTGAACACAGAAAAGCTATCAATAAAAATCAAAATGATGTTCCATAACAAATATAAGTAACAACCCTTAGTAGAAAAAAACACAACAATCAACTGTATCATTCCAATGAAAATAAAATAGTTACTTATTATTTGATCGAAATGCATTTAACACTTTAGCTGCCGTGTCAGTCCAGTACGCCCGACGGCTCTTTGTCTCAGCTAGATGCTGTCGGGCCACTACGCCCGACATTGTTGCTAAGCAACCTTTTGGTTATTTTATTGTTACTCGACTGGTACTGCTTTCTTAAAGAAACCGATCACACTTTATTGTACTGCAAGCATCACACTATTTACAGAGCGAATTTCTAAGTGTTTGGTTGTATACAAAGTTGTTCATAAAACTTTAAATGTTGGCATGTTCTACGAGCAAGTTGTCGGGAGTATAGGCTCGACAGACTTACTTAGTGAATGTTGATATTGAAATAACGTAATACATATTGAATACTGGATTACTTTCATCATGCAGTCAGAGTAGCCAAACCATGAAAACACATTTACCTCAAAATGTGTCAGGCCGATATGCCCGACAGAGTTTTTTATGTACCGTATACGCTACTAAAAAAACTGTGTCGGGCCGATACTCCCGACATATTTATATACATATAATGCCTATGTATGTACTATTTCTATACTCAGAAATGGTGGCATAGTAAGTATAATGCATCATTGTTTTAAATATTTGCATAACAGTTTTTGGCAATTTAGAGCAAAAATACTCATTTTAAGGATGGCAGCTAACGTGTTAAATAAAATAGGAAAGTCCTAGAACAAATTATCAGATGTAAGAAAATATGGTGAATTGTTCAAAGTATTGTCATTGAAAAAAATGACACTTTTAAATTTGTATCATTTATGTAACAGTCTTGTTCAGTATTCCTTTTGATTCCTTTGAGATTTAGATGCCAATTTATGTATACAGTTGATCATTTTATGAATAAATTGAAATTAATTGTCTTGTATTTTTAAGGGTGAAGGAACCACAGTTCTCAGACAGAGTCAACAGCCAAATTATTCGCCAGACTTGGGGCCTGCAGAAAACCCCTTCTACTATGAAAATAACCGGCTCCTCTACAATTTGTATTTAGAGAGAGCTCAAAGATCTGGAACTTCACTCTATTGAAGCAGCACTATTGCGGTGAAGACGCATCATAAATAACATCTGGGTTGTGTAAATTTGCCAACCTGAAAGACTCTAGTTTAAGTAATCAAAGAGCTTTGTTATTTGCTATGATATTTTAATTTATATATTTATCACGAATACTTTACTGCTGTAAAATTAATTATGGTCACTTTGATTAAGAATGTAATTAATTTTTACTATTGCTTATAATATTTTAAATTGAAAAATATTATATATTTTTAAATTACTGAACGTATATTAATATAAGAGGAAAAATTCAAAAAGAAATGGTTCTATACTTATAAAACGTATTTTATAGTTACATTCCAAATTATAACAGGGCAAGAAATAAAAATGTATTCTTGATGATATAGTTTATTTGTATTGTTGACGTGCCATGGTTAAAATAGGTACTAAGGTCAGAGGTATGTTAGTAGTTGGTTGGACTACTACTAGTTGGAGTACTATTCTTCCAACTTCAATGTGTAAAGAAGTTTAAAA
This sequence comes from Stictocephala bisonia, assembly GCA_035578905.1. NCBI lineage: Eukaryota > Metazoa > Arthropoda > Insecta > Hemiptera > Membracidae > Stictocephala > Stictocephala bisonia. Next base: position 2,021,260 of record JAQJVL010000057.1, on the reverse strand, counting down.
AACCTATTATTATTTTAAAAATAGATATCAGGAATCAAATTTTTTGGTGAAATAGTTATTGCATTCCTCTACTGATTGCATAAATTTTGATCATAATGGGATCGGTTAATCGCTGTACAATCATTGGTTAATCAACAAAACCCAATAATTAAAATCGGTGAACTTGGAACCATGCTTGGTAACCTACACTAAGCTGTTTCTGTCATTTTCAAGGCATACAGTAGTTCTATTTATATAGTTTACAATATATTAACTCTTTAAAATTTTAGAAAATTACAATTTTAAACGTGGTAAATAGTTGCACACATTAAGAGAACAAATTACTTTACATGTTTACCCTGCAAAAGATAGTCATTAATTTCATAACATTCTGTTCATTAGGATGGATAATAAAGTCCACTTTGTAGCTGTTGTATTCAATCTTTTATCAGTTCTAAATGGAATCAGGTATGGATGATGGTTTATAACCGAACATGTTATTCATACTGCTAAATTAATAAAAAAAAAAAAAAAAAAAAAAAACAGGATTCTTCTTCTATATATATTTTTTTAATTTATTTGTTGAAGTATTTTGTCAGTTTTTGAAAAGCTTACCGCTTAAAATGATGCCTAGTCATGTCCTTTTGTTTCCTCTCTATCGTTGTGTTCAAATACAATTAGAAAACGTCAAGTTTAATTACTGTAAACCTCCACTCAACAGGACTATTGATGCTAATAGGGTTTATTGTTGGCTATTTTATCTCTAGTTACAATAATATTTGTTATTAATAAATACTAATACAAAGTATTTGACTGAAAAAAATATTTGAGCATTAAAAGGCTTCTTGCTCATGAATAATTGTTAAAAAGAAACAATTTACGATCACATTGAACATTTAAAAAGTTTAAGTTGTACAGTAACAGATTACTTAAGTTCTTAAGAACTATTATGTTTTGATGATTATACATATGTATTATGCTTTTATTTTTATAGTTATCAAATATTATGTTTATTCGAATTGTTGTTTGTAACTATATAAACATAATAAAACAAACAATTTCGTTGTTAGCTAACTATTTGATGGTGAACATGGTCAAGATATATTTATGAAGCCCTTTGGTCTAGAATGGCAAAACATGGCTTACGATTTGTTTCACCATTTAATGTGCATGTATACTATTTTGACTTACTGGCTTTAAACTTTTTAATATTTAGTTTTCGAAATAAAAGCTCCTTTAGGCTTGGGTCTTGAAATCCAAAAAACAAAACCCTTAGAAAAATATTTAATGCTTTTAGATGCATTGCTGCTCTTTTTCTTAAAAATATCTAAAGCCAGCTGTTTTATTTATATATATCATTAAATTAACATTTTACGTATATTAATCTCATGGAAGTTAGTTGAATGAAAGCCAATTTTAAGCAGCCAATTGAGATGCTTTTAATTAATGTAAAAATTAAAATTGAGCTATACGTATGGTTTTTATACAGTGTTTGATATATTATTTAAGTTAATTAGTATTGTTTTTATACTGAACACTGGTGCTTCTGTTTGCTACTATGCAGGCCCTTCATTTTTTGACATGTGAGGTTTAGATCTGAAAATCAATAAATGTATTTTCCTGTATGTAGAAAATCAACCGAACAGTCTCTTATTACAGTATATGGAGACATAATAAATAAGACTGTTAAATAGTGTAAGAAGATATGAGCATGAATTGTTGATAGGTTTGAAGTTTTAAAAATTGTGAATATTTTTGTATTATATAATATCAGCTATCATTTTATTCTTAAGAATTTTATGTATATCTACACTCATGTCAGTTTGTTCGTAGTCAGTTTAAAATTCAACAAACATACTATTTTATAAGTAACAGTTTTATGTATACAAAATATGTTTTACTCCTAACAGCCTAATTTTCTATTTAAATATTGACCTCTTTGGTCATTGATAATTTTTTAAAATTGTTATCTTTCTGACTTGTAATGATGCACTTGACTCTAATCTTGGACTATTATATGACTTAAAATAGTATCAAAATTAATAAACAAAATCAAAATTAATATTTTGTTTCTAATTATTCTTAATGTTGTATATACCATGCTAAATATAGAAAATATTGCAATAAGCTATTACGCATTAAAGTTTAAAAAAATAATAAATAAAATGAAAGTAATATTTGGTTTATTCTTGATGTCACACCATGCTAAAACTATAACTTTTTTTAATTTGGGCTCCCTTACAGCCCTTCACCATGCCGTTCCACCAACTAGCCAGAAAGAGCCACCTAGATGGCTCCTATACAACATTCCAGTTGTAACACAGTGACCTTTTAAGCCTTAGACTGTTACTGCTCAAGGTCATAGGATTTAAAATATATTGAAATATTATATAAATAAGAGCAAGAACTGGATAAAACCTTGGACGAATGAAACGCAAAAGTTAAACGTACTGAAAAATGATTTAAACCAAAAATAGACAAACAACTATAATAACAATAAGGGTATTTAATGATGAAGAACAAAAGAGAAGATCAGAGTATACGAAGAAGAACTAATGGGCCTTTTGGAAAGAAAACATACGAAAGTAGAAAACTAGAAATGACCCAATATGATTATTCTAGTTTTATCCCTAAGCAGAGTTGTGCTTCGAGGGTGGGGGGCTGAAATGTTCCTCGAAGCACAACGCTGCCGAGGGGTAAAACTAGAATACTTGTATTGAGACATACCTAAAGCCATTCCAAAAGTAAATTTTTTGATTTGGAAATCAAATTTTGGATTTGTTTAACCTGGTGTGTTTTCACATTAAAAAACATTATATCTCCTATGTGAATGAAAGTGTCAAAGAAATGGTCGGAAAAAAAGTTGTAGAACATGAAATGAGAACAAATGTGTGTTTTTTATCAACCGTTTCTATTATACAGGTCCCCAAAATACCTGATTTTCGAAAATATCTTCCAACATAATAATAATAATAAAAAGAAGGAAATGAAGTTGTAAAGCTATAAATTCTGCATCATCACTTTATTTGCACTCAAATGTTATTTATTACTAAGCCTATTTCAAATGTTTTCATTTTATCAAACAGCTGATGATAACATACAGACAGACTTGTTTTTGCTCTTTGATATTTTACTGTGCTGCTCTCTATGTTTAACCTAACAAATTATATGGACCATTTAACATTTGTTTAAGCCTCCAGCTGGTTAATTAAAATTAATCTCCATAAGAATAACATTGCAACTTTGACACCGAGTAGGACAAAAACCTATGGGAATTTCAAAAATCTAGCTTGGTTACGATTTGGAAATCAAAATTATCTTTTGAATAAAAAAAATTTCATCAAAATCGGTCAACTAATAAGTTAAGAAAGTGAGTAAACTAAAGACCCTCATTGTTTTAATATACAGGATGTTCATCTTGCGCTGATTTTTTTTTTTTTTTCGATTATACAATACAACATTTTCTATTCAGCTGAATGATCTATTGATCATTAAATAGTTAACTAAAACAATATTTCTTATATGTCTGTTATTTTCGAATGTACACAAATATTTAATTCCGTAAGTGAATCTGTCCACATGAAATTGAGTTAGGAAGAAGATAATTTTTTAATTCATATAACACATATCAGCTGTTTATGTTGGTATAAACATTGTGTATATTTTGGGGTTTAAACCGTCTGATTTTTTTAAAAGCTAAAAAACATCTGTAAGAAAAGAGCAAAACAAAATATATTTTCTTGTTGCTAGTCCTATAGTCCGGCTTACCTACTAGAGTTATGGTAATCACAGGCCAAGTTGTCTTGAGTGCAGCGAGCAAGACTTACTACCAACCTTAGGTTGTAAATATGTGCCCCCTACTTATAAAGAGGCAAAAAATGGGCTTTTAAAGTAATTTAAAGGTTTTTTAAAATATACTAGATTAATAACCTAATTGGAGCAGCTGTGGAATATTTGACATTTCCATTTTGAAATTAATTGCTGTTTATGAATCGTAAAAATTTTAATAAGCATGATAAGATTAGCTTTAGTGCTAAAATCAAATAGATAAATGATAATGTTATATTTATCCGACTAATTGTTGTATTATGAATATAGTAGACAACGTCAAAATATGAAAGCATTAGAAATTTTGAATGCTAATAATAATCTATCGATGTTCTGCCGAAGTACGGCTCTATTTTAGTGCTGCCCCTACCCATAAACACACAACGTAAGCTAGGTGGGTGGTTTATCTGCCATTGTTTTCTCATTTTGAACGTAATGATCACTTTATTTCTGTGATGGAATGTTCGGCCAGGGTAACGGAGAGACAGAGTATATAGATTAACTTTTATCTATAATACTCTGTGATTGAGATAACCAGATTTGTTATATCGATAACCTAACTTATGTTTTTTGTTTTTGAAGTTATACTTCTTTGCGCCCGTTAGACACTTTGGGATGGGATGTTGGTCGAGAAACCGCGTCACGCTGAAAAGTAAGAACAAATTTTTAATCGAAGAAATTAATGATAATGATAATATAGGTGTATAATATAATAATGAAGTCACGTATAATATATTGAAGATAAATATATTGAATAATATTGAAAAATGTCTTATATTTCATTTATATTTTTTTATAAGATTAACTTGTAATTTTATTTCGTTATAATGCTACTTTTGTAATTGTTTGTTCTGTAAAGTGGTAGGCCTATTGTTTATTTATTTGATGGGTGTTCGTCCGACCGGTTCAGCTCGGCGCTGGATGGAGTTTAGTTCAACGTTTCACCGCCACGAGTAGTAAGGTGAATCCTTTGCTGTTGGCATGGGAGATTAACAGCAATCTTGCTGCGTATCCGGAGCACAACCGGGAATAACTCCCTAATTTATTGTAAACTTTATCAATAAAGATTGGATGTATTATTAATCTACCTTTTCAACCAAAGATATTTCAATTCGTCAATTGAATCAATAATAATTGGTTATACTTAAACAAATATTTTTATTATTAGTTTTAATTTACTCTAGGTTTGTTAGTACCATTTGTCCGCTATATTTTCAAAATATGAATAAAATAAATCGCACGGTTTGTTAATGAGTTAGGAACCAAGAAAGGCCAAATTAGCCACTTTAGGTAGCCACACCTCAGTTAAAATTTTTTTAGTTAATAGACTAACAGACTTGTAATAGAAAAAACAATTTTATTTTAAAAAATGTCAAAAATAATTTTTGATCGAACGCCCTTAATGGAAACACGGCAATCCTCATAACGAAGGTGACGTGGTTTACCGAAATCGATTACCGTAGGCCTAATATTTTGCATTTTGTATCGATCACTGCAATATTTTGTATCGATTACCGTAATATTTTGCATTTTGTATCGATCACTGCAATATTTTGTATCGATCACCGTAATATTTTGCATTTTGTATTGATCACTGTAATATTTTGCATTTTGTATTGATCCCCGTAATATTTTAAATTTTGTATCGATCACCTACTTTTATTTTGATACATTTGTGTTATGTGACATTCGCTTGTATTGTATTTGTATGGAAACTAATATGCTAACTAACTAAGAAAAGAAACTAATCATCATTATTTACATTTTGAATTGGTCATTTTATTTCAAAAATTTTCATTGAATGGCCTATACAATATAAGCCATTTTTTGTACTGGTATCATTGTCTACTACAAAATATATTGTATGTAGGCATATAGTGCCAAAGAAACAAAATTATAATGAATCATCTGAAAAGCCAGCTCTTGATGTTTTATTTCCGTCTAACATCAAGCGAACTTGACTGATTTATTGGACATTCTGACTTGAAATATGGGACATTCTCTTGCTTCTAATTGAATACATATTTCCCAACTCGTGTACATAAGCACAGCACAAACCTCTCGAAACAGAGCACAATACTACTTGCAAGAACACCCAGTGTATTGTTAATCGCATTAAATTTGTTTTAAACGTGTGATAGATTGATTTTCCCTTTCTACATTTTTATATTTCTTGCCTTTGTCCATTACTAACAATAACAATTTATCGATTACTTTTCAAGTCGAAATAAGTCTGTGAAAAAAAAAAACGGTTAAAATTCTTTACAAAAACAGTGAATAGAATGATGTTAAATTATGTTAATAAAATGGGTATAGCGTCATACTGTGTAATAAGTGTGGATTATACGTCAAGTTGTATGAAATTAGACTTTATAGTAGAAATACGTCTTGTCAGGAGCATAGCCTTTTAGGCTGGTTATTAAATTCCAGCTTACGTGGTTTTTAAAATACCACATAGGCAGGAGGATGATAAAATCCTGACATTCATGGTAAACTTGTGTAGCCCGTGATCAACTTAGGCAACTTCCCTGATCATATTACGTAGCCTCCCGTGATCATCTTCTGAAGCCTTCGTGATCAATTTGGGCACCTCCCCCCCCCGTGATCAACTTGGGTAACCACCCTTGATCATCTTGGATAGCCCCCACGATCAAATTTCGTAACCAGCCTTGATCATATTGGATGGCCCCCTGATCAATTTGGGTAAATACCCTTGATCATCTTGGATAGCCCCACGTGATCAACTTGGGTAACCACCTGTGATCATCTTGGATAGCCCCCACGATCAAATTGGGTAACCAGCCTTGATCATATTGGATGGCCCCCTGATCAATTTGGGTAAATACCCTTGATCATCTTGGATAGCTCCACGTGATCAACTTGGGTAAACAGCCTTGATCATCTTGGATAGTCCCATGTGATCAACTTGGGTAACCACCCTTGATCATCTTAGGTAGTCTGTGATCAGCTTAGGTAACCCCACTGATAATGTTAAGTAGCCTCCCGTGATCATCCTAAGATGCCTTCATGATCAAATTGGGCAGCCTCCCCGTGACCAACTTGGGTAACAACCCTTGATCATCTTGGATAGCCCCACGTAATCAACTTGGGTAGTCCAATCGATTAAAATATGAGGTTATCGAGATATACATATGACGTTAATATTCACGTTATGTTAGGGGATACACCGGGGACCCCGAGGTTTGGGACCCCCAACTCAGAAAAAAATGTTATGTTTATAGAAAAATACCAAAACTGTTTCTTTCGTTAGGAAAACTCAATATTTTCGTCTCAGCATTCTTATTTACCTTGAAAGGCTAATAATTTGTAACGTTAATGTATGCCAATCGTTGACAAGTAGGGTTTGTGACAAGTGATGCTTCATTCGTTGTGAAATGACTACAGTTGGTATAGAAAACACATCCAATCACAACCTTGTTTTCGCCGTTTAAGTGTACGTATGACGTATGTATTGTAATTTATATATAATTGTTATCCTAGATGGGACAATAAAAGTACCGGAATTTTAACTAGTTTTTACTGTGCATTAACTTTACACTTGTACAACTCAAAACCCATAAGCCTACATGTATCGTATTTATATGTTAATACGTGGTTTATATGAGTGCTTTCAGTAAATTTGATAGATTTAAGGATTTTAACTTTTCAAGAAAAAAAGTTCTTATAAATTTTCTGAAACATTGTTTTCTTGGCTTCTAAACGTTATTATATCAATTACTCGATCACGTTGTAATCCTTATGAAAAGTTACGTTACTTTTATATGCGTAAGTAAATCCAGTGATTTTAAATTAACTAAACATGTCATAAGGACTACAACGTGGCTGAGTAATTCACTTTACGAGATTTAGAAGACAAGAAAACGTTGATTTATAAAATTTATAAGAATTTTTTTGAAAAGATAAAATTATGGCATTTATAAAAGTTATATAAACACTTTTGTCAACCGTGTATTAAATATAAATGCGATACATTAATGGATAAAAAAAGTGTAAAGTTATGTACAGTGAAAACTAGTTAAAATTATAAATAAAGGATAAATAAGCTTTATTTCTCATAAAAACGTACAACAATACAACAGTAAATACATACGCTTATAACACTTACACTCAATAATGTTAATTTGAGAAATAAGGAGTTACCTCCCAGGCTAAGGCTGTTTGCAGGATTCCTAGACACAGACTTGTATTAAAAAAACAGCTAATGGCAATGCTAATTACTTATAAATAAATAGTCATAAATTTTTTTTTCCCTAAATGAATTCGTTTATTTTAATTAAAAAAACATTTCATTTTAACTAAGTTTAGAATAAACTGGTTTTCTGAGCCTTCAATACAATAGGTTGTACAATTCCGGTACTTTTATTGTTTCAACTACAATAAAAATTACTAAAATTTACAAATTCATATGTTATATCTTATACTATAAAACGAGCAAGGAATTGTATGTATGTATGTATGTACCTATTTCCAGTCATTTTATTTCAAAAACGGCTCTACCGATTTTCTTCGTACTTTGTCTATAAAAGGTTTCCTACCTCAGGAATCCAATGGATTTGGTGACAATTTTGAGAAAACTCATTTTCTATGAGTTTTCACGACTCCAAAAGTAAATGGGTGGGCGGGTGGGTCAATACCACTGTTTAATGTTTACTATTTACTATTTCAACATGTGAGTTATGATTTTAATTTATTTTTTTAAATAACACATGTTTTTCTGAATCTGTTAAAATGTAAACAAACCAAATATTATTGTATTTTTCTTACCTATGTCTAATATACACAATTCAGTTATTCTCGAACTTTATTTCATTTTTATTATAATTTCAACGCACCGCAACGCATATTTATGGTCCTTCGAGCCGGAAAATTTACAGTTAATTGATAACTTCAGTTCAGTGTATTTTAACTTTTTCTTAGATGCTAGGCGGACGTCCTCCAAAACGACGCAAGTTTAATTTTAATAAAAATGAGCCACCAATACCGAATTTAAATGAATCCCAAGATACTGAAACATGCTATGAAGCTGAAATTGAAAATACAGATCTTGATTCAAACAATGAAACAAATCTTATGACTTGTAATAATACTTTGCAAACAACTTCTACAAATAATTATGGAAAAACCCCCGAGGTTGATGGCAAATCGTAATTAAGAAAGTTGCTAGAAGTTTGTAAGGTATTTCCAGAATTATTTGTAGAAGTTGTAGGTGTTACCCCCGAGGTTGATGGCAAATCGTAATTAAGAAAGTTGCTTGAAGTTTGTAAGGTATTTCCAGAATTATTTGTAGAAGTTGTTTGCAAAGTATTATTACAAGTCATAAGATTTGTTTCATTGTTTGAATCAAGATCTGTATTTTCAATTTCAGCTTCATAGCATGTTTCAGTATCTTGGGATTCATTTAAATTCGGTATTGGAAGTCTGCGATTAGATGATATGAACCCGATCGGAGATCGGCTTTCCTGGTACTCGTACAATTAAACGAGGAAAACAATGGTGAGATTCGACTTTACTAAGCCCTCTAAGTAACAATAAAATTGGTTTGGTTTTACAGTAAAACTAACAGTAACAAGTCGTGTGATTTTTAAAAATCACAAAATACGCCAATACAGCCAAACGGTTGAGAATCGGACTATGGTTTATATAAACTTTTTTGTTCCTTTTTGCCAATAGAATCCGCTTGCGAAGTTAGTGTAGAAAGTAGTGACTCACACTGTATGTAGAACGGATATCCCGTTTGTAAGGAGTGTGTATGGGAAGAAAGGTTATGAGCAAAAAGGGATAGTAGTAGGATGTCATATTGTGTGATAATATAATGAATTAGACGACATAATGTGTACAAAAGAGTAAATAGTAGATAAAAATATTGAGTTATAGTATAATAAATAACTATGGTCTTATTAAGGTGTGTATATAGGAGTGTGTGGATGAAACTTTGAATTGGGTAATTAAGACTGACTGGTAGGATGTGGAACTGTGTAATGTTAGAGTGGACGTAGCAATTAATTGTGTTTATAAACAGCGTGAACGAGACGTGTAGATGTACAAAAAAATAACTAATTGTATTAGTACCTATGTAACATTGTGTGGGAACAGAACGAACATTTTTTGTAAAATTGTGTATGTGAAGAGTGTGGATGAGGCCTACTGAATATATGTCAAAAGTTGTGTGCAAAAATAGACAATTGTAGGACGTCAAATGTGTATCAATAGAATGAATATTACGTCAAATTGTGTATGTAGTGATTTTGGAAGAGACCGTCAATTATGTTCAAACATAGGAAATAGTAAGATATCAAATTGAGTAAAAATAAAATGGGTTTATGTCAAATTGTGTGTATAAGGGTTATGGATGAGGTGTTAAAGTTGTGCATCAAAAGAGAAAATATTCTGATGTCAAAGTGTCATTTTTTAATGAAACTGGGGGCGTTATTGCTTGTCAACGAGACGGCATGACGGAGTAATGCATTGACGTATTAAATCAAACCGACGGGAATCGTTTGGAATTTAGATAATGTAATATTTCTCGATACATACTTTTAGCAGACATTGAATCATGCTGATGACATCGTGCACTGGGATGCTACCTAATGGAGAATCACTTACTAGTAGTCACAATTGGCCCATTCTTCACACTATCTCATTTTACCCCACCCACTCTTATACGTATAGTGGTGATGACCCTCCCACCAGTCCCACCTACCCATACACATACATTGTTGATGACCCTCTCTCCCACCCATAAACGTACAATGGTCATCATCCTCGCACCTACCACCCTTATACGTTCAGGATACCTACTCATACATGCACAGTGTTGATGACCCTCCCTCCCGTCCACACAAGTTCTGTGGTGATGATCTTCTCAGCTACCCTTACACGTACAGTAGTAACGATCCTCCCTCCCACCCATACATATACAGTGGTGATAACCCTCCCACCTACCCTTACACGTACAGTAGTAACGATCCTCCCTCCCACCCATACATATACAGTGGTGATAACCCTCCCACCTACCCTTACACGTACAGTAGTAACGATCCCCCCTCCCACCCATACATATACAGTGGTGATAACCCTCCCACCTACCCTTACACGTACAGTAGTAACGATCCCCCCTCCCACCCATACATATACAGTGGTGATAACCCTCCCACCTACCCTTACACGTTCAGTGTTGATGACTCCCTCACCCACTCATAAACGTACCGGTTATGATCCTCTCCCCATCCATACACGAACATAGTTAGATACCAGGTTTCTATAACATTTGATCAAGCCATGGGCCATAATAACGGACAAGCCTTGTTTTTGTCTATACGTCCTTTATCATTAAATCTCTGACGGTGGAACATTATTCGTTATACTTGCTCAGTTAACTAACTTAATTTCCCCAATGAAACTGGCCAAGAGCACCTCACTTACAATTTAAACGAGGAAATCCGAGCTATAACATGCTAATAGGATCGTATTTGTAAAATGTTGATTGCAAATTATAATTCGTAAGCTTAGCTATTCTTGTGTTTTATTTATTTATTTGTAAAACGCTGATCGTCAAGTTATGGGCGAATATAGATTTCAAATGCTTGAATTATTGTGATGAGCGAATGTTTTTAGCATAGCATATTTTATAGCTATAGTTGATACTCCCAAGGCTCTAACCATCAATGAGAAACATTAAGCATTGAACTTAATCAACAATGTTTACAAAACGTCAGTCATTGATGGTCTTTAATGTCGGTGAACGACCTTCCTTCATACACCATTGCATAAACTAAATCAATGGAATGGTTTGCATAGTCTAAAGGCATGACAAAGCATATTGAATATACCCTGGAGGGACGGACGGCCTGTAGCGTAAAAATCACATGAAAAGTAATAAGTGTTTAAAAAACAAAATTTAAAAGTATTTTATTTTATTAAGCTTTTATAAGATTAAAAACCAAGTTTTACGATATTTCTGATACATTGAATTTTTCCTGATTTAAGTTTATCTGTCTCAATTTGTTTAACTGTCACAAGTTAGTGTGCGTAGAACCAGACGTGGTGACTCAATGTTAGCTATTCCAGTACACCGCACAACCACTTTCAACAAATCATTCATTGTATCCGTGTGCAGGCTCTGGAATGCTCTGCCTGATAATATCAGATCCATCGACAAGCGCACTCAATTTGGGGCGGAGGTGAGGTGTTATCTGCTGCGGGCCTCGCGGGAGTAGTGGCTGGTGGCGGTAATGAGTGATCGTGCCGAATGAATGTAGTTTTGAATAAATGTAATGAATAACTGTAGTTTTGTTTGAGATAGTCAAAATATTTTAAAGTTCAAATACAATTTTTCTCATTTTTTGACTTAATGTGTTTTACTTCGTACATTGTAATTTCTATTTTTTATTTCCTTGTAAATTTTTATTTATATTTATCTAGTCATGTACGATGAGTTTAAGTGGTAGAGAGGGCTTTGCAGCCCTAAATTCGTCTCTTGTAATATGAATAAAGACGTTTTCATTTCAATAGTCAATTAGTTAACTTTTTATCATTTAAAAATAGTTTTTTAATTAGCATAATACGTGTTGGTACATATACAGTACAAGTAAACGTCACACAACACAAATTTGTTACAATATAAGCACAAAATGCACAAATATATTACAATACAAGTACAAAATGCACGAATATTATGGTGATCGATTTTGGTGAACCACGCTCACCTTCCATTCTTTTGTGAATCCCTCTGGTCTGAGGAAGCATGGTTCACCAAAATCGATCACCATAATATTCGTGCATTTTGTACTTGTATTGTAATATATTTGTACATTTTGTGCTTATATTGTAACAAATTTGTGTTGTGTGACGTTTACTTGTACTGTATTTAAAAAATATATAGTTTCAGAGTGGCATAGTAAGTGCAAAATTACTGTTACCGTAGATTGGTTGATATATAAGTAACCCAGCCAATGGTAAAAACAATTTTGGATACTTACAATCCTTCCTTGTCATGTTTTGGCAAATATCTAACTTCCAGCACACAAGTTTCCGACAGGTGTCTGGGAGTAGAGGTATATTTAGGCCTGCGACAAATTAGTTGGCAGCACTGGAGCCGTTCAACAATAGCTCAGTAACAGAAGCTCAGTCTGTGGTTGTCCGTGTTTCAGCTTGTGTAGATGATAATGTGTCTTTGTTGAGACGTGTTTGATAAAGCAGCGTACGCCGAGTGTCGCCGAATCAAGGAATAAATTGTTAAGAGGTATTCTTTTATTATTAATATTATTTTTAAATCTATAGGTCAATGACCTGCTCGTTTGTAACATACAAAAATAACCTGTACGTTTCTGGAACATTTGAATTGCAGTTACAATAAAACAGTGATACAGTAAGTAATTAATCACTGATAATGAATGGAACAAATTATATTTATAAAAACATACAGCACGTATTTTACAAAATATGTAATTTACTTTTAAAATATATAAACACGCATTTTATTAAATTTACGTCTGTACTTGTTTACAAGCTTAGTTAGGTATTTGCACAAGAAAGAATTTATCTGTGTGTTATACTAATATATTGTTCTATTAATTATCATTTAATCTAATTTTTATGTAATAACAGGTAACCTTAGTATTTGTTTGTTTCGACAAACATTAGATAAATTCTTATTTTAGATTACAAAAAATAAAACAAAAATTTAAAATATATTAAATAAATTCTTTTGAATTGAAATGAATAGGCTAGGTTTTTGGTTTGATTAATTCCGGTGATTACAGTATACAGTAGAAAAGTGAACATTTAATTAAGAACTTAAACATTGAAAAATAAATAATTTAATTAATATCCTCTTTACCAGACATAAGTATTTCTGTAAAAGTTTCACCTGAATGGGTTTACATATAAGTAATCACAATAAAATGGCTAATTATTTACTAGAACATTAACTATTTTTCTAATGATATTTTTAGCAACTTTGGGACAATGTGTTTAATCAATTATATAGAAAAGAACATAATAACTCAATTATGATGATTTGATATGAATGAAAAAAACGTAGTATTTTCTATTATAAGACCGTAAAGCGGAAACATTTTTCTATAGGAGTTATGTGACTAGCCTTCTAACGTAACCTAAAAAAAAAAAAACTGACCTAAGATTGTACTAGTGTTTCTTTTTCTCTTGTAAAGTGTGTTTCTGTATTTTGTGTAAAACAGCTAAAACTTTTCATTCAATGGATAATTTTACCAATTCAGGTTAGAAAACTACTTTAATAGCATTCTGTTTCTATAGAAAATAGTTCGGGCTTTACGGTCGTATAGCAGTAAAGAACATTCACGGACATGTTATAAAACCTGAAATCAAGAAGCAGATACTTTTGATTTAAAGAGTAAATATAAAATTAAAAATTACTGACTTAACTGGATATATCAGCTAATATACGTTTATTTAGGATAATAATAACCTATTTTATATATATATATATTAATGTAGATCCATTTTATTTTGACCTAATTTTTACTTTTTTTGACCTTATTACTTTAACAATGTAAAGTAATCAATAGTGAATTCTAAATCATTGTATCTGGCGTAGACGAAGACCGAATGGAAATAAATAATTATTGGTTGATGTAGGGGCTTCTGAAATCGAGGCTTCAAACTATGGTTTTGATTTCTTTTTCATCATATTTATTTGGTATTAGACTAATTAAATACCACTTTAGTAATATTTGCTTCAAATATCAAACAAATGAAATAAATGTATCTTTTGACATTATGATAATATTTAGTAAAACAATGTTGTAATCACAAAATTACACTATAAAAACTTTGAAATATTTGAAGTTCTTAAATATTTAATCACTTGAGTAGTATAACTGTATAGAAGAACGGCCCTTAACTCCTAAGGGTTTCTCATAATGCGGGTATATTTAATCACTTGAGTAGCATAACTGTATAGAAGAACGGCCCTTAACTCCTAAGGGTTTCTCATAATGCGGGTATATTTAATCACTTGAGTAGCATAACTGTATCGAAGAACGTCCCTTAACTCTTAAGGGTTTCTCATAATGCGGGTATGTTAATCACTTGAGTAGCATAACTGTATCGAAGAACGGCCCTTAACTCCTAAGGGTTCATCATAATGCGGGTATGTTTAATCTCTTGAGTAGCATAACTGTATAGAAGAACGGCCCTTAACTCCTAAGGGTTTCTCATAATGCGGGTATATTTAATCACTTGAGTAGCATAACTGTATCGAAGAACGTCCCTTAACTCTTAAGGGTTTCTCATAATGCGGGTATGTTAATCACTTGAGTAGCATAACTGTATAGAAGAAGGACCCTTAACTCCTAAGGGTTCATCATAATGCGGGTATATTTAATCACTTGAGTAGCATAACTGTATAGAAGAAGGGCCCTTAACTCCTAAGGGTTCATCATAATACGGGTATATTTAATCACTTGAGTAGCATAACTGTATAGAAGAAGGGCCCTTAACTCCTAAGGGTTCATCATAATGCGGGTATATTTAATCACTTGAGTAGCATAACTGTATAGAAGAAGGGCCCTTAACTCCTAAGGGTTCATCATAATGCGGGTATATTTAATCACTTGAGTAGCATAACTGTATAGAAGAAGGGCCCTTAACTCCTAAGGGTTCATCATAATTCGGGTATATTTAAGCACTTGATTAGCATAACTGTATAGAAGAAGGGCCCTTAACTCCTAAGGGTTCATCATAATGCGGGTATATTTAATCACTTGAGTAGCATAACTGTATAGAAGAAGGGCCCTTAACTCCTAAGGGTTCATCATAATGCGGGTATATTTAATCACTTGAGTAGCATAACTGAATAGAAGAAGGGCCCTTAACTCCTAAGGGTTCATCATAATGCGGGTATATTTAATCACTTGAGTAGCATAACTGTATAGAAAAAGGGCCCTTAACTCTGAAGGGTTTCTCATAATGCGGGTATATTTAATCACTTGAGTAGCATAACTGTATAGAAGAACGGCCCTTAACTCTTAAGGGTTTCTCATAATGCGGGTATATTTAATCACTTGAGTAGCATAACTGTATAGAAGAACGGCCCTTAACTCCTAAGGGTTTCTCATAATGCGGGTATATTTAATCACTTGAGTAGCATAACTGTATAGAAGAACGGCCCTTAACTCTTAAGTGTTTCTCATAATGCGGGTATGTTATTCACTTGAGTAGCATAACTGTATCGAAGAACGGCCCTTAACTCCTAAGGATTTCTCATAATGCGTGTATATTTAATCACTTGAGTAGCATAACTGTATAGAAGAACGTCCCTTAACTCCTAAGGGTTTCTTATAATGCGGGTATATTTAATCAGAAACAGTAACTCGTTGTGCTGCTGACACAACCTGACAAATGTATTTTTATTTATCATTAAACATGACATGTTGACTACTTGCCACATCGTACAGCATGAATAATGTATTTTGACTTATCGATAAAAAAACAAATTGAGTAATTTCCACAGAATACAACGTATCAAGCGTATTTTGACTTATCATTAAACGCGATACATGGACTATTATCACATAACAACCTAAAAAATTTATTTTGACTTATCATAACACGTGAAAATTTGACCATTTATACCACAGCATACTACCTAACAAATATATTTTTAAATTGTCATTATGTGACACATTTGCGTGTTACCACAGCAAACGTGAAAAATATATCTTTATTATCGCGTTAATAACATCTTGTTACATTCTGCTTTACACCATATGTATGTAAATTAATCATTACAGAGCTAATATTTATAAATACTGTGAGAGAAGGCTGCAATAAAGGCTTCCCTCTCTCATAAAATTCTCAGTGGAATTCCACGCCAGTGGTGGCGTGGTGGTAAATTGGATGAGTCTCCCTCCATCACTCCACCACTCTCGTGTTTACAGTCCATTACGGTTTACACCCCAGACACGCAATTGGCTGCTCCACTTTCAGTTCTAAGTGTATATCAACATGTGAACTTGTTCACAATCAATGCATTGTCAATCGCTTGCCAAACATAAAAACAGCCGTGTTGATGAAGCTTGGGGTTTTCGTTTTTTATGATACCCCTCATGTTACATGCTTAATTTATTGAAAGGGAAGAGCTGTGCAGTATATGAATTAAATCTGAGATACTAACCTTTATAATTTGTAACCTGTAATTCTTTAACTGATCAACAATCATGTTATTTAACTGATTAGTTGGTTAATTCGCAAAAAAGTCGATGCCAGTTAATAGCTACATTCTATTTTTTGTGCGGGTTTAAAAAAAAGAATTGTTATGCTTTGCTCACTCCTGCCGTCAGTTTTATTTTATTTTAGCACAACCGGTCTATTTAACTTATAATTGGTTACTTAATATGACAATCTAATCCGGCATAATTTTCAAAAAAAGATTTGGACCGTTATCCCTCAATAACGCTTTTGTAGCCTACGATTTAAAAAATGTCTCTGGCGTAAAAGTAAAAAAAAGAAAAACTCACACATGACGTTCCATACTACTCCTAGAGCACGTTATTTTTATATATTACTATTATAATTGGGCCGGAAAGTAAGCGAATCGCGTGTTATATTCAGCTCAAATAGGGGTTCCAGCAGCAGAGGGGCTTCGTTCCACCACTGAGTAGCCTTACTTCACAGGCGTGACTAACTTCAAGTGTTCCGCAACAGTGTTTAGTTGAAAAAAAGCAATAATAATAACTGTAATGAATTTACAAGTTTGTTTGATTGCCATTTATTGTTTACATTATTATTCATTGTGTTATTGCAGTCATTAATTGTTAATTGATTTTTTAAAAATGGGTGAACCAACCAATGTTCACTGCTGCCAATGACGTAAAATGGGGGGGATTGCTATTGCGCCGTCAACACACAGTCTACCATCCTGGTTGTCATGAGAATTTTTAAATGGAATTACACGATTATGGGAAGTTTAGTTATCTGTTTCACTTTCACTACTTAGTGCATATCACTCGCACAGGTGCGTTCTAAAGGTAGTTTTCTAAGCGGTCTATCTATACGAATCCTAGGTCAAACAAGGCACAGCTTAAAACAGTTTTTAAGAACCTAAGTGTCTGGTAGTGATGATACAAAATTGGCCTCTATATCCATAGAGAAGTAGATGAAAAAATAATACTAGTAATGATGAGGTACTGGGGTTTCCCTTATTCATTATCTACGTTAAGTTAGGTTTGTATTCTAAAATAAGAAAATTAGCTTAAAGAAGTGAAAAAATTGAAAGTAGAAATGGTTCGAAAATATTTTCACCATTTAGAGTCACCATACCGATCTGTTTGATGTTGATAGATAGGCACTGACGCATATCCCAAAATATATGGCTCGTTATCCCACATTATATGGCTCGTTACCCCACATTATATATCTCGTTATCCCACATTATATAGCTCGTGATCCCACATTATATGGCTCGTTATCCCACATTATGTAGTTCGTTGTTCCACATTATATATCTCGTTATCCCACATCATATATCTCGTTATCCCACATTATATAGCTCGTGATCCCACATTATATGGCTCGTTATCCCACATTATGTAGCTCGTTATCCCACATTATATATCTCGTTATCCCACATTATATAGCTCGTGATCCCACATTATATGGCTCGTTATCCCACATTATATATCTCGTTATCCCACATTATGTAGTTCGTTGTTCCACATTATATATCTCGTTATCCCACATTATATATCTCGTTATCCCACATTATATAGCTCGTGATTCCACATTATATGGCTCGTTATCCCACATTATGTAGCTCGTTATCCCACATTATATAGCTCGTTATCCCACATTATATGGCTCGTTATCCCACATTATATATCTCGTTATCCCACATTATATAGCTCGTGTTCCCACATTATATGGCTCGTTATCCCACATTATGTAGTTCGTTGTTCCACATTATATATCTCGTTATCCCACATTATATATCTCGTTATCCCACATTATATAGCTCGTGATCCCACATTATATGGCTCGTTATCCCACATTATGTAGCTCGTTATCCCACATTATATATCTCGTTATCCCACATTATATAGCTCGTGATCCCACATTATATGGCTCGTTATCCCACATTATGTAGTTCGTTGTTCCACATTATATATGTTGTTATCCCACATTATATAGCTCGTTATCCCACATTATATATCTCGTTATCCCACATTATATAGCTCGTGATCCCACATTATATGGCTCGTTATCCCACATTATGTAGATCGTTGTTCCACATTATATATGTTGTTATCCCACATTATATAGCTCGTTATCCCACATTATATAGCTCGTTATCCCACATTATAGGCTATCCCTCATTATCCCACATTATATATCTCGTTGTTCCACATTATATATCTCATTATCCCACATTATATAGCTTGTTATCCCACATTATAGGCTATCCCTCATTATCCCACATTATATGGCTCGTTATCCCACATTATATATCTTGTTATTCCACAATATATAGCATGTTATCCTACATTATATGGCTCGTTGTTCCACATTATATAGCTCGTTATCCCACATTATATGGCTCGTTATCCCACATTATATATCTCGTTGTTCCACATTATATATATCTCATTATCCCCCATTATACATCTCGTTATCCCACATTATAGGCTATCCCTCATTATCCCACATTATATGGCTCGTTATCCCACATTATATATCTTGTTATTCCACAATATATAGCATGTTATCCTACATTATATGGCTCGTTGTTCCACATTATATAGCTCGTTATCCCACATTATATAGCTCGTTATCCCATATGATAGGCTATCGCTCGTTATCCCACATTATATAGCTCGTTATCCCACATTATATGGCTCGTTATCCCACATTATATATCTCGTTGTTCCACATTATATATCTCGTTATCCTACATTATACATCTCGTTATCCCACATTATATGGCTCGTTATCCCACATTATATATCTCGTTGTTCCACATTATATATCTCGTTATCCTACATTATACATCTCGTTATCCCACATTATATAGCTCGTTATCCCACATTATATATCTCGTTGTTCCACATTATACATCTCGTTATCCCACATTATATAGCTCGTTATCCCACATTATAGACTATCCCTCATTATCCCACATTATATGGCTCGTTATCCCACATTATATATCTTGTTATTCCACAATATATAGCATGTTATCCTACATTATATGGCTCGTTGTTCCACATTATATAGCTCGTTATCCCACATTATATAGCTCGTTATCCCATATGATAGGCTATCGCTCGTTATCCCACATTATATGGCTCGTTATCCCACATTATATATCTCGTTGTTCCACATTATATATCTCGTTATCCTACATTATACATCTCGTTATCCCACATTATATAGCTCGTTATCCCACATTATATAGCTCGTTATCCCACATTATATAGCTCGTTATCCCACATTATATAGCTCGTTATCCCATATGATAGGCTATCGCTCGTTATCCCACATTATATGGCTCGTTATCCCACATTATATATCTCGTTGTTCCACATTATATATCTCGTTATCCTACATTATACATCTCGTTATCCCACATTATATAGCTCGTTATCCCACATTATATAGCTCGTTATCCCACATTATATAGCTCGTTATCCCATATGATAGGCTATCGCTCGTTATCCCACATTATATAGCTCGTTATCCCATATGATAGGCTATCGCTCGTTATCCCACATTATATGGCTCGTTATCCCACATTATATATATCTCGTTATCCCACATTATATAGCTCGTTATCCCGCATTATATGGCTCGTTATCCCACATTATATATCTCGTTGTTCCACATTATATATCTCGTTATCCTACATTATACATCTCGTTATCCCACATTATATAGCTCGTTATCCCACATTATATAGCTCGTTATCCCATATGATAGGCTATCGCTCGTTATCCCACATTATATGGCTCGTTATCCCACATTATATATCTCGTTGTTCCACATTATATATATCTCATTATCCCCCATTATACATCTCGTTATCCCACATTATATAGCTCGTTATCCCACATTATATAGCTCGTTATCCCATATGATAGGCTATCGCTCGTTATCCTACATTATATGGCTCGTTATCCCACATTATATAGCTCGTTATCCCATATGATAGGCTATCGCTCGTTATCCTACATTATATGGCTCGTTATCCTACATTATATGGCTCGTTATCCCACATTATATATCTCGTTGTTCCACATTATATAGCTCGTTATCCCAAATTATATAGCCCGTTATATAGCTCATCATATAGCTCGTTATCCCAAATTATATAGCCCGTTATATAGCTCATCATATAGCTCTTTATCCCACATTATATAGCCCGTTATATAGCTCATTATAAAGCTCTTTATCCCAAATTATATAGCCCGTTATATAGCTCATTATATAGCTCTTTATCCCACATTATATAGCTCGTTATCCCACATTATATAGCTTTTTATCCCACATTATATAGCCCGTTATCCCACATTATATAGCTCTTTATCCCACATTATATAGCCCGTTATCCCACATTATATAGCTCTTTATCCTACATTATATAGCCCGTTATCCCTCATTATATAGCTCTTTATCCCATATTATATAGCTCTTTATCCCACATTATATAGCTCTTTATCCCACATTATATAGCTCTTTATCCCACATTATATAGCTCTTTATCCCACATTATATAGCTCTTTATCCCACATTATATAGCTCTTTATCCCACATTATATAGCTCTTTATCCCACATTATATAGCTCTTTATCCCACATTATATAGCTCTTTATCCCACATTATATAGCTCTTTATCCCACATTATATAGCTCTTTATCCCACATTATATAGCTCTTTATCCCACATTATATAGCTCTTTATCCCACATTATATAGCTCTTTATCCCACATTATATATCTCGTTATCCCACATTATAAAGCTCTTTATCCCAAATTATATAGCCCGTTATATAGCTCATTATATAGCTCTTTATCCCACATTATATAGCTCGTTATCCCACATTATATAGCTCTTTATCCCACATTATATAGCCCGTTATCCCACATTATATAGCTCTTTATCCCACATTATATAGCTCGTTATCCCACATTATATAGCTCTTTATCCCACATTATATAGCTCGTTATCCCACATCATATAGCTCTTTATCCCACATTATATAGCCCGTTATCCCTCATTATATAGCTCTTTATCCTACATTATATAGCTCGTTATCCCACATTATATAGCTCTTTATCCTACTTTATATAGCCCGTTAAAGATAGTTTTATTGAAGTTAGTTGAAAGTAAGGAACAGCCCTTATTAGAGTTGTGCAAGTCGTTGTAGCCTAGATGGCAACATATGGTGCCGACAAGGGTGTAATATTGGTAGCGGTCTCCGCCGTTAATCTTCATCTAAAATATTCTACCCTCTACATATTTACGCTATGTAGTCTTCTCTACTTCAGTAGCGGTAAGTAGAGTCCCAATAACAGTAAGACGTTCTGACATTATTTACCCTTATTTCATATTAATTAGCAAATATTCATTTAAAAAATAAAACTTAGAAAATAAATAATATCTTTAATATATCGTGGTGCTAAAAAAATAATTTCTAGATATTTTGTACAGGGGATTCTGAGTTTGATAAATTACTTCTTGTTTAAGAGTTTTTCTTCAAGTTTTAATACTTCTAAGAAATTTTCGTTCACAATAACTGGTGTTGCATTTTACAATGGTTAATTTTGTATATGATTGTAATTAATTTAATCAAATATTTGGAATCTTTTTAAAAAATTAAAACTTAAAACACTTTTTTTAAATAAATAATTATGCTAACGTTTTAAAATAAGTAATCTTACATTCCGATGATCAGTAGATTGCATAAATAATACACGATGAATCATCTTAAATTTGAAATTTGTCTTTTCGGAGAGCAGAATATTGAAGTAAATTTTCTGTTGAACTCTAAATTAATCAAACCAATAAAAATTATAGAATTTTTATTCTTTAACGAATATAAGACGAAGAGAATTAATTAAAATTTTAACGAAATTCCCTTATAGAATAAACACAATATTATACGTTTTCAGCTTAATACCGTTGGTCATATTATGAGCGGAGCGTTACTTGCTTTGTACATTACTTACTTACTGACATTAAGTAATTTATTTTCAAAACAACTGATATGAATAGCTTAATCTAGCCAAAATCTTCTAGTATACATTGCATAGCATAAACAATCGTCATGGTTGTAGTGACTTATTATGAGTAATGTATTTTAAAACTAAATCTACAGCAATATTTTTACAAATCCTACAGTACAGTAGTCTTTTATTAGTCACACTTAAAAAAATGAAAAAAGTAATATTTCTTCCAATATTTCACTATTGTGGAAATGATAATAGAAACACTAGGGTACCAATACTTACCTACAGAGAATAAAATATTGTTGTCTTAGAAATATTTGATCCTAGATAAAATGTTTGTCAACTACCTGATTTTACCGTTAGACCATGAATTTATTATCTTAAATTTACTAAACTTTATGTCTACATTACATTAAATTCATGCTCAAACGTATACACGAAAACTTTATATACACGTATACGTAAAAAATGTAGTTGTTTTAGAAAGGTTTATCCATGGTTAAAATCTTGTCCAGTTATTTTGACAAAATAATGCTCCTCTGTAACGGAGGTTGAGGGCGTAGCAAATGTGAGTTTACAATGAACTGATTGTTGAATGTTTTTAGATTGAGTAATTGGTGTAAACTGCATCTGTCAAATTATTATAATAATTACATGAATGAAAGAGAATTATAAACATGGGAAATTTAAAAATTTTTTACAATCTACATAAAATGTTGAATACCAAGGCTAGTGGTATCGTACTACCTCTTTACATTTTAAAGTCATTGTTCATAATAACGTGAGTTAATTTTAATAGTATATCTAGATGTTATAAATTTAGACAGGAGCACTTGCCATTATTGTCTCTGTGATTTAGCATTATTATGGACTAAAAATATCTTAAAGTGTTTTTATTAACTGTCATTTATAATCATTATTATCAACCACGTTGGTAAGATGTTTGTGGAAGAAGTTCTAAGAAGCCGTAATTAAGAGTATTAAATTTTATAGTAGGCTTATCGCGTACTCTACCTTTGATCACTGCCAGAAGTTGTAACTCCTCTCACGTGTTCCGATGAGGTGAGCCAAAACAGAAAGGTTAGTTGCTACGTATTTATACAAAATCCCTCTTAACAAGCTGATAGCAAAAATTAACTTTAAAGATCGGAAGGAATCGATCTTTTTTTCTTTAAATTATCGTAAGTAATGGTTTTGAATGATTCTAATATTTCAATACTTTCTTATCTTATTCCCCGTATCAAATCCACCCGCATCAAAAGTCTAGTTACGAAGTGTCTAAGTGAGCAAATGCAAAGTGAGCAAGTGAGCAAAAGTCCATCCGCATCAAGTGAGCAAATACGAAGTTTTTTCTTGCGAACATCACACAATGTTATGTCAAAAAGACGTCATATCAGCAAGTCACCTGGTGATAATCGAAAACGCAAACCTCCTCCGCCTGATTGATCCGCACCAGTAGGGATTTTCCAAAATATAAGACCTTTTTTTTGAGACTAGTAAGGTCCAAATATCGATTTATAAATATATATTTTTAAATATGAAGTTTGAGTTGGCCTCAGAAGAACACCTCCTACAGTTTCACAGCAGGCTGGTTACGATGTATGTTGGTAAACCACATTGTGTATCTTTCCAGTGATATGCTCCGTTCTTAGTTCTCTTTACACCGACATGGCGTCTGATCAAGGGTTGGCATAAGCATGGTCACTACTATAGAGTCTAGGTAGAGTGTCCGTGTTGGATGATGGCCCGGGTTCCGGTGTTGTCTATTCGGGAAAGAAACGATTATCTGGCTTATCAGTTTGCAGAAATCATACCAATACTCTATGTTTGATTCCCACGTTAAGCTCTAGGTCCCTTAGTTGCATTGGCTATTGGGCTATTATTAAATAACCTTTCTGAACATAAGTCAAACTCAGGTAGTAACAAGACTAGGCCCTACACAAGACATACGCACTCATCTTATACTTATGCAATAATTAATTTTTGCCTGAAAATACGCACAAGCAATTTGTGACGGTGTCTCAAATCTAAATAACAAAAATCTAGGATGGTTTATTCTATTCCGCCAACAATAGTTGGTTTTTGAAGCCACTTTCTACGGGTTTAGTTGGTCACACCTATAAGCATAGGCCTACCACTAAGAATCGTGAGGGGAGGAAGGGAGGATTTGGCGTTAATACTGTGACAGAGCTGGAGAGTGTGTCAACAGAATTTTGGCACATGATGGATCTGAATAACAAAGCCAAAAGACCACTGATACCGCAGGCGTGTACCTGTTTGTTTTGGCAGCAGTCTGCAAACAAACTCGCTATCTGAGATACTTAGATCTACCGAGAGGTCTGTCTTCTCTAAACAGTTACTCCACTTGACTTAAATTATCGTTTCGGTTTGTGGAGATAAATTCGTGGGATGAATCTTAAAACATGTCTCCTTTGTTTGAGCTTTCATAATGAATAGTATACTAATGTCCTTGCTTTGTTATTTGTTGGATCTAATTTAGTTTATCTAGTGAATTAATATCTCTGGTTTTACTAGACCACTTGGTATTTCGTTTATGTTTCTGTTTGTTTTTGCTACGATTATGGCGAACCGCGTGAACAGATCGTCGTAGAATTCGACGCGTAGTTGCTTTAGACAAGGGAAATACTACCTAAATGTAATTTTTTGTTGAGTATAGTTACAATTCAAATTGGAAGCCATTACCAGCTACCAGTTTCAGTCCTTTTTCGTTTTATTTCTGTAATAAATGTTAGTTTCTTTGTCGGTTTATGTCCCTTCTTAGTTGTGAATTAATTTCAATTGAAATCAAACAAGGAAAGATCTTAAGTTTCAAAATTACAATGTTTTTAGCTATTTCCCCCCCTAATATCCCGAGATGCCTTCAGATTTTGTCTACTAGCAGACAGTTTTGCTTGATAATTCTTAGTTACTTCTAAACACGGGTTGTGTGCTAACTCATCCAGGTGCGATCTCGTTATACCGACACGGCGTCCGCTCAATGGTTGTCATCAATATAGACACTACTAGAGAAGTCTGGAGTGTCCGTGTTGAATGGTAGTCAAGGTTCGGGTGTTGTGTAGAGAAGAAAACTAAGTGTCAACTTGTCAGTTAGCTGAAAATCAGACCAACACTACGTGGTTCGGAATCCATGTAAAGCTGTAGGTCCCATAGTTGCCCTGGCTATTGGGCTATTAATAAATAGTCCTTTCTGATTAAAGTCGAACTCAGATAGTAACAATGACTACACTCGTTCATCACACTCATTCATGCCTCATATTCGCCCATATCTCTTACGATCGGCGTCTTAGAGATGAATAATGAATAATAATAATCGTGGAGGATCCAAATTCGTGGAAAAAGTGTCAACTTGTCCAGGCGGCTTTACGCATCAGTAAACAGGATAATTGAGTCCACCCCTACGGGCCGCTATCTGCTCAGGTATTGCATGGTTCATTGGCCCTGGCTGCTGCTGATCTTGTGATATACCTATGGGACTCAGTGGTCATCTAATTTTTCGCCACCTCTCTGAGTGAGGTGAGGGTGCAACACTTTGCTTTCATCATTCATACTGATGACCTCATAGTAAATACTATTCAAGTAATGGAATTCATAACAATGAAAAGGGGATAACAAAGTTTTTTGTATATTGGCTACCGGTATACGAAGAAAAGAGAGTACAAATTTGGTGAAGTGGTGTTGTGTTTAGCGGCTATGTGCTGGAAAAGTTATGGTATATGTTCCTTAAATCTTTTATTAAAACTTCTTCCTGTTTGGCCAATATAATATTAAGGATAAGTTGAACATGTAATTTAATATATTCCAGATTTATTGTATTTATCTTCAATATTTGGAGAATAATTATGATGTAGTATATTTTCGATGCTCTTGGTTGTGTTATATGTAAGTTTATATCCTTGTTTGGAAAATATATTATGTAAAGATTTGTGAACATCACCATGTCATAGGAATGTAGACGTTTTTGTTAATAGTTTATATAATATATTATTATTATTTTGTTTTCCACGTTTTTATACCTATGTTTAATTTTTATATTTTAAGAGAGCTTATATTAGCATATTTTTACTAAGTATATAGCAATTTGCAGATGTTTTATAAAAAGAACAGAATGTGCTTTAGATTTGCCTTTATGAAAGTAAAAACTAAGTTAAGTTCAGAATACTGATAGTGTAGGATGCCATAGACATCAGATCTACGTAATTTTAGCAAAGTTAGAACTTTGTGAGTACATAATTCCTTGAGTAGAAAGAAATTAAGGTCTAATCTAAATTTATTGGTTTATGATACAAAATTAGACCAGTGCTTTTTGTACTAAGTTACTTGGCTACTACTTTACGATGTTTAAAACATGTTTACAACATATTAAAAATTATTTTTGAAAAGTATTTTTTCCAACGATGCTATTGAACTTATTTTAAAATATGCAGTATAAATATTATATATACTAAATATTTTAATATTATTATATACTAAATATTACTATATATGGCTATACATGTGTTCAAAAGATTTTAGATCTGCACCTGTAATATTCTTGATGAAAAAAGTACTTAAGTAGAAAATAACACAAACTTCGGATAGTTCCAATTGTAAATAAAACTATATTTGAAATATACATTTTTGATCGTTTCCTGGTGCATATGAAGGGTTGTACACGTCCCCTTCTTCTTCAAATACTTCTTCTAACTAACTTAAGAAAAATATAAGTTTATACAAAATAGGATGAAACATACTTTACAATAAATAAACGTATACTTAATTACATAAAATAATATGTAACTATTATTGCTAACAATTATGATTCCCTGTCGTGTGTGTTGAGTGCGAGCTTACACGGCAGGCCACCTTTTACTGAAGTGGGCACACAGTCCTGGCTGGCACTAACAATGAACCTTATCGCACTAATTTTATGTTATAAAAGTTGTATTAGTTATTTTGATCATGACTTTAATAAATATTTATTTTTGTATTATAACATTTAAGTATAGAGTATAAAGGATGTTTTTATTTTTAAATAGCACTATAGAATATGTCTGAATATCGGCACTGGTGGCGCAGTGCTGTAACCCAGCTACTTGGGGACAAAGTGTTTGGGAGATTGTAGGCGATAGCTTCCATGCTCGATTCTTTCAATACCAACACGGCGTCCGCTCAATGGTTGCCATCGACGTGAACACTACTATGGAAGTCTGGGGTGTCCATGTTGGATAGTAGTCAAGGTTCAGATGTTGTGTAGAGAAGAGAACTGAGTGTCAGACTTACCAGTTAGCTAAAAATCAGACCAACACTACGCGGTTCGGATTCCACGTAAATTCCATTTCTGTTCCATAGTTCTGG
Organism: Stictocephala bisonia; assembly: GCA_035578905.1. Lineage (NCBI taxonomy): Eukaryota > Metazoa > Arthropoda > Insecta > Hemiptera > Membracidae > Stictocephala > Stictocephala bisonia. The sequence continues at coordinate 1,992,875 of JAQJVL010000057.1, read as the reverse complement.
CTATTAAAGGCTATCAATAAATAGTCCTTTCTGAGCTAAGTCGAACTCAGATAGTAATAATGACTACACTCGTTCATCCACTCTCATCACACTCATTCACACCTCATATTCGCCCATGTCTCTAAGAGCGGTGTCTTAGAAATGAATAATGAATAGAAGTACATGTTAAAATCTGTTGGTTATTTTAACACTCTAATAGAAAGCATGTCGGTTGAGTTTGGACTTTTATTTCTTATAATTTCAAGTGGTAATTAAAGAAATTGTTATTGAGGGTTGGTTCAGTTTCGAAAATCTCCTAATCCACTGGCCATCTCCCGAAAGCGGATCACTCGGGTGTAAGGACCGAACCCTAACCGCAATTTCCCGGGACGGTTGGACGAGATTGCACTTGGACGACACCCTAAACACTAAGACCCCACAAGGATTGTTCAGTGGAGTCACCCACCTTCAGTTGGCAAGTCCTTATGCCCCCCCCCCCCCCAGTAATTGAGTTCAAATAGGGGTTTTAATCACAATTGTTAAAAAAGAAAAACTTGTAATTCTGTTTACAAGGTTAATTTTTATTGCGTAGTAACAATTTTTAACATGTCATGCAATCGTCAATATTACATACATAAATATTTAAAATGTGTTAAAATTCTAAAACTAAACAAAAAATGGTCATTCACCCCACATTCACACACATATTACTAACATTCATACAGCCACAATCACACTGCCTTCCTGTCCTGCTGTTTAATCGTCCCAGCGACTCATCAAAAACTCATCAACAGAATAGAAAGCTTTAGCCATCAAGAGGTGTCTAAGTCGAGTTTTGAATTGACTTTGGTTGTTAATTGAAAATTCTTCAGGGAGCCTGTCGATTAGTCTGACACCAACCTGATGTGGCATGTGGTCTGATAGTGCCAATCTGTGTTGCTGTGTTCGGAGGTTGTCCCTGCCTCTAGTGTAGTATTGGTGAACGTTCCTGCCACGAATTAAGGAAGAACGTGATCTGCAGTATATTATCACCTCATACATGTAAAGGCAAGGTAAAGTCAGTAATTTTAACTCCCTAAAAGAATTCCGGCACGACTCTCGTTGGTTCAACTTAGCAATTATTCTGACAGCCTTTTTTTGAAGTTTAAAAACCCTTTCAATTTTGCTTTTTGCACAACCTCCCCAAAGTATCACTCCGTATTCCTGATGTGAATACACCATGCCATAGTAGGCCATGAGTATTCAGTAGGGGCCTACTCATGTAATAATAAACACTAGACTATTAATGTATTTAGTTATATAATACACATATGCTTGATATAGAAATTAATAACAGATTAATCATTCATTTTAACAACGGGGTCGCTTAATTATTTTGTCATTTTTCTTAAATACTGAGGAGGTGGGATGATTTACGCCTTGTCACCCTAGACCCTTGGCATTGTAACGAGCTCACTGACTCTCCCTTCAAGATTATGTCACCGTCACCCTTTATAAAGTTATTGATAAACAATTTAATTCTATTTTGGCTTTTCGCCAAAAATATTGAAGATCCATAGCTAATCTAAGTTACCTTAAATTTTATGGCCTATTTAAAAAACCTTTGCATAACCGTAATTTTTTAACGAAAGGTCCATTTGAAGTGTAGTTTGCGGCATTCTTCATTTCTTGACCAGCACTTTAAAATTATGTGTATATCAATCTATGCTTACATCAGTGTCGGCACTGGTGGCGCAGTGCTGTAACACAGCTACTTGGGGACAAAGTGTTTGGGAGATTGTAGGCGATAGGTTGGATGCTCGGTCCTCTTAATACCGACATGGCATCCGCTCAATGGTTGCCATTAACGTGGACACTACTAGAGAAGTCTGGGGTGTCCATTTTGGGTGATAATCATTGTACGGATGTTGTGTGGGGGAGATAACTGAGTATCAGGCTTGTCAATTAGCTGAAAATCAGACCAGCACTACGTGGTTCGGATTCCACGTAAATCAGTAGGTGCCTTAGTTGCCCTGGCTGTTGGGCTATTTATACACACCTCCCCGCCCATACACTTACGGTGGTAATGACCCACCAGCCCGCCCATACACTTACGGCGAATCCAGAAAACAATCACAGAAAGGGCAATAATCATATAAATTGCCCTTTCTGAGGAACAGTTGAACTCAATTAGTAACCAGACTACACTCATCCACACTCATCCTACACTCATATCATCATTCATATTCGCCTTAAAATACGCACAACGTTGTGTCGACGTCTCGTATGTAAGAATGTAAGAAATTAAAATTATCTACTGACTCCTTGTGGGCCGTCCCCCATTGGAGTAAGAGAGTCAGTAAGAAAGTTAAAAAATATGTTTTTAACTTCCAATTTAGTTTGTAAAGTTTTAATCCTCTAGCATGATAAATAATAAAAATATTAAACTGTCTCCAGATATTTTACTAACGTTGTATACATGTGTTAGGTGTAACGCGTGTTTGAACTAGACATGAGAGACCAATAATTGGTCAAGCTTGTCAGCTGATTATTCATGATTATAGCACGCGTTCAGTAAATTGTTTGTGTTTTAGCCCCGTTTAACACCGCAGCTCCAGAAAGCGTGGCCAAGTTATTGTTTGTTTTGATTTTGAAATACGCGACACTGGTCACAAGCAAAGGCCCAATAACACGGTAGGAACACAACGATTGTATTCTGGCTTCCTTGGGCTACACTATAATAAACAGGTGACTTTTGTTTACATATGTTTTATGTAAACAAAAGTCTATAATCCAAAAACTATATATTCTCTCATCACGAAAAAGTTAGCTTTTGTATCATATAAACCCAATAATGAAGGATGTATCGATTCCATTGCTAAGGGGTATAAACAGACCTTCAACGTGTCCTTTTTCCATAAGAGTAACATTGGCATTAAGGAAAAAGGTTACTCAAACCGCTTATACAAAAACCATGACACTAAAGCTTAGCTAATTTTGATTTCATTGTGAAATGTAAGGTAATCTACACTAGTTCTGACTCTGACATGATTGCTCAACTTTGTATCCCCCTAAAGTTATAGACTTATAGGGTTTTATAGACTATAAAACTCTATTATCAAGGAAAACGGTAGCAGGCTGAGCTTTTATTTTGATGTGATGATTTAGAGAACTACGAAGGGAAGGTTAAGAAAGTTTAGAGAACCATCCCGTAAATGTGAAGCAACGGCTTTCGGTTAGTAATTTATATAGTCTTAGAAGAAACGTTATATATTTTGACAGTTTGAACAGACGGAAACCTGTAGTGACTTTAAATTAAAGAAAAAGTACTAAGTTTGTAATATATTAATTATGCTTTATTTACTAACTAAGCTAATAAAATCGGCACTAGTGGCGCAGTGCTGTAACCCAGCTACTTGGGACAAAGTGTTGTAGAGATTGTAGCCGATAGGTTCTATTGACGTGGCATCCGCTCAGTTGTTGCTATCGGCGTGAACACTACCAGAGAAGTCTGGGTGTCTATTTTGGGTGGTAATCGGTATTTGGAGAGAGAAATGAGTATCAGACTGGTCAATTAGCTGTGGTTCGGATTCCGTGTAATTATGTTGATCCCTTAGTTGCCCTGGCTATTGGGCTATTAACAAAGGGCTCTTTCTGAGCATAAGCCAAACTTAGTAAGTACAACGATCCATACTACAAAGATCATTCATACTGATCCTAAACTCATATAATCATTCTAATTCACCTAAAACAAATATACACAAAGTTGTGTAGGCGTTTCATATCTGAGAATAACAATATGAGAATAACCTCAGGTGGAACCTAATCATAAAATATGGGATGTATTGAAACAAATTAAAGGTCAACATTTTATTAAGGAGAGCAATTAATTTGTAAAAATCTGTTTGCAGGTAATGGGTCGATTTATGTATCGATATATAGCTTCAAGTTACATTCGAGTATTGTTATCAGATGGTAAACACTCCTAGTCATGTTAGTACGATTGTTACATAAATGTTAAATCACACGTTAAAAATCCGCCGTTATGAAAACACCTCAAAGAACCTCCCTCTTATTTCAGCGTTTCCTGTATCTGATGTCAAATTTCACGGACGATTTATCAAAAAAGAGTTGTGTATCGACTTTGATGGAGTTCTCTGTGTTATGTCGCTTACTTCAATATAAGAGGTTTCAATGTTATACTCTTCACCTTTGTGTTATAACTCGAACTTAATGTACCGTACATATACATTGATTTCATGTTCAAACTTGCAATTCAGAAATATATTTAATTGCATAGAAATGTTAGGGTACATAGACTATATAGATATGCCGCTTAGAAAACGACTTACTGAACGTTCTGGTTCGAGTGAGATGCACTGAGTGGTGGAAGTGAGACAGAGAACTACTCTTCTCCTACTGTGGAATTCAATTTAAAAATTGTCATAGCAACCAGGATTATGGAAGGCCGCCTGCTGGTGGCGCAATAATAAGCCCCGCCCATTACTTATTCGTACCAACGAATCAAGCTTATTACGATTAAATTAAGTCAATATTTAGTGTTCAAATAACAATTAATAATGGCAATAATTCAATGAATAATAATAATGTAAACAATAAATATAAATAATTAAAGAAACTTGAACAGTTCATTTCAGTTTTTTTTTTTCAACTTAACATTGTTGCGAAAGATAGTCAAGCCTGTGAAGTAAAGCAGCACAGCGATGGAACGGTACCCCTCTGCAGCTGACACCCCTCCAAGCGCTAAATTTAACACGCAGGCTGCTTACTGTCCGGCCCATTTAAAGTTTTAATATTTACAATTTTAAATGCTTTGACCGGTGAAAGTCCTTTAAAAAACCTCGTTATTGAAATATTAACCGACGCACAATTCTTCTTACAATGACGAATGCAATTTTAACTAGGTAATTGGGAAATTTTATTCTAAGCAATGTTTGGTAATTATGCACTTTCTAGACGCATCTGAAGTCGTGATATGTTGTTTAACAAAGTGGGGGAAGTACACTTTTATTTGTAGGGAAGTAAGTTCTTATCGCTGAAAATCATTTTAAAATCTTTTCAACTTGCACATTTTTTACGTTAAACAAAAATACGTACATAGTTGGTTTTGAGATGAAATTATTATTTTCGGCTCTAATAACATACATTTTTATGTGACTGAACTTATCCTAGCCAATCACAACTTAATATATCCTTAACAAAATTTCGTGATTTGCGTAAAAATCGGGACCCTGACCACCGGGACTGTCTGCCGGCCATCCCGCCGATGGAAATATGTATACAAATTATTTTTTTTTGTAGTTGTTACTTTTGTCATGATCGGCGCAAGTTAGTCATTATAATAGATTCACCCAGAAAGTGGTTTTTATGCGTTATTTTGATAAATAATTTATGTAGTTCAAAATAGTTTTCTGTTCTGTCTCAATTATCAGCGTTCAGTTAAAATCCAATTAAAGAAAAACTGTCGGAAAAATCACGCAAAATATTTTAAATATAAAAAATTATATTTGCAAAAAGTACGGTTTTGATTTTTTTTTTATTACAAAATGCGTTTTCTGCGGAATAAAAACTATGTTTCCAGAAAATATAGATATGATGTTACCCAAAGTTTACAATTATATCAACATTTAAGAGCTTCTAGATAGTGAATAAATACCCAAAGTTGGAAGGTAATCAATGTGAAACAAAGCGTTATTGAGTGTTGGCCGGGGTAGTGAGGCGTGTGAATGTGACCAATTCATGTGTTTGGCACATGCAAACACAACCAGCTGGAATGTTTGCTTAATTGTCTGTTGCCGGCAGTTGCGTGATTGCGGTCGTCTTGCGTGTTTGTATTTCATATTGGAATTGGGGGGACGCAGAGAGTAGACACCTCCAGATATGTTCAAACGTAACAAAACAAGTAGGACTACACATTTTATTTATTTATTTAGCACAAAAACATTGATAATAATGTGTGATACACTTCGAATAGGTGCTAGGTATGTTAATTAATTACTAAATAGTTATGAAAACATACAAAGATATCACTAGCTAAATTCATAATAAAACAAAATTTAAATATTAAAAGAAAAAAGTATACATTACTATCTAGGAATTCTCTTACATTATAATAGTTTTTCCAAACAAACTTTGATGGTGGTCAAAATATATTTTTCATTAAAATTAATAATACTTATTGGTAATTTATTATACATTTTGGCTACCACGAAAAAATGCTTTTTTCTGATTTTAAGATTTGAAATTTGAAATTAAAATGGTGCTTCATATCATATGAACGATGAAGTTTTAAACAGTAAAATATATTATTATTGAATATTTTGTTTGCCTTAAGCAAATTGTTTTTTTTTATTTTTTTAAAATATGGGCGTAAATTAAACGTTTGCTTATAAAAATAGTCAAAATATGTTGTAGGCTATAATTCCTCTAACCCAGGGGTTCCCAAATGGGAGTTGGTGAGAGGAGGCAGAATGACAAGTCAAGGGGGCGCGAGACCAGTTGGAAATAAGATTTAAAGTTATTATAGGAGTTCAGTGAAAATACAAGCTCATCCATCTAGTGATCAGACTAACTTCTTTTTCTCATACCAGTTCTTCCTTACCTATTAAATTAAAACTTAACAATTTATTTCATATTTCTTGTGAAAGTAGAAATAAATATGTTTTTATTTTCAATAATACGCTACTTGTGTTTTTATGCCCAAACATTCCCTACAATTTATCGTGTAAGGGGGCGTGGAAGGCTTTCACTTTAACAGGAGGGGGCGTGGTACGAAAAAAGTTTGGGAACCTCAGCTCTAACTGCTCATAATACATCTGAAAAAAATAATGTTCTCCTTTTTGCTTTAAAAACGACATAAGAAATATTAGGCTTATCATTGCACCAAAATTTAACTGTTTAACATATCTTATTAGGCACAACTAATATTGATACATATTAAAAGAGGAAAGTATAAAATTGTTGGTAAAATTTACTTAATTACCTACCAATATAAATAGAAGCCACGCCAATCATTTATATTTTAAATTGGGTGAATTTAACAAAGGTGATGTTTATAGAGACAAATGTTCTTTAAAATAACAGTTTTATTTGTTCAAATTGGTAATAGCAGCTATTGTTTAGTTACCTACTGTATTATTTGTGTTTTGAGAGACGTTCTGAAACAAATGCATTCTTTATTTTCGTGTCCTAATATTAACGTATACAAAATATTGTACATTGACCATACTTTTTTAATGAGCAAACTAAAACAAGTTGGAATTTCTAGTAATGCTTTAAACTTCTTATGTTCATAAATTTTAGACCGTATACAAAGATCAGTTTTATGTAAAAATGGAACAAGGTTTACTATCTGAGAGTGGGAATTGTAAATACAGGTGTTCCTCAAGGATCCATTATAGGACCTACGTTACTTTTTATTTTCATATATATCAACCATCACAATTACAATATTACTTTGATTTAGATGCAGATAATACTTCGGGTTTTCTAACAAATAAAAACCTTAAGGTTTTGCAAAGTGTTACATGATTAAATGACAAATTTGAAACATTGGTATGACTTTTAATCAATTAATCCAAAAGAAATATAGTTCAGTTCAAAGCACGGAATAATGCAAGGGACATATTATTGACCAATTCTATAAATTTAAAAGTGACGTTTTAGGAATAACAGTAGATCAACATTTATTATTCATTTTATTGTTATTTTCTCATTCTGAATATTCTTATTCCTTTATACATCCCTTGTGAAATTATTTACTAGATTACTCCTGTAGAGAAACAATGTCAATCAAGACCAATTCGACTGAGCACTGTGGGAGGAGCATAGATAATTAATAGTACAGTTCTGGCATACAAATTGCCTTTGTCAACTTGCCCCTCCAGTCACGTAGGGCAAACTGATTCAATTATTAAAATCTACTTAGTTCTCTTTTAAAGCTTTATTTTCCATTTGACCCTTTTGTTATATCAATGATTACTTGTTTCTATACTCAATGGTTATATTCACGAAGGCGTAAAACTTGCCATGATGGGGAATGCTGAGATGAGTGAAGCAGATTTGAACCAAAACATGAAAAAAAAAAAAAAATACTAACGGTACAGTTGAATCGATTTGATTGAATCTTATCTTATTATCTAAAACAAGCCACGTCCGGACAAACTTTTTTGGCTCCAAGGATTTTTCATTTTTAAATTCTTATTGGAGGTTTCAACCATGAGAAATCGATTGGCACCGGTCTCGACCCCGGGAAAATTTGATTCTGCCCCAGAGGCTCCTAGACTTCCCGTGATCACGACGAAGCTGCGCAGTAGAATGTGACGTCACATGGGCGAAATCAGCAGATTTTTTTCTTCTATTAAATACTGGATAATAAATCTACCAATTGCATAGAAGCATTCAGCTAAATAGTAAGCAAGTTATGTACCAATTATCAGCTAGAATTGTAATTACGGGAATTAGAACAATATTGTTGTGTTCATTTTTGCCATTTAGCACATGTGACGTCATGGGAGATGCGCGTGATACCTACCGTCTTCTTTTCTAGGTACCGCAGTTTTCTTATGTGTTGCTATAGTTACTTAGCAGTGTAATGTTATTTATTTTGTACAATAAGGTTCACAAAAACCCAAAATTAGATAATGTTAAACTAATACACACAAGTGAAATATCAAATTAAAGGTATTCTTCTCTTACTTACTAATATTGCATCATATTTTAGAAAAGACTATGCTTATAAGTTCCACTGCTCCAAATACCAAAATTCATGGTCATAATGCCTAAGAATCCTGGCGAAAGTCTGATCTTCCTCACGAGGTGACATCCCGAGATCCTCAACAGTAGCTGAGCGTTTTGGTGAGGCCGTAGGCCGAGCTCCACAAAGAGGATAAAGATAAAAGCGGAAGACCTCCGAAAATGAATATTAACAATAACCTACAAGGTAGAGCAACAACAAACGATCCTCAGGAACTTCGGGGAAATATGGACGCTGCCTCTTCACTTTGCAAAATTCAACTGAGCGAAGCTCGCTCTCATGATACTGTATATAAAAGCTGATCGATAATTTTAATCGAGCCAAGAGAAATATTGCCAGTATTGTCTGCCAGACGTCTTTTGTAAATAAAGTTATAATGCAAATTTGATTTAGTAAAACTAAAATATGACCATAATTAAAAGAAATAATGTTAGCCTACCATAGCCTACAACTATCTCACAAAAATCTGTTATGGGCATTTTGTTCTTTAATCGGTGTGACAGTCTTAATTTTGTACCATAGTTCCAAACCATGGATAATAAACGAAGGTCATGAGCTCAGCCATATGCCTCAATTTATATAATTGGCGTAAGCGACAGTAAGCGACCTGCGTGTTATGTTTAGCGCAGAGGGGTTCCAGCGGCAGAGGGGAATCCTTACACCACTGTGCTGTTTTATTTCACCAAGTTCCGCAATAGTGTTGTTCGAAAAAAATTCAACTGTAATGAACTGTAGATGTTTGTTTAATTGGTATTTATTGTTTACATTATTATTAATTGTATTATTTTTACTATCAATTGTTATTTGAGTGCTTAATAATTGTTTAATTTAATCGTTCTAAGCTTGATTTGTTAGTGTTAATTTTGATTGTTTGTTGGTTTGCCTACCAATGACGTAGTGGGTGGGGCTTTCTAAGCGCCGCCACCACGCCGCTTTCCATCATCCTAGTTGCTAACTTTTTTAATGGAATTATACAGTGGAGGGAGAGTAGTTCTCTGTCTCACTTCCATCACTCATTTCATCTAACTTGCACCAATGCATTCAGTAGGTCGTTTTGTCGTGTTTGGGGTGATAGGACCCGGTGGTGAATAAGTCGCATAAATCCTCTATAACAGTAGATAGAATAGAATAGAAAATTTCTTTATTTGTAAAAAATAATACATTATTTACAAAAAAAGTGATGTTAGGGCCTCGTGGCTCTTTCTAACACTTAACCTTATCTTAGTTAGAGATAACCATACCCTATAAAACACACAAAATAAATAAGCTGCAGAAATTCTGTATAACAGTAGTTAGATATGATAAACCATATGAAATAAATAAGCTGCAGAAATTCTGTATAACAGTAGTTAGATATGATAAACCATACGAAATAAATGAGCTGCAGAAATTCTGTATAACAGTAGTTAGATATGATAAACCATACGAAATAAATGAGCTGCAGAAATTCTGTATAACAGTAGTTAGATATGATAAACCATACGAAATAAATGAGCTGCAGAAATTCTGTATAACAGTAGTTAGATATGATAAACCATACGAAATAAATAAGCTGCAGAAATTCTGTATAACAGTAGTTAGATATGATAAACCATACGAAATAAATAAGCTGCAGAAATTCTGTATAACAGTAGTTAGATATGATAAACCGTACGAAATAAATAAGCTGCAGAAATTCTGTATAACAGTAGTTAGATATGATAAACCATACGAAATAAATAAGCTGCAGAAATTCTGTACAACAGTAGTTAGAATTGATAAACCACACGAAATAAATAAGCTGCAGAAATTCTGTATAACAGTAGTTAAGAGATGATAAACCATACGAAATAAATAAGCTGCAGAAATTCTGTATAACAGTAGTTAGATATGATAAACCATACGAAATAAATAAGCTGCAGAAATTCTGTATGATAAACCATACGAAATAAATAAGCTGCAGAAATTCTGTATAACAGTAGTTAGATATGATAAACCATACGAAATAAATAAGCTGCAGAAATTCTGTACAACAGTAGTTAGAAATTACGAACCTTACTAACACACAACAGATTCAACATTTTAAAATTTTATTGAAAGGAAATATTGAAATTTATGTCATAATCAAATTAAGATGAAAGTCAAATGAAGGAAACCTGTTTGGGCTGTCGTAAAAACCACCCCTAATTTTTATTTTGTGCCAGAATTGATAAAAGTGCACATTTTAATAGTCACTTATAGAAAGGGCTTTTAAGGATCCGCCGATTGATTATTTAAACTTTTTTAGAATGTACAACCCTATATTATTGTCATTGCATTTAAAACGTAAATGTTTGATATGTTACGATTTTTATCACAACATGAAGACACTCTCATTTTACATTAATTAATTCAAACGAAATTAATAAGATTCTAGTCTAGACTTCAGTCCATGTAATTTATGTTCCAACAGTTGGCAATAAAAAAATAAAGAAATACTCGTAAATACCAAACGCCAATACTTCAGTCTTTTTGACTGGTGGATAGAGGCCTAAACTTCAGTCATTTTGACTGGTGGATAGAGGCCTATACTTCAGACCCTACAACTTAATTTAAAGACGAAAATCTCATAAACTATGACTATACTAATAATTTTATTATATTTAAAGTTGGTGTTTTAATTCTTTGGAATTAAAAAAGAAAACACCCGTTACAGCTATCTGCACTACGATATGAATAACGCCATATTTGTTAGTTTACATTTTGGACCGAATTCGATTCAGGTAAGCAGACAATCCCTTAATAGTCTACGGTTAGCTTGTGAATCTCGCAGGAGGTTCTCCTAGATGGAGATAAACCACAAACAATCAATTATCGATCTCGGCAGCGGGTAGTGAGCGAGCACTAGTCCTGCGGCTTTCATAACGCAACTTGTGATGAGTTCCTGACAAGAAGATGAGAATGATATAAATTATACAGACTGTCTTCCTCTTTCTGACTGGATAGGAATTGTGACTTTGAAGTCTTCCAACAGTAGTTTGTACTGCAACTATTATTGTTTTAGTTATAAAAATATATTTAATACAACAGGTATCTAACAGTAAGTTTGTGTTAATATATAGTACTGTACTTTACATTTTCTCTAAAACACAAACTGCCCCACGGGCGTACTCTGAACATTATTGTCATTCTTATTTACAAACATTGAGAAGTCTTAAGTCGATTCAAATTGCTTTCTGATACCTTAAAATCGATTTTGTAATCTCCAAAACTTATTTTTATTTGTGTGGACAGAGATTTTGTGCATTCTCCCTATATAGACAACTGAATGTCCAACGAAGTTGACTTCATACAATGGTTAATCCTACGCTTTGTGGCAAGGGGTCGGACAATAATTTTTTTTATGGTCATAGACAATTATTTTTTAAGTATAAAAATCTAGGCTCTTTCACTTCTAGTCGGCTTTAGAAGAAAACCACTGTATTTATTTTTACAAAAATTACTTCGTTAATTTTTTATAAATGCCAGAACATTTTTGTGGATATTTTTTGTCGTCATGAAACAAAATGGTAAATCAACAAAATCCATTTACGACATTAGCTACAATAATTTTCCAAGTAATTTATACAATTACTTATACTTCTGAATTTAGTTATATAGATTATATTAACATATCAGTACTCGAAAAATCCATCTTATATCCTGCATTGTTGGTTTAATTTTAAACACATAAACTGGACGAAACTCTCGCATAAAGCTTTGTAAAGCTAGTTCGGATCTTTTCCGTTATACGTATACCACTATTTAAATATATTGAATAATACATTTTAACCATTGTTTGGTATAAATAACGGAACACGGTATTCAATTTATTGATTTAAAACATGTTTTCCTCATTTTCAACCTCTAGAATCCCAATACATCGAGGCCGCCCATATACATCGCGCTGCGGCAGTTATGGTTAGGTTAGGTTATTATATTGTAGAATGAACCTGTAATTTGTAAAAACATTCTACAATAGGCTATGCCGCGGCGCGATGTATATGGATATATTTTGGGATTGCTGACACATAACGGAAAAGATCCGACATTAAATAGTGGTATACGTATAACGGAAAAGATCCGCTAGTTCGAATAAACGAATACACAAACTAGTAAACCTACAGTATCTAAGATTTGTATCTAAGAACTGTTCAACACACTGAATTGGAATCCAATGTTCTAGTACACTTAACTTAAACTGAATTTGAATACACTATCAAAGCACATCTACCCTAAAAGGGATTGAAACCCAATGTTCTAGTACACTTAACATAAACTGAATTTGAATACACTATTAAAGCACATCTAACTTAAATGGGACTGGAATCCAATGTTCTAGTACACTTATCTTAAACTGAATTTGAATACACTATCAAAGCACATCTACCCTAAAAGGGATTGAAACCCAATGTTCTAGTACACTTAACATAAACTGAATTTTAATACACTATTAAAGCACATCTACCCTAAATGGGATTGGAATCCAATGTTCTAGTACACTTAACTTAAACTGAATTTGAATACACTAATAAAGCACATCTAACTTAAATGGGATTGGAATCCAATGTTCTAGTACACTTAACTTAAACTGAATTTGAATACAATATTAAAGCCCATCTACCCTAAATGGAATTGGAATCCAATGTTCTAGTACACTTAACTTAAACTGAATTTGAATACAATATTAAAGCACATAAACCCTAAATGAGATTGGAATCCAATGTTCTAGTGCACTTAACTTAAACTGAATTTGAATACAATATTAAAGCACATCTACCATAAATGGGATTGGAATCCAATGTTCTAGTACACTTAACTTAAACTGAATTTGAATACACTATCAAAGCACATCTACCCTAAATGGATTTGGAATCCAATGTTCTAGTACACTTAACGTAAACTGAATTTGAATACACTATCAAAACACATCTACCCTAAATGGATTTGGAATCCAATGTTCTAGTACACTTAACTTAAACTGAATTTTAATACACTATTAAAGCACATCTACCTTAATGGGATTGGAATCCAATGTTCTAGTACACTTAACTTAAACTGAATTTAAATACAATATTAAAGCACATCTACCCTAAATGAGATTGGAATCCAATGTTCTAGTGCACTTAACTTAATATGAATTTGAGTACAATATTAAAGCACATCTACCATAAATGGGATTGGAATCCAATGTTCTAGGACACTTAACTTAAACTGAATTTGAATACAATATTAAAGCACATCTACCATAAATGAGATTGGAATCCAATGTTCTAGTATACTTAACTTAAACTGAATTTGAATACAATATTAAAGCACATCTACCCTAAAAGGGATTGAAAACCAATGTTTTAGTACACTTAACATAAACTGAATTTGAATACACTATTAAAGCACATCTAACTTAAATGGGATTGGAATCCAATGTTCTAGTACACTTAACTTAAACTGAATTTGAATACACTAATAAAGCACACCTAACTTAAATGGGATTGGAATCCAATGTTCTAGTACACTTAACTTAAACTGAATTTGAATACTATATTAAAGCCCATCTACCCTAAATGGGATTGGAATCCAATGTTCTAGTACACTTAACTTAAACTGAATTTGAATACACTATCAAAGCACATCTACCCTAAATGGATTTGGAATCCAATGTTCTAGTACACTTAACGTAAACTGAATTTGAATACACTATCAAAACACATCTACCCTAAATGGATTTGGAATCCAATGTTCTAGTACACTTAACTTAAACTGAATTTTAATACACTATTAAAGCACATCTACCCTAAATGGGATTGGAATCCAATGTTCTAGTACACTTAACTTAAACTGAATTTAAATACAATATTAAAGCACATCTACCCTAAATGAGATTGGAATCCAATGTTCTAGTGCACTTAACTTAATATGAATTTGAGTACAATATTAAAGCACATCTACCATAAATGGGATTGGAATCCAATGTTCTAGGACACTTAACTTAAACTGAATTTGAATACAATATTAAAGCACATCTACCATAAATGAGATTGGAATCCAATGTTCTAGTATACTTAACTTAAACTGAATTTGAATACAATATTAAAGCACATCTACCCTAAAAGGGATTGAAAACCAATGTTTTAGTACACTTAACATAAACTGAATTTGAATACACTATTAAAGCACATCTAACTTAAATGGGATTGGAATCCAATGTTCTAGTACACTTAACTTAAACTGAATTTGAATACACTAATAAAGCACACCTAACTTAAATGGGATTGGAATCCAATGTTCTAGTACACTTAACTTAAACTGAATTTGAATACTATATTAAAGCCCATCTACCCTAAATGGGATTGGAATCCAATGTTCTAGTACACTTAACTTAAACTGAATTTGAATACAATATTAAAGCACATGTACCCTAAATGTGATTGGAATCCAATGTTCTAGTACACTTAACTTAAACTGAATTTGAATACAATATTAAAGCACATCCACCATAAATGGGATTGGAATCCAATGTTCTAGTACACTTAACTTAAACTGAATTTGAATACAATATTAAAGCATATCTACCCTAAATGAGATTGGAATCCAATGTTCTAGTGCACTTAACTTAAACTGAATTTGAATACAATATTAAAGCACATCCACCATAAATGGGATTGGAATACAATGTTCTAGGACACTTAACTTAAACTGAATTTGAATACAATATTAAAGCACATATACCATAAATGAGATTGGAATACAATGTTCTAGTACACTTAACTTAAACTGAATTTGAATACAATATTAAAGCACATCTACCATAAATGGGATTGGAATCCAATGTTCTAGTACACTTAACTTAAACTGAATCTGAATACAATATTAAAGCACATCTACCCTAAATGAGATTGGAATCCAATGTTCTAGTACGCTTAACTTAAACTGAATTTGAATACAATATTAAAGCACATCTACCCTAAATGGGATTGGAATCCAATGTTCTAGTACACTTAACTTAAACTGAATTTGAATACAATATTAAAGCACATCTACCCTAAATGAGATTGGAATCCAATGTTCTAGTGCACTTAACTTAAACTGAATTTGAATACAATATTAAAGCACATCTTCCATAAATGAGATTGGAATCCAATGTTCTAGTACACTTAACTTAAACTGAATTTGAATACACTGTCAAAGGACATCTACCCTAAATGGATTTGGAATCCAATGTTCTAGTACACTTAACTTAAACTGAATTTGAATACAATATTAAAGCACATCTACCCTAAATGAGATTGGAATCCAATGTTCTAGTGCACTTAACTTAAACTGAATTTGAATACAATATTAAAGCACATCTACCATAAATGGGATTGGAATCCAATGTTCTAGTACACTTAACTTAAACTGAATTTGAATACACTATCAAAGCACATCTACCCTAAATGGATTTGGAATCCAATGTTCTAGTACACTTAACTTAAACTTAATTTGAATACACTATCAAAGCACATCTACCCTAAATGGATTTGGAATCCAATGTTCTAGTACACTTAACTTAAACTGAATTTGAATACACTATCAAAGCACATCTACCCTAAATGGATTTGGAATCCAATGTTCTAGTACACTTAACTTAAACTGAATTTGAATACACTATCAAAGCACATCTACCCTAAATGGATTTGGAATCCAATGTTCTAGTACACTTAACTTAAACTGAATTTGAATACACTATCAAAGCACATCTACCCTAAATGGGATTGGAATCCAATGTTCTAGTACACTTAACTTAAACTGAATTTGAATACAATATTAAAGCACATATACCCTAAATGAGATTGGAATCCAATGTTCTAGTGCACTTAACTTAAACTGAATTTGAATACAATATTAAAGCATATCTACCATAAATGGGATTGGAATCCAATGTTCTAGTACACTTAACTTAAACTGAATTTGAATACACTATCAAAGCACATCTACCCTAAATGGATTTGGAATCCAATGTTCTAGTACACTTAACTTAAACTGAATTTTAATACACTATTAAAGCACATCTACCCTAAATGGGATTGTAATCCAATGTTCTAGTACACTTAACTTAAACTGAATTTGAATACACTATTAAGGCACATCTACCCTAAATGGATTTGGAATCCAATGTTCTAGTACACTTAAAACATAAACTGAATTTGAATACAATATTAAAGCACATCTACCATAAATGGGATTGGAATCCAATGTTCTAGGACACTTAACTTAAACTGAATTTGAATACAATATTAAAGCACATCTACCCTAAATGGGATTGGAATCCAATGTTCTAGTACACTTAACCCAAACTGAATTTTAATACACTATTAAAGCACATCTACCCTAAATGGGATTGTAATCCAATGTTCTAGTACACTTAACTTAAACTGAATTTGATTACACTATTAAAGCACATCTAACTTAAATGGGATTGGAATCCAATGTTCTAGTACACTTAACTTAAACTGAATTTGAATACACTATCAAAGCACATCTACCCTAAATGGATTTGGAATCCAATGTTCTAGTACACTTAACTTAAACTGAATTTGAATACACTATTAAAGCACATCTACCCTAAATGGGATTGTAATCCAATGTTCTAGTACACTTAACTTAAACTGAATTTGATTACAATATTAAAGCACATCTACCCTAAATGAGATTGGAATCCAATGTTCTAGTGCACTTAACTTAAACTGAATTTGAATACAATATTAAAGCACATCTACCCTAAATGAGATTGGAATCCAATGTTCTAGTGCACTTAACTTAATATGAATTTGAGTACAATATTAAAGCACATCTACCATAAATGGGATTGGAATCCAATGTTCTAGGACACTTAACTTAAACTGAATTTGAATACAATATTAAAGCACATCTACCATAAATGAGATTGGAATCGAATGTTCTAGTATACTTAACTTAAACTGAATTTGAATACAATATTAAAGCACATCTACCATAAATGGGATTGGAATCCAATGTTCTAGTACACTTAACTTAAACTGAATTTGAATACAATATTAAAGCACATCTACCCTAAATGAGATTGGAATCCAATGTTCTAGTGCACTTAACTTAAACTGAATTTGAATACAATATTAAAGCACACCTACCATAAATGGGATTGGAATCCAATGTTCTAGGACACTTAACTTAAATTGAATTTGAATACAATATTAAAGCACATCTACCATAAATGGGATTGGAATCCAATGTTCTAGTACACTTAACTTAAACTGAATTTGAATACAATATTAAAGCACATCTACCATAAATGGGATTGGAATCCAATGTTCTAGGACACTTAACTTAAACTGAATTTGAATACAATATTAAAGCACATCTACCATAAATGGGATTGGAATCCAATGTTCTAGGACACTTAACTTAAACTGAATTTGAATACAATATTAAAGCACATCTACCATAAATGGGATTGGAATCCAATGTTCTAGGACACTTAACTTAAACTGAATTTGAATACAATATTAAAGCACATCTACCATAAATGGGATTGGAATCCAATGTTCTAGGACACTTAACTTAAACTGAATTTGAATACAATATTAAAGCACATCTACCATAAATGGGATTGGAATCCAATGTTCTAGTACACTTAACTTAAACTGAATTTGAATACAATATTAAAGCACATCTACCATAAATGGGATTGGAATCCAATGTTCTAGGACACTTAACTTAAACTGAATTTGAATACAATATTAAAGCACATCTACCATAAATGGGATTGGAATCCAATGTTCTAGGACACTTAACTTAAATTGAATTTGAATACAATATTAAAGCACATCTACCATAAATGGGATTGGAATCCAATGTTCTAGGACACTTAACTTAAACTGAATTTGAATACAATATTAAAGCACACCTACCATAAATTGGATTGGAATCCAATGTTCTAGTACACTTAACTTAAACTGAATTTGAATACAATATTAAAGCACATCTACCCTAAATGAGATTGGAATCCAATGTTCTAGTGCACTTAACTTAAACTGAATTTGAATACAATATTAAAGCACATCTACCATAAATGGGATTGGAATCCAATGTTCTAGTACACTTAACTTAAACTGAATTTGAATACAATATTAAAGCACATCTACCCTAAATGAGATTGGAATCCAATGTTATAGTGCACTTAACTTAAACTGAATTTGAATACAATATTAAAGCACATCTACCCTAAATGAGATTGGAATCCAATGTTCTAGTGCACTTAACTTAAACTGAATTTGAATACAATATTAAAGCACACCTACCATAAATGGGATTGGAATCCAATGTTCTAGGACACTTAACTTAAATTGAATTTGAATACAATATTAAAGCACATCTACCATAAATGGGATTGGAATCCAATGTTCTAATACACTTAACTTAAACTGAATTTGAATACAATATTAAAGCACATCTACCCTAAATTGCAATAGAATCCAATGTTCCAGTATTGCCACCCTGAACTGAATTTGATTTCAATGTTCTTGGACACCTTCACTAAACTGGATTTGAATCCCTTTATTCTAATAATTCTACACTGTGCTGAATTTTCTAAATTTGTATATAATGCTCTAATAAACTGACTTGTACTGGGTTTATTTGATTTAAATAGACAGTTATAATTAAAAGACCTACCCCAAACTGGAGTGAATCCAATTTCATAATATAAAGTACCTTTTCTATTCTGGATTTACTTGATTTGAATAAATAGTTCTTTTGATTTGTCCTAAAATGGATTTAATTGACTGATATAAGAAAACCTACCAAATACTGGATTTAAATGCAGACGTTCTATTAAACTTACCCTAGACTGAATTAGAATATACTAATTCCTAGTAAACCTGCCACAATCTGGATTAAAACGCACCGTTCCTTTTCTGTTTATTCTGGGAGATAGGGTAAAGCGCTTCTCTGCCAATAATTAGATCCCTAAGACTATCTGCAACATTAAAAAAGCAACGACCGGCTGAGAATTCGGGAGAGGGGGCTTGAAGCTCTTGGATCCCAGCCAAAATTCTATCAAACAAAGGGCCCAGAATAAAACGGTCCCATGCCAAAGTGAGTTCTGTTGTTGCATTTACTCCTGCGCGAGTTTTCTTTCAAGTCTCAAAAGTGTCGAGCTAGCTGCCGGCTTGTATACTCAAACTCCTCTGTTTACATGAATGAAATTCTATTTTAACACGGTTTATTTGTGCCTTATAAATCTTATCCGGCCACAAATCTCCCAGGGTTTTGTCAAGGAGACTCGTTACTTGTACGTTACGTGTACATCATCACCCCTCCCCCTCACATGTGCAAAGGATTATGTGCTGGATTACCAACACAATCGGTGCCTTGTCAACTTTTACCATCGGATTAAATAGTTATAATGACCAAAATAATTATAAGTACAAATGTTTAGTAAAAGGTGTTTTATCACCATTAAAAAACAAGATGAGTTATTACCAAGCCTAATATGTGCCTAGGGGTTTTAAAGTCCTAATTTTACAATCTCCTTTTAAGGTTTGAAAAAATGTGATCGCGTGCTCGGTTATCAGGTGGGACCACGTGTCAAGTATGTTTCATTAAACATAGTTTCAATTTTGACATTTACTGATTATATACAAACGTATGGACACGATACCTTAACTAGTGCAATCATAAATTAAAAGACCTTCTTTTATTACGTTGTTCACTAAACAACTTTTTAAACCATATGTGTTTAAATGCACTAAAACTATAAATAAGAAAAAAGTTTGTGGTATTACTAAAACAATAATTTATATATTAAATATCATACAAGTAAACGATACAGGTGAAGTAAACAAAGATGGTAGGAATATTTAAATATTTCACACAAACACTCTTTTACCTTTTATTTTCTGATAAGTCGGTACTTTTTTATTAAGCATTTAATGTAATTTAGAGTACATTTTGCTTAATCTGGGACAAACGTTTATAGGACATTTGTTATTCGAGAAATTACAATTTTTAATTTTGATCGTAGTTTGGGAACCCCTACATTTAAAGAGCATATACGATGTAAATTGTATTCTTGATGACAAGTAGAAACTTACTGGATATTTCCAATACTTCCAGTGTTTTAAGGTACTAACACAAACACGACGTGTCGACAGGTATAAAAACTGCTATCGTCTTATGGTGTTACTACCTTAGCCCACATTTACAGCTAGTTGTTTTCATATTTCTCTTTTATAAATTTAGTAATTTAAGAAACCCCTAAAAACATGATTATAGAGTACGGCTGACTGTTAAGAAAGTCACTAGTTCTTTGTCTGCAGAGGCTGTCGGCCATATTGGTTTTAATCCCATAAGAACAATGTTATCTTCCAACCGAACATACGATCACGCGTATCCAAACTAAAAGTAATTTTTTAATGGATTTTTCCAAACAAATTGCAATTGATCAAGAATGAAATTGCGCATTTGAATTGTCTTGCGGATTCCTAATTAGTTTTATAGAAAATATAAAACTATTTAGTTTAAAGTTTTTATTTTCACATATTTTTAAAATCTAGGCGCATGTATACAAAATATCAAAAGCAAACCCAACGTGCAATGTGATAACGTTTAAAGTGATACCTCATATACAACTGTTATCAGTAAATAACTGAAAATATGAATTCGCAAATAAAATTGTTCTTATGGGATTAAAACCAACATGGCCGATAGCCTCGGCAGACTCTTAAAAACTACCACAAATAACACAATTATGACAAAATATAAAATACAATATGAAATACAAAATATGGAAATGTTTAACAATATAATTAATTGTCAGATGAAAAAGGTTTACACTTTGTAAAATTTCACTACTTATTTAACATTTGTTTATAACATATTAAATAAATGGTTCCAAATAATTAGCACAAACTCCCCCCTCCATATTAAACACTAAGAATCAAAACTTTGAAAATTACCAGTTTGATTTCCAAATATGTTTTTTTGCCATAACTAAAAAACTAGTCAAGTTAGAGACATGCGGTTTTTACTAAAATATTTTAAATTATAATTCACACCTTTCTTGAAAATTTAATCAAAACCATTAGAACATTTTTTGAGACAGTTCAATTTTTGTCATTTTTGCCTATAAAAGTAAAAAAATAAATAGAATTTCAAAAAAGTGAAAAAAATTGTTCGGAGATATTGACTAAATACACATACACTCCAAATTGAATCAACATTGACAGTTCGCATGTCTCCAGCAAACTGCACATACGGACAGACATCAAACATATTTTTCGAAAAACCCACTTTTTTGGGTTCAGGCGACTCTAAAATGGATTTTTAGACCAACTTGTAAAAAAATATTTTTAGACGATCACAATACTTTCTCTTTGCTGACGCATATGAAAGTAATAAGATTGCCACTTTTAAACATAAATTGAAAATTTATCATTTTATTTGTATGTATCCTTTCTATAGAGCATAAATAATAAGTAAATTATATACTTATATTAAATTCTACTTTTTTTAAATGGACATATCGCTGTGATTATTTTTTGTATGTAGCTTTAATGATTATTTTGTCGTTTTCTCATTTCAATTTTTATTTTATTATGACCATAAAATAATTTTAAACTGTTTCATCTGATTTAGTATTTAAATATGCGCCAAAAATCGTTAAGACGTGCAGTACCAAGTCAATGCTACAATTATGTTCAACTTCAGCTCAGTTGATATTATCACAGAATTACTTGAAACTTTTGATATTTTGTTCAATATATAAGTTGTGTTATAACTTTAATAATACTTCACAAAAATACAAAACGATATTACATTAATGTACATGTAACATTAGTTATAAGTCGCATTATTCCTCCAATAATATAATATAGCATATATCCTTTTTTAAAAGGACACGCAGAAAACATTAAAACATTAGTTTATAAGTTATTAAAATTTTGTAATCGTAAGGAAATTTCAGTTTTAAAAAATCGGTAAACTTTCCTCTAAAATTATATCTATTTGAAACTGCCTGGAAGTTTGTTAAAAACTACACTACTGTCGGCGCAGAGGTTATGTTTGAAGGTTGTTCTCGGAGAAACTAAGAGGCCTATGAAGTATTTATTTTTTTTTAATTTATTTATTCATAAGACGCCGATCGTCAGATATGGGCGAATATGGATTTCGAATGAGTGTGATGAGTGTAGATGAGCGAATGTAGTCATTGTTACAAACTAAGGCCGACTATTCCTTAGAAAGTGTCATTAATTAATAGCCCAATGACAAATGAACAGCCGATGATTATCAGCTGATCCTTCTCAAAATGTATTGACTCTGATTAGGATCGAACTGAGAACCTTTAGCACATGAAGCTGGGATTGAACCAAGTATTCAATCACACAGTTGTTTTTTCGTTTAATTTTAAGCTGTGGCATGTGCATTATTATATTTTGTTATAAGTTTCAGTAATTTTTACCCTAGTTAAAACAAAGAAGTACCGGAATTTTAAATAGTTTTCACTATACATCAAATTTACATTTTTACAACTTAAAACCCCTTTATTGTATCCCATTTATACTTTTAAATGTGGTTGACGGGAGTGTAATAAAATTAATGAGGCCTATCGTAACTGCACATTTCGTAACGGTCACAACGTGGCCAAGCAATTCATTTTACGACTTATGGAAGCCAAGAGAACCTTGTTTCAGGAAATTTACGTAAAATAATTGTCTTGAAAATTAAAAAATCTAAAATTCATAAAAATTATAGAAAACATGCTTTTCTAACATGTCTTAAAATACCGTATAAAAGCGATACATTTACGGGGTTTTAAGTAATAAAACTGTAAAGATGATACACAGGGAAAAGCAGTTAAAATTCCGGTACTTTTTGTTCCAATTAGGGTAAAAATTATTAAAACTTATAATAAAATTATTTTAAAAGTGAATATTTCATAACGTAAAATTAAACGGGGAAACAATGGTGTGATTGGATCTGTTATAGGCCTCTTACTTTCATAGTAAACAACATTCAAACTCAGGTACACGTAATTTCTGTGAAGACAGTAGACAAATGCTGCGACCCTTTTTGAGTTTAGTGGTGTTGGGTTTGAGAACTATATATCTCCTATTTCTGGCGGCGGCTGATTGATCACACTGCTGATGGGGAATAAATGCTTGTTCCTTCTCACAAACATACAGAGCTCATCTCACCAGTCCACTGAAAGTACGACTGTGTCTTCCCTAAACAATGATTATAATATTACATGATTATAAACTGCTAATTATAGCAATTAACTGATATTACTCAACTCTGCTTAAACAATTTATTGACGTTACACTGGTTTAGAACCCTCGAAAAAACAGCACTACAATACAATGCAGATTCAAATTGCGGGTGATGAACGGAAATCAATACCGGAAGACTCCTACAGAAAGCATAACATTTTGGGCGGATTCTTGTATAAACAAAGTTAATATGGAAATACTGAGAGAGAATTTAAATATAAATGAAGATGAATAAACTTAATAGATTTTAAATGTTGTAAATAATTTGACAGAATTAGCACTAGAAGAGTCATATTATCTGATAGTATAAGTTTTTTAGGTTTGCATCAATATACCCAAATTTACTCATAAGAAATATTAGACCATGAAAAAACACACAAGTTGATGAAGTAGATGCTTTTGATATTCGAAAGGTACAATCATACGCTTACATGACAATAGTATCCTAT
This sequence comes from Stictocephala bisonia, assembly GCA_035578905.1. Taxonomy (NCBI): domain Eukaryota; kingdom Metazoa; phylum Arthropoda; class Insecta; order Hemiptera; family Membracidae; genus Stictocephala; species Stictocephala bisonia. The sequence goes on along the minus strand of JAQJVL010000057.1, from coordinate 1,968,405 downwards.
CAAGTTACTGGAGAGACCATACATTTAGAGAATTACAGAATAAGCCCTAAAACGCATCCTTGAGGCGTTCCAGTTAACAATACCAAGTATAAAGATCTACTTTAGAGTAAAAATATGTATTTAAGTGTTTCAGCACTGTTTCGGAGTGAATCGAGAGATTACTATATACTATAGGATTATATATACTATGGTCAGGAGAGACTAAATGCGTGTTTACTTGGTAATTATGTATGTATTCCTTTCAGGTGGAGAGGGGGCAAGCCTAAAATGCCCCAGACACCATGCCCCTCCCTCAGTCCCCGTCAAGTAACAGCGCTGTAAGTACTTCAATCAAATATTGGATAGTTTGCCTACAAGTGGAATCTTATTATAAAACAAATTTAAATTTTCAAGAAATATTATGAAATAACCCAATGGCATAATACTTTATTTACAGCGTTATACGAACTGTTTGAAGGATTACTAAATATGATGCTGTATCAATTAATTGAGGAACACTAGTTTACAGTGTTAAATATACATAATTATTAAGTCACAGCTGTATCTTAATAATAATTGATGTACAATTAATTACTATTGATATTGTATTGTAGTTTCTGCTGTAGAATTTATATCATTGTAAGGTTAGTTATATATGCTTATTATAAAAACACCAATAATAATTGTACTCTATTAATAACTATATATTTAAGTTATTAATAGAGTTTTTAAAAATCAGATAGTCAATAGTTACTGCATGCCATGTCCATTTTATAGTCAATAGTCAATGCCTCGGCGTTTATATACATCGGTTTTATGAAAATATGAGTTTGAAAAAACCCATTTTTTTAAACTTCTGCTTCGTTTTTAATGCTATCTAAGAGTGTATTACAAACAGTTTTATTTAACATAAAACATTTGTATCTATTAAGGTAATAATAGTATGTATATCATAGTATTTAGCTGATGAAGTTACAGTTAAATATTTCGGTACAGTTTTCCATACATATTTTGTTATATTCTTTAATACAAGCATATCGATTTGTATGTCACAGATCAACGTTGCTTCTTGAAAAGCCGACGACTTGTAATTACTCAGCGACGTTTTTAAATCAACACAGTTTTAACAACTATCTTTTGTAACGATGTCTCAAGAAATGTTTTATATTCTTTTGAAAGGCTCTTCTATTAAACAAGTAATGGCCTGTTAGGCACTTTTTAAACTGTTCTAATGAGTTGTCTATCTTATGTAGATACTTTAAGTATCTATGGTAAGTATAGTATAGAAAATATAGAAAGCTCAAATCAAAATTAAATACAGAACCACGCTCTGAAATGTTTGATTACTACATTTTTGGGTCTGCAATAATTAATGTTAAGTGTGGGTTATATTTACTGTATTCTTAAAGGAGAACTTTGGATAGCCTTTTCTCAATTTCACTCTAGTTTTGTTTGGCTCTTTTATAAAAATGAGTGTATTACTATATAACTATATACTATATTACTTTTGAATGGTCAATGAACTTACTATAGAGATTTGTATTCATGGATATTATCTTAATATTTACTACTAGTCTACGACAAACGAAAATAACTTCTGCAGCACGAACAATACTACGAGGTGTTTAATTATACGGACACTGAACGTATGAAATGGTTATTTTAAAAGCATTTAATACTTTTTGAACCTTCGATTCTGCGGGAAATGTAATCCGAGTATACTCACGTGCTTAAAAAAATATGTGTGTTAGTTAAATGTACAGTGTGCACCTTTTGGTATTTGTGCAGGTTCTAGACGCTTCACCAAACTTGACATTTGTACCACCAGTACAAATGAGAGGGTAGAATAAGATCTCTGTTTTCTAGGAAAACAATTATTCCGGGGAAGTCACGTTTTACTCGTACGATAATGATTGTACGATCAAACTATAATAGTGCGATAGTGATAGTACGATCGAACGATAATCGTACTATAATGAAAGTAACGGTCGAAGGATAATATTACGATAGTAATAGTACGATCGATCAATAATAGTACAATAGTGATAGTACGATCGAACGATATTACGATCGAACGGGTGGGATAATGAAATGAAATGAAAAAAAGGACTTTATTTTTAAGGCGAGATTAGGACTGGACAGCCCTCTCTACCACCTAACCTTATCACAAATAACAAAACTAATCATAAAAATAACACAGAACATTACTATTAATACAATATAAACCAATTGCAACATTTCCGTAATCAACAATAAAAAACAAAACTTGACATATCAAACATAAAAAATAACTTTACAAATGAATATCTACACAAAATAATACAAATCTTCAAAAACACAATCATCCATCACTCATACATACCATCCGCAAACCATGACCACCAAACGCACCTGCCCGCTCCGTCTACAGGTCCCGCAAAAATAGGTTCTTTAGCTCCGCCCCGAACTCGATCGAATGATAGTACGATCGAACGATAATCGTACTATAGTGAAAGTAACGGTCGAACGATAATATTACGATAGTGAGAGTACGATCGAACGATAATAGTACGATAGTGATAATACGATTGAACGAATATCGTACGATAGTGAGAGTACGATCAAACGTAACCGTACAATAATGGTAGTACGGTCGAACGATAATCGTACTATAATGAAAGTAACGGTCGAACTATAATATTACGATAGTGATAGTACGATCGATCGATAATCGTACGATAGTGATAGTACAATCGAACGATAATAGTACGATAATGATAGTACGATCGATCGATAATCGTACGATAGTGATAGTACGATTGAACGATAATCGTACGATAGTGAGAGTGCGATGGAACGATAATTGTAAGATAATGAAAATACGATCAAACGATAACCGTACGATAATGGTAGTACGATCGAACGATAATGGTACGACAATTATAGTACGATTGAACGATAATCGTACGATAACGATAGTACGGTCGAACGATAATCGTACGATAGTGATAGTACGATCGAACGATAACACTACGATAGTGATAGTACGATTGAACGATAATCGTACGATAGTGATAGTACGGTGGAATGATAATTGTAAGATAATGAAATACGATCAAACGATAATGGTAGTGCGATCGAACGATATAATCGTACGACAATGATAGTACGGTTGAACGATAATCGAACGATAATGATAGTACGGTCGAACGATAATATTACGATAGTGATAGTGCGATTGAACGATAATCGTACGATAGTGAAAGTACGGTTGTACGATAATTGTAAGATAATGAAATACGATCAAACGATAATCGTAAGATAATGTTAGTACGATCGAACGACATTCGTACGACAATGATAGTACGGTTGAACGATAATAGTACGATCGAACGTAATAATATGATTGAAATTGTTTCGGTCCAGATTCGTTTGGATTAATAAGATAACTCAAATTTTTGCCAAGAAAACATTTTCATAAGCGTTTAATTTAACACCTTAGATAAAATACTAACTTTAATACTAACGTTATATCCTAACGTATGATATGTACGTAGTAAAGGGACTATTCCGTTCCTAAGAATCACTCGCAAACTTTCAATTTGCACTGCAATTTTCCCCAAGTAAATATCGCAGAATTGCCAAGGCACGCCTCCGCCATCAGGAACAGCATAACAGGAAACATAACACATAACAAAGCAGCACAGTGAGTAACAATGTTTCACTAATCCCTAGTTATTGGTCGCTGTTAGTTTGTGCTGGTTTGGATGTTGTGTAAACGTTCTCAGTGCTGTTTGTTTGTTATTATTTCTTTGTTCATCTAAAAATAATTATGGATTTTGCATATTTATACGCCATATGAAATTACGATACAAAACAATATGGATGGATACCTTGTACTAAATAAATACCAAGAACCCTAGCACCAATTATAATAATGACACTTGTGGTCTAGCTATTATTTTATATACTTATAGTTTTAGGTTAGATTATGACTGGAATGTGTCTCGGCTAGACTACTTAGCTCATGAAGATTTACCCCGGAAGAGGCCTGGAACAGCGTTAACTATTTTCAATTGTTGCAGAAACTAGATTTTCAGTACACATAATTTGATAATTTTGTATTATTCCTGCTTCAATTCTATATTTTGAACTCAATACTGTAATGTTTTAAAAAATAAAATATTTAATGTTCTAACAAATGTTTGAAGGTTTTTGTCTTTTGGCTTATAGTAAATGAATGTATGAAGAAGCATATATGATGAAATATGAGTTTTTCTTATCATTTTAAGCAACGAGGTTCGTGTGTTTTGTAGACTATATCTAAATTAAATATGTATTTAGGAGTATATATAGTATTTATTTTGATACCCTACTTGAAGTTGCACTGGATATTGGGCTTTTCATATATAGCCCTTTCTGACGAATCTTCTTTTTTGAGGACAACATTGAATGAATGCAAAAATGTCGTGGTTAAATCATCAACAGTTTGATGAGACAAAGAGATGGTATACTACAGAACTAATTCATTTTTTAAAACACCTTACATTCCAAGCAAGATTTAAAACGCTAGTTGACTTGGTTATTCAAGGCTCCTCACTTACAAAATGAGAATGTTTTATTAGTTTGAAGGAGTTTGAAATCAATTTCATGATGGTATGTGATTGATTTCAAATTCTATGTCGTCAATGTCATGTCATTAATTTCATATCAGTTTTACTAATTTTATAGCAGTATTCATAATGTTTTAATTCTTAAAGATTAAACGCTGTATTTTGTTGAACAGATTTATTTATTTTTTGTAAATATGTTAGAAAATTTGTCTTTTCTTTTGTTGTGTTTTGGAGTGTGCCATTCACAATAACTACTTGTCTAAGATTATACTGTTTAAACACTGAGCAATAGTAATGACTCATTGCTGCAGAAAACTGCTATTGTACTATGTTATATTATTATACAACAGCAAAGGAAGGATATTTGTAAAGTTGTGCTAGTCATCATAATGTGTAAGATGACAAGGAGTTCCAAGCAGAGTTTGTGTTGTTATTGACAATTCAAGGTAAATGAAAATATATTTCTATTACATTGTTCTATAATATCAATTCGATATTCTATTAAATATATATGTTTGACAAAATTATAAATGATCATACTATATTTTTATATCTTGCTGTTTTCATCTCCCTGCAAAAAATTAATTTAGTTTGGTGTAGAGGAGTTCATGTCAGATTTCCTCCATAAATAAACTTACACTGAAATTTGTGTAAGATTTAGTTTGGTATTCAGTTTTCATTTTGAATGTTTATTATATCGTTATACTATCCTATATATTAAAACAATCGGGCCATTCAGTTCACTCACTTTCTGAACTTATTACTTGGTCGATTTTGATAGAATTTTTTTATTAAAAGGATAATTTTTATTTCTAAGTCATAATGGAGCTAGATTTTTGAAATTACCATAGGTTTTTGTCCTAATCGGCGTCAAAGTTGCAATGTTATTCTTATGGAGATTAATTTTAATTGACCAGCTGGTGGCATAAACAAAATGTTAAATGGTCAAAATAATTTACTATGTTAGCAATAGAGAGCAGCACAGTATTGCACGGCTAAACTATCAAGTCATCTGCGTAACGTCTTAAAACATATGGTTTCGTTCGCGCAGCTTGCAAGGCAACCATTAGAATAAAATATTTATATGATTATTTATTTCATATGAAGGTAACTAAGTGTAAAAGGAAATACTGGAGCTAGAATTTTAATGTTTAACTAATACACCCAATTGAGGTATAAAATTAAAGGTGTTCATCTCTTAATTAGTTGTATACTATCAGATTTTAGAAAAGACTATGTCTATATGATCCACTGCCCGAAAAACAAAAATTCATGGTCATACGGGTTAAGAATCTGGCAAGGCCGATCTGCCTCACGAGGCAACTTGCCGAGATTCATAGATCAGACTGTAGCAGAAAGCCATGGTGAGGCCGCAGGCTGAACTTTTTCACCGAGAGGCCGTAGGTCGAATTCCATTAAGGGACCTTTAGCAGAGCGTCTTGGCGACGCCGCAGGCCGAGTTCTACAAAGGGGCTAAAGCACAGAATAAAAAAGTCTATATCTTTGTAGCTAAAGTCAGAGTCCTCAGACGAGGCCGAAGGCCGAGCTTCCTTCACGAGCGCAGCGAGTGACGTGGTAAGCACGCAAAGCGTGCAGGGGTTTCCCCTAGTTTATCTTAACACTTTGTATTGTTATAACTAAAAACCAGTACTTAAAACAATAAATGTATTACTTTACAAATCAGAGTTGAATTGGATTCTTCGTATGTGTGTGTGTTAGGTAAAAATATTAAATTAGTTTTTATTTATTAAATTTGGTCTTAAAATAAAACTAAAAAGTAAAAGAAAACATAGTTTATTTACTTAAATTTGATGTATACTTCGTTAAAATCCTAACAAATACAAGTATATTGCAAATAGATTGTCTTAATTGCGTTTATTAATAGTGCCCACAAGGCAAGGAAATTCTTTTTGCCATACTAGTGCCTTCAATTCTCCAAACGCAACTCCGAAAGTCAGTTCGGCCTCCATAGCTCAGCCGGCGATCAGTCGCAATACCAAGGTACGTATGTGCTGCAGGTGTTGCATATACAAAACTAAGGCGACGCGTTTGACTAATACTAATAACAGTGTTTCAAATAAACACAAAGAAGAAACGCTGAGTCGAGTAAAAACAAAGCCTTATTGTTAGGGGCATTGAAAGAGCAATTCAAATTGGCTAAATGCAAATGTACAAGTTAGTAATTCTTGGTATACAGACAATGCCCGAATAATTTAATGATACATTAGTTAATGATGCATTTAATTGGTGTGTTTGGCGTACGTTGTAAAGACTTATTTATGATGGCGTGACAATACACGTGCCAGCATGCAGACACGCTCAAGGTTGCGCTCAAGTTACCTACACCGCACTAAACAACCTAAAACGGCTGCCACCATTTTGAATAGTAACAGGCCACTTGAACATTAATTATGCTCACTAAAAATACTTATATCAAAGACTAAACTTGTTTAATACTAGGTATACTATACATAGAGCGTATACACGGTTACTGTTTATACTATATTTTTATGTATTTATTTATTTATCGACCAACCCCCCTTGGAGAGCGACAAATCAATTATATTATTCTTTTTTGTGCTTTTCATTTTTTCAGATGTGGCCTTCTTACTTTCTTCAGACATTTTTCTTCCAGTTTTGAGTTAAGGGGTTTCTTGGAACCTTAAATGTTGGTAGCTTGGTTTTAAGGTTATTTTGCTCTCTAATATTTCTTGAACTAATTTTTTTAAAGATAGTCAAGAGTCAAATAATCTTTATTTGCGACAGTATGCAAACTGCATAATAGCGTCATACTTAGCTACTTCAATAGTCTATTACAATATTAACTATGTCTAATACATTAAAAACTTAAAACAATATAAGTCCGCCTGGGACGAAAGATATTCCCCAACACCAACAGCTCTCTCAGACGCTTTTTGAATACATTCAATGTACTCTCTGTTTTTATTTTTTTCTGGTAGAGTTATAAAGTCTGGCCCCATTATACAGAAGGTGTTTCTTGAAAAAGGTTGTTTTGTGGAGTGGAATGGGAATGCTGTTTCCTCTTAAGTTATAATTATGATTTCGGAATCCAGAATCAGAAAGTTTGTAGTTCTTGCGCACAAACAGTACAGAGTTGAAAATATAAAGAGCTGGGAAAGTTAAAATATTGTTGTCCTTAAAAAGTGTCCGGCAGGAGAACCTTTTTGGCTTATTGAAAACAGCACGAATAGCTCTCTTTTGAATTTTAAAACAAGATTTGATTTTCCCCCGTCATAGCCCCAAATGCTTATTCCGTATGTTAAGAATGGATAAATAAGTCCATAATATGCAGCGAGCAAAACAGTAACTTCAGCAAAGGTAGAAATACGCCTTATTACGAAGATACCGGAACTCAACTGTTTACAAACTCTGTCCATGTGTTGGTGAAAGTTTAAATTACTGTCGAGTAAAATTCCCAAAACAACGTTGTTTCTGGGTTCGGTTCAATCTCAGTGTCATCAAGCAAAATCACAAAATCGCCTCGCTCTATACGATTGCTTATCTTAAATTCCACCAATTGAGTCTTAGAACTGTTTAATGACAAACGGTTGTCATGAAACCTCTGTAATAGAGCATTTGCTTCCCTATACGCCTTAATTTCTAACTCCTGGCGACAGCCAGCCGAAACCGATAAAGAGGTGTCATCGGCGAACAAACACACATTTGCACTTGTGACACTACTAGGAAGGTCGTTGACGAAGAGTAGGAAAATAACTGGCCCAAGGACCGAGCCCTGAGGTACTCCTCTAGCCTCTTCAACCAAAAGAGACTGCCATTCTCAGACAATCATAGAAATCAGTGTACGGAACTGGTACAGATGGTGGCACGAAAGATGCGTACAGTGAAAAATGCGTACAGCGAAATATGCGTACAGAAGGAAATAGTGGTATTTGACGAGGGTAAGTATTCTCCCCGGTGGCATGAAAGATGCGTACAGTGAAATTAGGTTAGGTTAGGTTAGGTTCTCCAATCCCAAGAAACTACTAGCAAGTGACATTCATATTTATTTTAGAGGTAAACGCATTTATATAATTCAATTGTTGTAAAAGATCCATTTGCCCTAAAAGTTGTACGCATTTTTCGCCTATGTAATTGTTGTGACGTCATAGGTTACCCTTGTCATCTGTCAAAACTTGATCCTGTACGCATATTTCGCAAGATTCCTGGTGTACGCATTTTTCGCTGTACGCATTTTTCGTGTATTCGTACAGATTGCTGTATTCCTCGCAAATAAGTAGACACCCATGTATGTGGAATTCCCCTAACACCAAGCTTTTCCAGTTTGTCAAGTAAGATATCATGGTCGACAGTGTCGAAAGTTAAGGAATCGAAGATTCGTTTTGTAAATCTCATACTCTCCAACTGTGGAGTGGAAGAGAGGACTTAATTGTCTTAACTCCAACTGTGGAGTGGAAGAGAGGACTTAATAGCCCTAACTCCACCTAATAAAGACAATTTTAATTTCAACCTACAGATATGTGCATTAAAACTTAATTCTTATTTTGCTGATATAATCTTAGAGCTTTCCGATCTTTTAATTTTTATTTGATAGGCTACTAATTTTATCTCATTATTTTGGAAATGGAACCAAGTATATTTTTTATTAATTTTCTTTCTTTACATCCTAATTTTCTACCAATCCTTTATTTTATATGTATTGTTGTTTATATTCTTTTTTATTATCATTATTAAATATGTAGGCCTATATAATAAGATCTCTTTCATCTGGATTTTCTTTTGGTGTTATGTGACTTTGTCCCTTCCCAGTATTTCTTCATTCTCTCAAATATTCTTTGTATCTATGCTTCTGAGAATACCCTGGCGTAGTAATTTTGTCTATCTTGGGTGTGAATCTTATTTAAAATACAGTTGAACGTCATACAACATAAATATACTATAATATAAGTACAAAATATTATGGAGATTGATTTCGGTAAACCGCGTTTACTTTCCTCACACCGGAGGTATTCACAAAAGGACATATTCTTATTTGGTCCCCTTTAATACTTTTTTCTGTTTTATTGATTAAGTCTTCATTATTTAAATTAAGTTCTTTCATATATTGTTGTATTTCTTTTCGCCAATTTGATTTTGTATTTAGTCTGCTCAATAATGTTATTATGTTTATTTAGTCAGTTATTGTATTATGTCTATTGCATTTTTATTATTATATTATGACCAGTGGTTTTTAGTCTATGGCTCTAAAAATCAATTAATTTATCCTACTGTAATCTAACTTAATTTAACCTACTATTTGCAGTAAAATAAATACATGCAGTAATGCAAATGCAAAAACAGAAAAGACCCAAATATTGTTTACAAGATATAAACAACATTGTCCAACTAATAAAATTAAAAATATATATATGTAAAATGCCCATGAACAGTTAAACTATTAATATAGCTAACTAGCTGTACCCGCCCGCTTCGCCGGTCATAATATTGAGTTTTGATTGTACAGTGGAACCTTGATAACTCGAATCTGAAGGGACGCGAAAAAAATTCGAGTTATCGAATATTTCGAGTAAACAAGGTTCGAGTTATCGAGTGTAAAAATAGCCGACTTCGAGTTATAGAGGGTCCACAGATTATTGAACTTTTCTAAATTGTGTTGCTAGGCAGTGCGTTTGCGTGATTACTGTTTATCTGAACATCATACATAAGTAAAATATGTAGTTATAAAAAGTAATAATACATTTTATGCAGGGTTCAAATAAAACTATTTTAAATAACTGCACAGTATTTTAATTGAAGGAATGTGTAAAAGACAACTAATCGACATAAGTAATTTCAAATTTGTAAATTTAATTTAAACTAAACTGTGGCCAAATAATAATACAATAATTAAAAAATAAAATATTCAAGCTACATTATAAAATCCAATATTAATACTGTATTGGAAAAAATCAGTTACAAAAATATTTACATGGCCTTAAAAAAATCATCAATTTTTGACTGTTTACCTAATGAAGCGGCAAAATCCAAACTGGTATCCAGATTAGCAATGGATGTAACAACACTATCACTCATAACTGGCTTTTTTACAAAATATCGTCGAAGCAGGTCTATGGCAGCTCGGGCTTCTTTGAGTGTAGGTTCCGGGGTTGAGTGCATGTTGTCCGGGTCGATGGGGTCGTCATCCTCGTCTTCCTCATCATCTACTCCTGGTGAAACCACTGATGCTACGATGTCTGTGTCAGATACGTGTTCACCACAAACTGCTACATTGTCATCAACATTAACAAAGTCTTTGAACAGCATTTCTTCTATGTTGAGATTCTCCGTTGTTTCCACCCAACCTGTTGGATCTTCAATAACTGAAGCAGGATAAGCATTTCCACTCTCTTCCTCCATACTATCTCCACTGACTTTAAAACCAGACTTTTTAAAACAATTGGAAATAGTCTTATCAGTTACATTGTTCCATGCTTTCGTAAGCATCCACATGGCATCCAGAATGTTTATTTTAGTTGGAGACTCATTTTCCACATCATTCAGATATCTACGCACAACTTCCTTTCGGTAGAAACTTTTGACATTTTTAATTATTCCTTGATCTAAAGGTTGCAATTTTGACGTTGTATTTGCAGGTAAAAATTCAATTTTAATATGGGAGAGATTATACAAATCACCGTGGGCAGAGCAGTTGTCAATAAATAAAAGTATTTTTTGCTTCTTCTTCTTCATTGTTTGGTTTAAGTCTTTGAGCCACTGTCCAAAAATATCTGATGTCATCCACGCTTTCTTGTTAGCGGTATAGTCTGTAGGGAGGCTTTCGATTCCTTTCAAACATCGTGGCTTTTTAGCCTTACCAATAACAAATGGTTTCAACTTAACTGTTCCAGTAGCGTTTGCACCTAGGAGCACCGTTAACCGCTCTTTACTATGTTTACCCCCACTGCATGTCTCACCTTTGAAAGTCATGGTTTTGTCTGGTAAACACTTAAAAAATAGGGCAGTCTCATCAGCATTGTAAATGTTCTCAGGAGCGTAATCATCGGTTAGTTTAGAGAGTTTCTCAATCCACTCAGTACAAACATTTGTGTCAACACTGGCACTCTCTCCACATATCTTTTTAAAAACTACATTATTTCTTTTTTTGAAGTTTTGCAACCAACCGTTTGAAGCACGGAACCCATCATGACCTAATTTCTTTGCGAAATCAATTGCCTTTTCTTGAAGAATAGGGCCTGAAATTGAAATGTTCTTATCTCTACATTGTTTTAGCCACTTTAAAACACATCGATCTATATCTTCAAAATCAGCCTGTTTAGCCCTCTTACATGACATAGCTAGGACACTTCCTTCTTCATACTTCTCCCTATTTTTTAGGATCGTCGATAACGTATTAGGTGGAATGCCAAACTCCTTTGCAATGTCAATTTTCTTTTTATCTCCTTTGTCTACTTCTGTTAGAATCCTTTGTTTTTCTTCTACACTTAAAGTCTTGCACTTTCGCTTACCTTCCATCACACTACACAAAGAACAACACAGCGACTAATCACAAACGCACAAGGTAGAAAAACAAAGCGTGGTTACTACAGCACGTCAACAACACTGCAATAAACATACGAAATACGGACAGCGGTGAGGGGTGGGGGCGATTCATGTCACAACATGAAAATGTAGCTCCTTTATTCAACAGCGAAAATTCTGAATATCGGTTTATTGAGGTTTGCCATAATAAACTTCGAGTTATAAAGGTGAAGTGATTGGAACTTCGACTTGTAAAGGTTCGCATAGTTCCAATTTCGAGTTATAGAGGTTATACCGTGCCATTCCAGACAATGGAAAATTCGTGTTATCGAGGTTTTAATATCGAAATATTCGAGTTGTAGAGGTAAAAATAACATTAACTCTTATGAGAAGTTCAAGGGGATTTTAAAAAATTCGACTTATAAAGGATTTCGAGTTATCGAGGGTCGAGTTATCGAGGTTCAACTGTATCATTGAAATGTGCAGCAACCTTTCAGTTTACACAGTATCCAATTTAAACAGCTGATGTTTTGTGTAGTTTACTACTGTACTCAATTATTTTTAATTTTGAAAGTTTTGCCTACCACAATTTTATTCTATTTGTTTTTATTTAACAGCTATTAATCAAATAAATCAATCAATTAATATAGCTTCACAAGAAATCAAAATATAAAAATATAAACAGTATAATTTTGACATATTTAAAACCCACAGCTGATATTCTTTTTATATTTGACTTATACCTTCATGCATCCTGCTATTTGATTAACATTGAAACTTTAGAAGTCCAAGGGATGGAGCCCTGAGGGATTAAAGAAACGGGAATAGGACAGAAACCTTCCCTGGGGTATATAGAACAACTTCCCCAAGTTTCATGGCGATCGGCTGGACGGTTTGGTAGCGCATAAAGGATAGACAAACAAACATACATTGGATTATATATATATATATATATATATATATATATATATATATATATATATATATAGATTGTATCGAAACATGCAAAATTAATTGATTACAACTGTATCAGGTTCGACTTATGTACACTTCCATAAACATTGTTTTATTAATTTACTAACATTTTTATAAAAAAAATATAACTGTGGCACTTGAAAATCGTGTTTCTAAATACGACGGCTGTTGAAATATTATAATTTGTATATTTAATGTTTATTAAAATTGTATGTATCTTTTTAAACTGGAAATTTCTGACAATTACGACTGTAATCTGTAATGTCATGCATGATTGTCGGACATGTGAAACTGTCATCTTGTCGGCGTGCTATCAGTTGGTTTATTCAAGCTAGTATGTGGACTAAAGTGTTCGCTAGGCCAACAGAAAAAGATTAGATAACCTCCTGTCGATATGTTGAGACCTATGAATGCAGGGAAATGAGGTTATGTTAACTAACAACCTGTAATATGAGTTGAACCTGTGCCGCATTGAAAACGAAACAAACTAGAATAAGTATTCTACCTTTTTTCGCTACCCGTGTAGAAAGATTGAATTAAGCTAAGTGTATGTCTAGTTTTTTGTTGATTTTTTTAATTCAACTTATTTGAAACCATTATTACCCATAATATTATTAGTGAAATAAAAATTAAAAACCAACATTTAACGGATTCAATATACTTTTATTTTAACAAAAATATTAGTACTATATTTCTTTAGGATACAATGAAAAATATGTTTTTGCCATTTCCCCCACCATTTCAAGAAGTAAACCGCTCGATGTTTTGGCAAGATATCTACTTAGCCCTGACTTCACGTGGTAAACTAAAATCTATTCTAATTTTTTTTAAACTTTATCAGACTTGTCAGTCAGTTTGAAATCAGACCAATACTAAGTGGTTCGGATTTCACGATACTCTGTGAATAGTTCTGGCTATTAAACTAGTAAATTACTGCCCACATCTAAGGATCAGTCGATTTTAGTTAGTAACAAAGACTACTCGTTCATCAAAGTCATTCGGAACTTATACTGGTCCATATTGACGATCGGTGTCTTAATATTGTCGGCACTGGTGGCGCAGTGCTGTAACCCAGCTACATGGGGACAAAGTGTTTGGGATATTGTAGGCGATAGGTTGTATGCTCGGTTCTCTTAATACCGACATGGCGTCCGCTTGGTGGTTGCTATCGGCGTGGACACTACTAGAGAAGTCTGGCGTGTCCATGTTGGGTGGTAATCATTATGCGGATGTTGTGTGGGGGAGATAACTGAGTATCAGGCTTGTCAATTAGCTGAAAATCAGACCAGCACTACGTGGTTCGGATTCCACGTAAAGCTGTAGGTCCCTTAGTTGCCCTGGCTGTTGGGCTATTAATAAATTGCCCTTTCTGAGGAACAGTTGAACTCAGTTAGTAACCAGACTACACTCATCCACACTCATAAAACCATTCATATTCGCCTTAAAATACGCACAACGTTGTGTCGGCGTCTCATATTATGTAAGAATAAGAATATTTCTATAACATTCTATAAAATTTCATAAATTATTATATGCTAATTGGCTATTTATAATACTGGGTAAGTAACATTTTAGTTTTACTCTGTACCAAAGAGCAAGTAATTCAAATAGAGTGTGCATAGACAAGTCGGACCATAGGAGCAGTTGAAGCCGGGTGGTGGCCAGATCTTCTAATGTCTCACCGTGTGGGGCACACAAATTTAAATAAGAGATTTGATTGCGTCATGAATTAAGCCATTTAGAGATCAAATAACATTTTTTAAATGAGCATGTTTTTAATTCATGGGTTTATAATCCGCAATGTAATAAAATAATTTTGTTCTAACCAACAATTTACTTGTAATAATATTTTTAATAAGTAGCGAACCAATTTACAAAATTCAAATGACGAGAAAAAGTTAGTATGGTAAAATTTTTTTTCAGTCAGAGAATTTTCGTCAGTGAGAGAGTTTAAGGTTGTTAATTTAGGTTTCATAGTATCCAAATATTTTTACTCTAAGACAATTATTTTTCTTTGTATGATGTGGTTAAAATTATAAACTAAACGGAAGTGTATTTTATTATTTTTGTTCTAAAAATAACCTGTTATTAGAGTACCTACGTATCCGGGGAAGGTTATGAGGTACATTATGTTTAGTATTGTGTCCCTTGTAATTGGACCAATAGGTCTGCTAGGGGCACAGTTCTAGGTTTGTAATGTTCTACAAATATCTCATACAGGTTTGTTTTAGTGTTTCCTTTAGTTCTGTTTATATGTTATTTTCAGTTCATTTTTAATATATTCAGTTAACATTTGTATTTTAACTTTATTTACTATACTGTACTTTATGAGAATTTTGTTATTTACTTTAATATTTTGTGATTTTGTTTTCCTATTGGATATTAATTTTTGTGTTGAACATATTGTGTGAAGGCGATGAGATTAATGTATTAGGTTTTGTACTTTGTTTTTTATAATTGAACCTGCAATAAATATATTATTATTAAGTGGCATATGTAAACCATAATGCGTGAAGTTTGTATATCGCTTAATGATTCGTAGATAGCTCTTTATCGTTTGAATTGCTACCTTTACATAATTTTTCAATGTAACATAACATACATATAATTAAGCTATGAATGTATCCTACGCAGACAACAAGCTCGACGCTCCGAACTGGGACGGTAAGTGGAGCGGGCTGCCATTTTGGTGGTGACGGCCGGCTTCACCACAGAAAGGTCTATGTCCACTCTATTTGTAATACTTTCTATATGCACTGCACTTGTTCACGACTTTAGCAAAACTGTATCCGTGAGACATTTAGAAGGCTATATTTCCAATACATTTCCAATAGTCGTTGATTTTGCATGATCATATTGAGAGGACCTTAAACCATAATCATTTCTAACACAATTGGGAAATGTGAGATAGAAAATACGTCTGTAGTTGCAGTCGCTAGTGGAGCGTACGGAGTGACGATATTAGTGAGTTTGGCCCGCGGCCAGGCCTACTCACCACTAGACCATCCATTTAACCGACCGCCGCGTGTATTCATGTAAAATAATACTTCCCCGTGTTCCTCTTTGTCTCCTCTCGTCTTTGAGTTATCTCATTTGTCTTTGCACAGCCGACGACTTGAGGATTTGGCGCGCTCAGATCATTAATGCTGCTTGGCTTGTGTGCTGTGATGATGAGGTCGTTATACTTGATATGATCGTAAGAACACTTATCATTCTGGAAAATATTGTCTTCGTAATGGAAGAGGAGTAGAGATGAAAGCTTTGTAGAGATATTAATACAGTAGGAAGGTTTATGTTTTAGTGTTGTCCTAGAACCACAATCACAACAATTAAAATTAAATCGTGTGTTTTATCGAAGAAACCCCTTTTCATTGTTCGGTACAATTTATGAGTTGCCGGATGTTAGAGTTGGAGATCAAGTAAAAAAATAGAGATATATTATAATGGTATCATAAAACTATAAATGTTACCATCTGAGATCACATTAACCAACTATATTTTCTAGCAGAGATATAAAGATAATAATTGTAAAGTTATTATCTTTATATCTACAGTAAATCCATCAAACCCTCTACCTTCATGGCTTCCAGTACTGTGCAGCATAGTTCCTACGGATGTAAGGCGCAAAGAGGCACTTCTAATAGAGTTTAAACATATGCTATCTACTCCGAATCTACCCATTTTGCATGGATACTTAAGTCTAGTAAACCATCTCTTCGACTGGATTCCCAGTTTATCTCAAACGAATCGTCGCTAAAAACCAACTGACTGTTAAATTGAGATATGTTTAACGGTCGAAACAAGTTTGTGGATAACCGGCTTGATTCTGCGCAATGAAACACTGAGTGAATGTTTTCTGAACTACTAATTTTATTAATTTTTCGAAATGATTTATGATTGGTCTGTTGTTTCAGGCGAGTAGTACAGTGTCGGTGATTTCAGAACGCACCAAGGCCATCCGAGCTCAATATTTTTTCGAGCGGCGGCTGCTGTTCATCTGCACCATCTTGGTGGGCGTGGCGGCTGTGCTGTGGATAGCGTCCATATCGACGGACTTCTGGTTCATCATCGAAGGTGGAAATGGCATCTGGATCAATGAAACCAAACGCTACTTTCTCAAGAGCAACTCTGGTCTGTTCAAAATATGTCGGTAAGTTAAAGCAATATTACAATGTATAAGATTAATTTGAACATTTTAAAGTTGAACATCACGGAACAGATAACATAGTTTTCAGATTGTAATGAAATTCGTCGATTTATTTTATTTACTAGTTGGATTTACTAATACAAGGATCTATTTTTCTGCTTAATTTTTCTTAATTAAACACTATTGTAGAACATCTGCTTTTACCTGACTCAACACTTACAATATTTCAATATACATGGTGTCTTACAAGCCCTCCCTCCCCTCAATTAACTTTTTTATGATTAGGATGAAGTGATTTATTTAGGGGCATGTTCATATGACCAACTGAGGAGTTTTTTGTATGAAAATTTTTGACCCCCCCCCCCCACTTGAAAATTATCGGGCCTGTCTTTATTGATGGCAGCTTAACTAGTGTTAAATACTTAGACATGCTACAAAACAGCATTGGTCCTACAATAAATGAGGTAGTACAAGGTACTTACAAGCCTGTAACAAGACGGAGCTCCACCACGTTACAATATGCTTGTCAGAACTTTCTTAGATCAAACGTTTCCGGACATATGGATAGGTCGACGTACTGCTTTGTTAGAGTGGCCGTTCACCTGAACTTCAACCTCTCGATTGTTTCTTTTTGGGGTTTCTCAAAAGTAAAGTTATGACACAAAGCCCGCAAATCTCAATAAATGGCAAGAATCGAAGGTCTGCCACCTTATCAAACCTGAAATCTTACAAAATGTGAGACCCAGGTTTGAATCCAGGCATTTATTTGGTCAAGAAGTATATGGTAGCCATTTTGAGCATCTCATCATAGTGTAATTGATGTGAGATTTTAAGATTTGTACCATATTCCGTTACAGAGTTATTTACACGTTAGGGGATGTTATGAAACAATACCAACTTTAATTAGTCACCAAATTTGATAGAGAAACATTAGAGACTTCTAGTTTGTCCCATTGTTCTTCTTTTTAATACCTTGTTTTGGAGATGAATCTACAAAACAACAATGAAAAGTAAATACTTGTACATAAGGGATAGAATTTTTAGATTTAAAAGAAAAATACTTAAAAACTATCATATGCAAATTATGTATATACTGTGTGAAAGAAAAGTTTCAGAACAACTTTATAATTTCTGAAGGATTACACATAAAGCAATAAAATCTGGTACATCATTACTGCACCCATTATTCTACTTTTTGAAGTAAAGTAATTACCATTTTTCTGTTGTACTGTATCGAGGGATGGCCCGTAAGTAGTCAGAAGAAAATCTTAAATAGGTCGAGTAGTACATTAAATGTAATTTAGTAGTAGAATATAAATCCACAAATCTGCCATTTTGTAGTGGATTAACCTTTTATTTGCTGTTTGCTGTATTCATCTGTGCTGGACAGTCCCCCTTGTAATAATGTACATCTTGACCTATACTTATGTTTAATATTTTTGTCGAACACCTTGTGGACCATTCTGCATTGGAAGTGAAGAGTTACTAACTACCCTAAAAAACTATTTATGAAGTCGATTAGGCATTTACAAAGTTTAACTTTCCCAACTTGAGCTAAGAAAATAATATTAAACCGTCTAGAACTGGACCTTCCTTGTACATTTTTAAATCTTTAAACCAGCGTTATTTTTTAAAGAGTGAACCTTTAGAGGTTGGATTTGTGGTATACTACTAAAGACCTTTCATTTGATGAACTACTCGACCTATGCTTTCATTTAAGATTTTATTCTGACTCCTTGCGAGCCATTGACAGATATGACAGAAAAATGGTAATTACTTCAAAAAGTAGATTAATAGGTGCAGTAATGATGTACCAAGTTTTATTGTTTTATCTGTAATCGATCATAAATTATTAAGTTGTTCTGGGTTTTTTTTCCACACTGTCCACAGGGAGTCCCTTAAGGCTCTGTCACACTGAGCGACTTTACTCGCCGCTACTCGAGTAGCGACTACTAATCGCTAGGTGTGACATAGTCATTAGTTGCGATTAATACTCGCCGGCTAGTGAAAATTCGGTAGCGCGAGGAATAGGACATGTTCAATTTTTGACGCGACTAGTAGTTGGTAGCTGACTTTGAATTAAGCAACCATTGAATTTTGGTAATGACAACCGCATAATATTGAAGTACGACTGAGGGTCCTCACTCGCTAGTTCTTTCATAAGCGTGGCCGAGACACCAAATTTACCCCTCCTACCTACCAATCACGAACCCACTTCCTTTTTTTCTTATTTCGTGTGTTAAAAGCAACTCCACGCAAAGTTCTGAGACACTCATCAACAACAGACGTCGTAAAGCCTGTCGGCTTATTCCCACAGATGACATGACACTGGTTATCACTCCGCACACCACAGAACCTCAATAGCCACTACTAGTCGCCTAGTGTGACTGCAGGGAAGAATTTATTGGCGAGTGCGATTAGTAGCCGCGACTTGTAGCGGCGAGTAAAGTCGCTCAGTGTGACAAAGCCTTTAAAGTAAAGTCTTGCAAACATGAACATTGATAACCAAACCTGTCAGGCAGAAATAACTTGACTGTTCCACAACCAAAAATTATTTAGTTCTCGTTAGTTTGGGTTTGCATGACTTTCCTTTTCCTCAGTATTTTAACTTAATTAGTGAAAACAGAAAAATAGGCAGAATAAATCAAGGAAATATCAGGATACAAAAAAATTCTAAAAATGTTTTGCTAAGGAAGACTAAGTTCCTAGTGTAAAGTTTAATAGTTAAAGAGGAAGTTTTCACTAAAAGCTCATGCAACCTCGCAAAAATGTACCAAGCTTGGCACATAGCAAGGCCTCATGCTTGTGATATTTATATTTATAATTTTTGTTTCTTTACAATTTACAAGTGCTATTCAAATACTTTTGCTTCCTTTTAAAGTGTTAGTCAAGATTTTATTAGGTTTGAGAGCCTAATATTAAGTGCCTCTCAAAATAAATAGTTATGTATTTTTGATTTTTAGAGGCAATAAATATTAGGCTCTGATAGTTATTAATAAGCCTATTCAAGGCTGTCCATGATCATCAACTTTCCTACAAATTCTCCACGTTTCACAGATAAAAAGCCACAAGTTTAATGGCAGATTAAATTTCTTTTAAATGGGTTCTCTAACAACTGTAAATTGATCCTGTTAATAGTGTTGTGGCTTCCAGATACTTCACTGGTAGTTATTGGCTCTCCCATACATCAACATCAAGTACACAGATGATTCAATCTACTGACGCGTCATTCAGAGACTAAATAGCTTTTATTGCTTTTAACAAATATTATCTGTATGTAGTCTATGGTTTCCTTTAGTTCTTACAAACCAACAATCCTTAATTCTTGAAATGAAATATTAACTGCTTCTTTGAGAATTGTAAGAATATTGTAAAAACTTAGTAAAATATACCTAAACCTTAAGGCAGCTGTAGTAATAAGACTCTCCAATGGGGGTTGGAGTCAAGTGAATACAACATGGAACTAAACTGGCTGCATCATTGTTATGACTCACTAAAATAAATGTTACTATATATGCTCAACAAAAAATAATTAAAAAAATGTTTTCACTATAGCAATCAAATAATATAATGAATCGCTTTGATAAATGATCCATGATACACGTTTTTAAATATATTTCCAGTCACTTTTTATACCAACAACATTTTTTGGGACATGCAGAAATCTTATATCATGTAATAATTAGTCAGTTTAACCTAGAAAACTAAATGAAGATGACTTTTTATGTAAACCTCCCCCTTAAATAAAAAAAAAAAAAAAAGAATGAAAAAAGAGTTTATATATCTTTTAACATTTTTGTTTTAATAAAGATCCTTACAAATTGTTTAAAGCTAAATATCTTTATAACCTTAAATTTTAGTAAAACCTGCAAGTTGCAAAGAAGTTGAAGAATTCATTTCTTCTACCAACAGTAAAACAAGTTTTAAGATCAAACAACTATTAACTGAGAAATTGAAATTTTTATCAAATAAAAAGATTTCCTGCTTGAAGAATTCCGTTATTATTACAAACAAATTTCAATTTTTCAGTTACTAGTTGTTTGATATTACAACTTTTTTTACCATTATTTTCAAAAATAAATTAAGGTATCTACTTTTTTGTTACTTAAAGATTTTTGCTAAAATTTAAGGTTATTAAGATGTTTAAATGGCTGTCAATTTGAAAAAGATCATTGAATAAAAATGAAATTTAAATGGTATATGAATACTATAGAGATCAACAGTCATTTCGATTTTCATGATTTTATTTCAAATAACTTCAGAGATATGCAGTTTTTTGCTAAAATTACAGACAGACAGATAACGGTGCAAGATAGGCGATTTGTACAAATAATATTTTTTAAATTTATTTTTACGAAGGAATGGCCTCCAGACGTTTGGATGGCTACTTATGGGACTCCTGTATACAATAAACATTTAGTTTTTTAATTAGCATAGTACGTGTTGGTATATATACAATACAAGTAAACGTCACACAACACAAATTTATTACAATATAAGCCCAAAATGCACAAATATTATCTTTTGTGAATCCCTCTGGTCTGAGGAAGGTGAGCGTGGTTCACCGAAATCGATCACCATAATATTTGTGCATTTTGTACTTTTATTGTAATATATTTGTGCATTTTGTGCTTATATTGTAATAACTTTGTGTTGTGTGACGTTTACTTGTATTGAATAAACATTTACGATTCTAACTATTATAGTGACATTGCTGCTTATTTAATGTCTATTAAAAGTATATTTTGGTTATTACAATAATTTTAATTTTTATGAACATTGTGATTAAGCATATTTTAAAATTATTTTGCTTATATTAGAATACTCTTTGCCATTGTTTATTAATTAAATTTTCTCTGTTTTGTTCTTAATTATCTAGAGATTATGGAAACTTTTTTTTATTTTTTGGGTACTGCATGTAATAAAACACAATTCTCAATTATTACATTGTCTGTCCGTACTGCCTAGCATTTAACAGCTTTTTTCCTCAGAGGCCATTACCTACTAACTATTTATATAGTACAAAAGGAACTTTTATCTCAGTTTATCAGATGGAAACAAAACGAAAGTGTCCGTTACAAAGTGGCCATTTGGCACCTGAGGTAGGTGAATACTTGTGTGACCGCCAGCTGTGGCCATTGTAATAATAGTGCTCGCCTACCAGTCGGGCTGACAAAGCAGTATTACCTGCTCCTTCTTGTAACTCCATACCTCGTCTATATAAAATTGAATGTTGGTATTCTGTTTTTTATTAAAGGACTGTGACATCATATTTAAGTTTTTTGTCTGAAATTGTTTTTCTGCTCTCAAGTTAGTCCCACCACCCACAAATAAGAAAATTTGAATGTTTTTTAGGCTTTTGGAGAACCAAAATATGAGAGTGCCAAAATACTTTATTTGGGAATAAAATTACAAGTATTACCCTCCTTAAACTAAAAACCCTGGTAAAAGTTCAGATTAAAAAAAGACAATTCAAAATGTGGATTTTAAGACTGGAAAATTTAACTCTAGAATGTAAGTTTCAGCCAAAGCTCTGACGACAGATACTGACTGTGACCACTTTTCCACCTGATACAAAACAGATACAAGGTGGATTTTTTTCAAGTTGCCTAAGTTTGAGATTTTATGTGCAACTGTCCGCCATATCTGATGTACCATTCAATATTCACCACTTGTCCAATATCTGAGGTAAGGGGAGCCCCTTACATTTGAATTTCAGTACTCAAATCCTGGAGCCTAGATGAAATATACTTTGTTATACAGCGTCTCTTAAAAACCCCTCTCCCTTCCATTAACTTTCTTATGAACGGATATGAAGTGATTTACTTCGGGGCATGTTCATACGATCAACTGAGGAGTTTTTGTAGGTATGGAAATGTTTGACCCCCTCCAAAAATGGGGTGGTTTGGGGGTTAGTCAGTTTTTAAATAGGAACCCCTAGCAAGTGATTCCATCACTCGCTGTGCTCTTACACCTCAGACTTCGGCCTCGACATGTGACTTTCGTTATTAGTGACTGACAAATGTTAGTAGGTAATCTGCATTAAGTAAAATCATATTGTATACATTTATTTACAGTAGCTCATATTGTATACATTTATTTACAGTAACTCAATCATTGCACTTGAGCTGTAATCTATTTATATTATGAATATAAACACCCAATGTTATTTCTTAGCATATTTCAAAAGTTTTTCTTTATTTTATTTAAAAGCTGATGATTACAGACACACAGACATGCATTACCTTTTTTTATATGTATAGATAAAACAAAACTTTCTCCAAATCAAACTTACTCTCTCAAGAAAGATATATGGTTATAAAAAAAATACTCTCTCAATATTATAAAAATTATTATTTACATTCCAACAGATGTTTCATAAACATCATTATTTACATTTGAACAGCTGATGCTTTTTAACTGATTTAAGTTCCATGTTATTCTTATGGCAAAACGTAATTTGAAGGCTCCCTGTGTATTTTAAGATAAAAATATTAAATAATAAAGACCTTATTGCACAACTCCGAATAGGGAATCATTTTTTGACACTCAATCGTTAAAATTGATAAAGAAATAATGGAGGAGCTAACAAAAAAAACGGCTTCATGTAGCTTATTATATATATAAGAATTTCAAACACATAAGATATTTATTTCCATATGGAAAACAGCAAAAAAACAGTTTTAAGCCTTTTTGTTAGTTTTAATTAGCTAATTAGTTAAATAATGATGCCCTAACTGCTTATACTTCAATTTTTTAAGAATGGCTGTTGGCAATGCAACAGCAGGTGGTAAAACCACAACACCAAAGCCGGTGTTGGCCGCAGGGGAAGAAGAGACGGAGACTTCACATTTCATAAACAACACAGGACCTCGTATGATACTATACCGTAAGTCCTTTTCTCACAATCATTAAAACTTAGTCTATTCAGATATATGCTGTAATATTTTATTGTAACTCCACTTCTATACTTTTTAAAGAACAGATGATGATTGTGTAAGAAGAATTGTTTGGCTGATAGCTTGTAGACATCACTAACGGATCGGTAAAAGAGAATTGACAAGCTGCCAACTTCACACATTGATAGAGCTGGTCTGCCAAAAGAATAACATCAATAACAACTCTTGCCAATATACATTAGAGGTAGTTGTCATTGGAAATAACATTTATTCATTCTTTACATTTGATTTGCTATTAAATCTATCTTTCACAGTACAATATTATAGAAAGTATTTACTTAAATTATTTACTATTTATATTTTAGACGTTTTATGCAAGATCAGTATTATTGTTTATGAGTAGCACCTTTTTACAAAGCTAATCAGAGAAAAACATAGTAAATAAACTGCAACAGAAATTAATTAAAACAATTTGAACACTCTTAAGATGATCACATAAATAAAATGATATTCTCTGACATTATGAAAGCGTAAAAAAAGAAGAAAAGATTAGTACTAATTGTACATAGAAAAAAGAGAACATTGCCTGGCTGGATCTAAAGTTATGAAAATAGAAGTATAGTAAAAATATTATACCTGCTAAGGGTTTAATAGTGTTATATATTAAAATTTACATTAAATATGTAACATTTCATACAGAAATGAGTCTCTAACCAGGAATACTATTTTTCAAAGTTACAAAGAATATGTTAATTTGATCCAAAAGCCTATACATGTCTACCTTTTTTTAAAGAATCATGCTGTTTGAAGTTTGGGAAAAACATTATAAAGAGTTATATAATTTTTTAAAGGTCTTTATAAAATGTATCATTATTATGGTGTTATAACTGCCCTCTACCATATAATAGATAGATTATGTTTTCAAATAAAATGAATTTAAAGTCACATTCCAAAATTGTGAGGGATATTTTTGTAACTGAGGCTTATACTCAACTATCGGGTGATTAGGGAACAAGAATTTAATTTTGGAATATCATGCTGCAAAACAGTAAACTTTATTGTAGAGTTGCACAGTTAAAGTCCAGTTTGTAACTAAAGCCGTAAAAGACGGTTATAACTAATAAACAGTTTGCTGTCATTGCCTGTGACATTGAACTGTGCAATAAACTATTTTATTGTAGAGTTGCACAGTTAAAGTCCAGTTTGTAACTAAAGCCGTAAAAGACGGTTATAACTAATAAACAGTTTGCTGTCATTGCCTGTGACATTGAACTGTGCAATAAACTATTTTATTGTAGAGTTGCACAGTTAAAGTCCAGTTTGTAACTAAAGCCGTAAAAGACGGTTATAACTAATAAACAGTTTGCTGTCATTGCCTGTGACATTGAACTGTGCAATAAACTATTTTATTGTAGAGTTGCACAGTTAAAGTCCAGTTTGTAACTAAAGCCGTAAAAGACGGTTATAACTAATAAACAGTTTGCTGTCATTGCCTGTGACATTGAACTGTGCAATAAACTATTTTATTGTAGAGTTGCACAGTTAAAGTCCAGTTTGTAACTAAAGCCGTAAAAGACGGTTATAACTAATAAACAGTTTGCTGTCATTGCCTGTGACATTGAACTGTGCAATAAACTATTTTATTGTAGAGTTGCACAGTTAAAGTCCAGTTTGTAACTAAAGCCGTAAAAGACGGTTATAACTAATAAACAGTTTGCTGTCATTGCCTGTGACATTGAACTGTGCAATAAACTATTTTATTGTAGAGTTGCACAGTTAAAGTCCAGTTTGTAACTAAAGCCGTAAAAGACGGTTATAACTAATAAACAGTTTGCTGTCATTGCCTGTGACATTGAACTGTGCAATAAACTATTTTATTGTAGAGTTGCACAGTTAAAGTCCAGTTTGTAACTAAAGCCGTAAAAGACGGTTATAACTAATAAACAGTTTGCTGTCATTGCCTGTGACATTGAACTGTGCAATAAACTATTTTATTGCAGACGGTAATATCTTGCAAATTACTGCAATAAATCTCAGTTATGAAGTATTGCTTTAACAGTTCTGTAGAACACTATACCTCTTAGAAATCTAACACCGCAGATATACATTTTCTAATATAACAGATTATAACATATCAGTCATTTATGTGTATAGTTAATAACTAATTACCGTAACTGGTCATTGAAAGAAGTTTTTTAGCTAAATTTGTAGCTAAAAACAATGTTCAAATTTGTCACAGCAAAAAATTCACAGCAAGTTCAAATCACTAGCCTTTCTTAGGACAGATTGGTCTTGATGAAAATATATATTTACACATGAGGTAGAGAAAAATATTAGGTCTTGACATTGCCACTGTACGAGCATGGGTGGGTTGGATTGTCATCACCACGGTATCTGTATGGGTGAGTAGGAGGGTGATCATCAATTTACTTATACAGGTAAGTGGGAGGGTCGGGTCATCATCACTGTACGAGTATGGGTGGGTGGGAGGGTTATTATCACTGTATGACTATGGATGGTTGGGAAGGTCGTCAATTAAATCGATTGCCAAATTAAATATTTAAGATCAGTACAACGCATTTCAAACAGGAATACATTCAGGGAAAAGATTTTTTTTATTAGAAAGTTGGTCAGAGGGTAACAGGAAAGAGAATCAAAACAACTTGTTCTAGTGAAAGAAAGAAGTCATTGAGGAAGAATGAAATAAATTTGGGCACATAGAAAAGCTAACTCATTAAAATACGGTTTGTCTGTAGCTCATGTGGTCTGACTATACATATATTACATTTTATTATTTTTAATTATAATAAATGATATGTATGAACTGTAATTGAAACTACAATATCAGTTAGTTATTTTATAGTTTCAAAAATAATTTACATTATACAAACTATATTCAATCATCAGTCAGTTTAATAATTTCTTATTATTAATTTTAAAACTTTAGGTTAGGTTTAAAGGGCACTAGGCCAGGAATTAGTACATTAGGAGAGATAGGACATCAGCAAACTTACCTTAGAAGACAAGACCACTAACACCACAGCAGTAGTAAACAAATACAATAGAGTTACATGTGCACAAATTGTCTGTACCATGACACTTTCTTCAGGTGAGTAGAGAGAAGAGAGAGGGGAAGAAAGTGTCAGTGGCACAGAAAATTTGTGCACATGTGACTCTATTTTATTTATTCACTAGTACTGTGGTGTTAGTGGACTTCTGAGGTTAGTTTGCTGATGTCCTATCTCTCCTAATGTACTAATTCCTGGCCTAGTGTCCTTAAAACCAAACCTAAAGTTTTAAAATTACAAGTTTTAAATAAAGTTAAAAAAAAAACCACTCGTAATAGTTATTATTAATCTGACTGATGATTGAACATAATTTTAGGAAGAATTTGTGACTCAGATCAGATGAAAAATGTTGATCCTTTTTATTTAGTTACTTACTATAAATGACTAATTCATTCTATCTAAGAACAAATTGAATTCATTTTGTAGCTAGACTACATAAGTTACCGGTATATGTATACCATATCTCTATTAATCTTAATTCTAAGGTGTAAGAGATGATCTCTTATCTCTTTCTAATATAACTAATCTCTTTCTAATTTAAAGTTTTGCTGCTGGCAGAGTAAATAGACATTGTGTAAGAAGTCAAAATGCCTCTTATTTGGTTTATAATTAATTATTTCTTCACTTTGTGAGAATACATACTGAAATGAAATGACAAGAAAAATTGAAATGGCCTTAAACTTTTCTTGGGCCACACGAGAGTGTTAAAGAGTTTTCAGCCAATTACCCTTCAAGCTTTGAGGAGACGACAGACTGACACTTGGCTTGGCCACAGTTCAACTGGTAACCATGACGAAGCCGGGACTATTGTTATCTGCACTGCGAATCGTTTCTGTCACTTCATGCTTGCTTTTGATGCTGTTTTAGAATGGTTTCACTTGACTATTATAGAACTACTATTTATAGCATTCACATTTTAAAGGTAAAAAACTTAAAGTAACTAGACTACATATGATTCAAAACATAAAAAAACTGTGTTCTCAATTTGATTCAAAACTGCATGTTTGAATTTTGAATAAAATTGAGCAGTAAGTAGTTGTATTTAGAACCATAGCTTGAAGTAATTTGATTTAAAAGAATAGTAAAAATCTGGAATAACCGCAATTGAAATTAACACAATATTTAATATGTGCAATTTTTTAAGCGTTATTATTTTATCAATGTAAAAATAGTTTTCTACTTTATTAAGTGTTGAGGATGTTCAAAGATTAAAAATCATGAAATTTAAAGTAGACTGCTTATTTTTTAATAGGATAATTAATTCATACATGTAAAATAAATATTTATGATGTTATTATTTTAAAATACATTTTTCTTTGAGGATTGTGTACGTAATTACAAGTCAATATGCAGAGTAAGATCCTTTTCACAGCACATCTGTTTTTTCATATATTGATACCTATACTGTATTATGTATATTACAAAATATATTACTTTTATAAATATAGTCTTTGTTACTGTCATAGTTCTAGTACGAATTTAGTCAATTCACTTAAAATATTTTGAAGATGTTTCATTATCATAATTCATTCGTTGGAGGAGATATTCAGAATCACAACTCCAGTTTTATGATTTTTTTTATCATGTAGCCCTTTTTACCATATCTTAGTTGGTAGTATAGTACATAAGACATGGTTATTTAAACTAGTCGTAGTCCTAATAATATTCCTATCCAACCCAGTCAAATATGAAAGCAATGTGCACTTTTTTAAGTCACTCACCAATTCACATTGGCCACAAGTCTGTGCGTGAACCTTATTCAAGAGTGAACAACCAAACATCAGCTTAATTGGGAATTCGAACTTTGGACCATTAGATTCTACAGTCTAAAGCCTAACAAATCAGCTGCCATGCCAGCAACTTGTTTATGATAAAGTAAACAACTTTGTAATATTTCAGCTAAAAATTAATACTCTTTTCTTACTACAAGAGGTTAACTGGTGGTTAAGGAATATTGGTAAAAAAATAGCCAGTGGTATTATATCACTACATTTAAATTGATTGTTAAATTGACCATGATAAATTGTTTTTAACAAAAAATAGTGTTTTATAAATTAAACTCCTTTAGTGCTACAGCGTTTTAGTCGAAAAGTGCGAGCGTCTACATAGTAAACGCAGCGTATTTTATATATACATACGACAGGCTTGTTTATTTTACTGGCCGCTATCGATGTTATTTTATTCTAAAGGTATTAGAGAATTGATATATGTCCATTCGGTTGCTTACAGTCCACTTTTTATATTTTTTTCATGTATCAAATATCAAGTTCTCAACTAATTTTTGCGAGGACAATCTTTTTTATATTTCCTCTACCCTCCTTATTTTTTTATAAAAAAAAGAACTAAAAATATATGAAGTTTGTTCTTTAATAGATGCTCTTTACAGTGGAATAGGTAAAAGAATATTTAGGCACTCTTATGTTATTCATAGTTACAAAAATAAATAAAGTATTTATTTTTTATAAATGAAAATTACTTTTGTATGTATTTTCTTGTTATATGACTATTCGCTGTTTATTTTGTTATAATACAAAACAAAAAGTATGAAGATATGACAACAAATAACGAATCTATGAGCGTTTTACCAAAACTCTACATTTTCGCACAAAACTGCTTAGTACTTTTGGGTATATCTATAGGCCAAGCGGCATAGCACTAAAAGGGTTAAATAGATAGTAAAGTCGTCATATTAAAATTTTTAAAGAGCTGTTAACAAGTAATTTATATAATCCTACACAGAAAAATACAAAAATATCTCATTTAGTTCCTTTAGGTGTGATTCAAAAGGTCTTGGTACTTTAGAGATATCCCATTACTTGTTACAAAAAAAAAAAAAAATTGCCACAAACTCAGGATCTATCCAATGTGATTCCTTTATCGGTACCTGTGTGATTCCCTGGTTGGTGTTAGGATTGACTATACAAACAAATAGATTGCTCGCCAATGAATTGGTTTAGAATCGCGCATATGCTGCTATCTAATGGTGATTGGTTTCAACTGAGCACTCGGACGACTATTTGGTGTACTATCAGCTTAGCTATTAATCACTTTAGCAGTGCTGGAGAGAAACGGAGAGAGGGATGAAGAGAGATATAGAGAGGGAGAACACTGGCACTACCTGTGAATCACCTGACACTAATTTCACTCAAGCCCTGACTTTGGTTGGTTCACCTGATTGGTCGGTAGCTTAGTTGGTTAAATCCCAGCCTCATAAGTCAAAGTAATTTATTATCCAATAAACAACATTACATTGTATAGGTATCGTCATTTTTCTTAAAGCTAAAAGTCCTACAAACTAAATTTCTTAAATATACTATCACAGTTGGTCATCTAATATATACTAGTACACTTTTTTATTTAAAACAGTACAGTACACTAAAAAGCCTCTTCAGCCTGACTTCGTCACAGTTGGCCGACATGGTCATCAAGCAAATACAGAGGGGAATCTAGCAGCATTTCTTTTAATATCTTCAAGTCATTTTTTGTTTCTATTTTGATATTATATTTTGTGTTTTGAACATTAACAATTCTGCCACACATGTATTGTGGTGTTCTTTCGTATAAAGTTGTCCTATGAACTCTATGTTGAATGAGGGAGCCAAATCGGGTGTTATGAGGATGTCTGTATTGCAATTCAGTTATTTTTGTTTTGTCATTTAAGTAAAATTTTGCCAATTCAAGGACATATAATCCATGTACTGTAAGAATCTGTGATTTCAAAAATAGAGGATAACAAGAATCATAAAAATGTGCACCACATATTATTCGTATTGCTCTCTTCTGTACTTTAAATATTTTATCCTTATTTTCTTTAGAAGTTCCAAACCATATGGGCAAACAATATAACAGAGTGCTTTGAAAATAAGCCATATAAGCAATCTTAAGAACATCTTGGTCTACACAATGTGCTAACACTCTTAAACAGAAACAAATGGCATTTAATTTCTTAACGAGATTTTCAATATGGAAATTCCAAGAGAGTCTGTCGTCTAAAGTTATCCCTAATAATTTTTCGCTGGACACCAGAGGTATTATTGAATCATCAAGTTTAACGATGAAATCCGTATTTTGTGGACATTTTTTATCTGGTAATTCAACACATTTGATTTTGTACAATTCAACAAAAGTCCATTTTCAGAAAACCACTGGTGCAGATTTGACACTGTATTGTTGAGAGTCATTTGTAGCCCCAACGGTGTTTTGTCAGACACCACTGCTGACGTGTCATCTGCAAACTGAATACAACAACCACTCAGTACATTTGATGGTAGATCTGCCAAAAACATAACAAAAAGCAAAGGTCCCAAAATTGATCCCTGAGGTATACCTGTCTTTGTATCCGTCCAATCTGAGACTACTGTAACATTATCTTTATCAGTGCATTCCACCCTTTGCTTGCGTTTGTTAAAATAGGATGACATAAGTTTTCCTGCTATCCCTCGTATACCATACCATCTAAGTTTTTTCAGAAGTAATTTATGATTGAGACAATCAAATGCCTTAGAAAGATCACATTGAATAGAGGCAACACATTTTCCTTCTTCAACGCATTTTGTAACTAACTCTACATACCTAGTCAGTGCATTTAGCATTGATTTTTTATTCTGAAATCCAAATTGTTCTTTGTTAATAATTCCATATTGGGAAATTGGGAAATAATTCCAAAAAGGGAAACCTAAAATTCTTATACAAATAATTTTTCCAAAGTCTTTGAAAAAGATTTAAGAATGGATATGGGTCTTAGGTTCTCTTAAGTGTTTTTACCTGTTTTTTTCTTTATTAGCTTGACTGTGGCATATTTCAAGTAGTCAGGGAATATACCTTTACTGAGACACAGGTTAAATATATGAGCCAGATGTGGGGCAATATGGGTGATGCAGTTCTTCATTAGGCTAACGGGGATGTCATCCCACCCTTTTGATTGGAAAGCTCTGACTATATTTATTATTTCCTCTGTATCTGTGGGTGCTAAAAATATGGTATTTTGTATTTTATTTTTATATGCTTGTAAATACTTATTTGCTTGTTCATGGTTTGGTTTAAGTTTCAAGGAGTCTGCCACATTAGCAAAGTAATCATTTAATGTGTTTGCTGGGTCAGGGCCGATATTTTCCATGTTAGTCGTAGGTGGTGTGTTTGATTTTCCCAGCTCAGCATTTACTACAGACCAGACTGCCTTGCTTTTATTTTTCGACTTTAAAATGTTGTCTCTGTTGACTTGAGATTTTTTCCCTTAACTAATGCCTTAAGCTCTTTCTTATAAGATTTATATTTTTGTAATAACTGATAATCTTTAGTTTCTTTATAATTTACATAACAATCTCTTTTTATGGTACTGAGTCTTTTTATTTCATTCGTTACCCATGATTTCTTTCTATTTTTGCCTACTTTATAAGTTTTCTTTGGAATTATTTTGTCCATTGTTCTCTTAAATGTAGTCGCAAAGGCATTATAAACGTCGTTGACATACTCATAGTCTGGGCCAACCTTTACCTTGTATAAGTGAGACCAGTCAGTCTGCGACAAAGCCTGAAAAAAAGCTCTATATTTGTGCTTGTGAAATGTCTCTTTGTACTGTATTTACTACACACCTCGGCTGAAAATTGTATTCCGACAAGTTGGCAATTGTGATCAGATAAGCCTGGGTCTACTGTGAATGCATCCCTCGTAATAAAATTAGTGAAGAGATTATCAATGCAAGTTGAACTGTTTAATGCTACTCTAGTTGGACTATCTATATTTGGGTAAAAACCATAACGTTCTAAGAGAGACACTAACTTCTGTTTTTCTGTACTATCATAAATTAAGTTAACATTAAAGTCACCACCTACTACTACCCTAGATTTAAATCCATTTCTATTATTAAATATTAAAGGAAGCAGACTCTCAAGTATTTACAGAAATCGTTCAAAGTTACTTATATAAGGAGGTCTATAAATACATACATAAATTATATTATATTTGGTATCTTCAACAGCTGAAATTTCACATGTATTTTATAAAGATAGAGCTGCAATATCGGAACGTTCAACTACATTGGCCAGCCTGCTATCCTTAACAAGTATACAACTTCCCCCATGTTCGTTCTGATTCCTATAAAAACCAGATACAAGCCTAAAACTAAGGTTTTTGTTAAGCAAACTACTGTGTTCCTGAGCTAACCAGTGTTCCGTCATCATTAACACATTTATGTCTACATTTAATGTGTCTAAAAATATAAACAATTCTTCCTGTTTATTAATGAAACTTTGAATGTTATAATGAGCGCAATACTTTAAACATTGATCTTCTCTTTTATAATTCCCACACCAACACCTGGAACTATATCTAGGACTACACAATAAATCCTTATGACCTACATTGTGCCTTAAGATTGTATTCTTTTTACTAAAAAAATTTCATTCTTATTGCCATTAGAGTCTTTGTCCGGTGCTGTACGGGGTGACGGTGAGTGTGGGGTCGCTGCAGTGGGTGGTGGTGATGTCAGGGCACATGAGGTGGAGATCTCATCAAACACTGCAGGAGTGGACTGATCACTTGTAGGGGTAAACAGTGGCTGGAGGGCAGTCCTAGGAGCAGCTGTAGGGGACAGATCCTTCCTACCCGCGATGGTGGACTGCTCGGGAAGAGAGGCAGTCACGACAGGACCCTGGTTCTTGACCCTCTTCTCAGCAGTGCAGAGCTGTTTTGATGGTGTGCCCTCTTGATTGTCGGAAAGACTTCTGGATGCTTCTTTAGGGTTGCAACCTTCATGGGACATGAGTGGTGGAAACGTCTTCAAACATGCCACGTCCAATTGTACACCATTTGTTGTAATGGATCCAAGTTTTTGAGGTATATTAAAGGGTTTATTGATCTTATTCCCACATATTCGCAACACTGTGTGCATCAGCTGACCCAGTATTGCAGACCCTTTCCTATTTAGATGCAGCCCATCTCTAGCCAAACATGAGTTGTTTATGTACTTTTTTGCGTCTAAGAATATAGCATGGTTTTCTTTGCATAACCATCTTATATTAGAGTTTGCTGCGTCAATTGCCTTTTGGTGGGTGTCTCTTCTTCGAATTATGCTGCTTATAATAACTCTCGATGTAGGGAATGTCTGACTAACTGATTTGAGCAAATTTTTCATAGTACCCATAACTTCATCTGGGGAACGCATTTTGTTGAGATCATTTGTGCCAACATGAATAAGTACACAATCAGGTTGTTCAAAAACTGTCTTAACTTCTTGCAGTTTTTCTGCTATGTGTTCTGCATTTGCGCCAGGAAAGGGTTTTACCAATGTATTTGGGACTTTAATATATTTTATGATAGTCTCCGATGACCAAGTGACTTTGATCTTTTTTTTATATAATTTTCAACAGGATTTCTCCATGAATAATTAGCAGATTTTGTTGGTATTGTTGTTGGATCTCTTTCTTGCATAGATTCTTTACCTATTGATAATTCTGTAATATGCATATCCTTTTTTTTGTTTTCCAACTGGGGCAAGAGGCTGAAATTGGTTTTGTGTGGTTTTACCTTTTTGAAATTTTGGTGGCAATGCTTTTTTTATTTGTTTGTGCCTTTTTGCAACGTGTACTTGTTTCCAATCTGTATTTCCTGCACCTTTATTCCTAACTTGGTTATTGTCTACCGTGTTACTGTTACAATTTTGCAGTGCGTCTATGTCTTTAAGAAGCATTTCAATTATGTGGTCTTTTGTTTTTAGTTCAGCCATAAACTCTTTTTCCTTAGTTTTTAGTCTATCATAAGCCATATCTCTTTCTTTTTCCAGCTCTTTATTGCTTTTAGGGTATGGCATAATAACTTCCATTAGCTGCTGATTCTGCTTCCGTAGATTTACAATTTCTCCTTTCATTACATTAATTTTATTTATACAAGTTTCACAGCTGGTGCTTTTATACATTTTATTCGCTCTAAAATCTTTAATGTTTTGCTCCTGAAGATTATATTGACTAATATTATGTATGTCAGCTACAACAACTGTGTTATTGCTGGAAAAATTTGATTGGCCAGTTTTTATAACATGTGGACTGCTTGAAGCAATGGGAAGTGAATTTATGAAACCTCCATGAGCGGAATTATCTCATAAGATAAAGGTTCTCAGTTTGATCCCAATGAGGGTAGTAACAAATTTTGAAAGGGATCAGCTGATAACCATCACTAATTAATAGTTCATTTGTCATTGGGCTATTAATTAATGATTCTTTTTAAGGAATAGTCGGTCTTAGTTTGTAACAACGACTAAATTTGCTCATTTACAAATTCGTCCATATTTTGACGATCATTGTCTTATGAATAGATAAATAACTAAATTATAGTTTACATCACACAATATTATAAATAATTTTATTAATAAAACATTCAGTTTCGTTATACATGCTCATCTTTCAAAAAAGTATATTTAAGTATAGAAATAATTCAAAATAATTTGTATGGCAGCTATATAGTTAAGGCACTAAAAAAATATTTTAGGCAGTCTTTAGGTTAAAAATATAAAATGTTATTTTTATCAATTAGTCAGTGACTTTTAATTCAGAGGGATGTAGGCTTTATAAAATAAAAAGACAAAGAAACATTTAGCAATATTATAAGTTCAAATTCAAGATAAAGTTTGATGGCGTTTTAACCAAGCAAAATATTTATTGCACAACTGAAACTACCAGTGAGCAGTAAAGACACCTTTTCATCTTCTGTTGCTGTCTTTGTTCTCAGCTATGATGGTCAGTGTGACATGTGACATGCTACATTAACATCAACCTTGCTTTGACATCTTTCCCTTTAACACCCACAATAAACTACATCACTTGTTCTATATTTATAACAGTCGTTGCCAGTTTCTATTGTGTTGTAAACTCTTATTGTTGCACTGAATAAGGTATTACTTCTTGCTTTTGACAGTGAAAACCATCTTTTCGAAAGGCCTTGAGCATACTTAATAAACTTTTATTTGCTTATATGAGTTTTATTTCTACTAATTAGATCTTAATGTTTTATGTGGAGAATTTGTGACAGCTGGGTGTTTTTGTTGTTGCTTGAATTGATTCAAGATTGTAGTTATATTTAACATTAACTTAATTTTTTTAAATTTAACTTATCTTCAATATAGTTTGCTAAAGAAATTACATTTAAGGAACTATTTTTAATAAACAAAAACCCATTATTTCATCCTCTTGATTAAACTTTTAGGCGAGCGGCGTACCCCCGAAATTATGACCTTTACCCCTAACTGCGTGGTTACAGGGTAAATTTGGTATCAAAATATTTGTCACAAAAAACAGCACAACTTCTTCCTCTGTCATTTTTCGATTGGAGTGGGGGAAAACTGTTATTTCGTGGAAAATGCGCCTTTTTTGCGCTGTTTCGTTTTTTCGACTTTTAAGCTTTATCTCTCTCTCATTTCTTCCCTAATTGACCGATCTGGATAATTCTTTCATATAATTGTTCAGTGATGTCTCCCCTTTATATGAGCATGAATGAAATTTTTCTGCAACTTGTATTTCTAGAAATATTCCAGCAAGACCCCTGTAATAGTGGTGAAACGATTCTTTCGTTTCAAATCGAAAAAGAGTCGAGGGAATTTCTGAAAATTGAAATTTACTATATGTCAGTATCAAGCTGATAAACAGAGGAAGTTTTCCCAAAAGATTTGAAGGTTACACATCCATCTGTCTTTGAGAAACATCAGGTTGAAGTTGAGCCGCGGGCCCGGCCTACGCCCGGCCAGCGCTCGACGCCCCGCGTCGTGGAGCCGATCAAGTCCTTCTCGTGTGCAGGTTGATGTTCTGAGATTTTTTAGGGATCTGCAGATCTGATCAACAATATCTGACTTCTTTTTCGATGTTTCTTGATCTTGAGCATTAAAAATCGCGCATTCACTGATCTATTATGAAAATAAAATAATAAAAAATTATAATCAGCGAAATTCCCTCCCGATTGTAATTTTGAGAAAGAATCATGAAATATTGTGCAGGTGTATAAAAATGTATAATTGGCTATCTTTGCGATAAATGGAAATTCATCACTTTTAAAATTTATTCTTTCGCGCCAGAACGTCCGAGCGGTGGACGAACGTGTTTGATCTTGCATGTTAACGTCGCGACAATTCACTTTGCTGATTGTGTTTGTTCTGTGTTCTACCGCGATACAAAACGTATGTGTTTTCGGGGTAAAACATTCAGCTTATTGTGATTTATCGAACATTGCTAGTTATTCAGGGTTTTATTAATATTAAAAATGTCCAAAGGCAACCAGAAGCGCAAAACATCAGTATACATTATATAAACATAATATATAGACTGTATTGCTAGTACATTTGTCTCATAGTACTAGGAATAGTTTGTTATTCAATTTTTTTGCCAGTAAATAAAATTATTCCATGGTTTATAATTGTTACTTGAGACTAGAATTTCTATTTTCTTTACACCCAGCCCAATATTTCGTCAATCAGTCTCGTTATTCTGGTTATTCCTCATAAAAAAAATTTTTCTGATCTTTTTTTTTTTTAGGAGATTTATTTCAAAACTAAATATTGGTTTCGGGCTACAGCTGTTCAATACATAATTTAAGTAACTTGTTAATATGTGAATTTAAAATTTCTTGAACATTAGATACTGTCCAGATACTTGTTTCCCAAAAAGTTTGTCAAGAGTGTACAATTTTATGGTTCATTCACCGATTCCATCGCTTTTTTGAATAGCCAGTAATGACAGAGAAAAATCATGATTACACATGATAATTTGTTAGTGGGTAGTGAATATGGAACATGCCATAAATGGCATTCAGTACCGGTAAAAATTGATAGAGAAACAGACAACATTATTAAATATGTACCTGAAAAGCCGTAAAACAACAACCTGCCCACGAGAAAGACTTGATCGACTCGGCGGCGCGGGGCGTCGAGCGCTGGCCGGGCTCGTGGCTCAACTTCAACTTGATGTTTCTCAAAGACAGATGGATGTGTAACCTTCAAATATTTTGGAAAAACTTCCTCTGTTTATCAGCTTGATACTGACATATAGAAATTTCAATTTTCAGAAATTCCCTCGACTCTTTTTCGATTTGAAACAAAAGAATCGTTTCACCACTATTACAGGGGTCTTGCTGGAATATTTCCAGAAATACAAGTTGCAGAAAAATTTCATTCATGCTCATATAAAGGGGAGACATCACTGAAAAATTATATGAAAGAATTATCCAGATCGGTCAATTAGGGAAGAAATGAGAGAGAGATAAAGTTTAAAAGTCGAAAAAACGAAACAGCGCAAAAAAGGCACATTTTCCCCGAAATAACAGTTTTCCCCCACTCCAATCGAAAAATGACAGAGGAAGAAATTGTGCCGTTTTTTGTGACGAATATTTTGATACCAAATTTACCCTGTAACCAAGCAGTTAGGGGTTTCTCGTTATCTAGAGCACTTTTCGGGGGTACGCCGCTCGCCTATTTCTACCACAGTAAAATAAATGTTGATGAACATTAAAGAATAAACAAAAGAAAATTTCAAATTATCACAAAAGACCAATAACTCAATTTCCCCCATCCACTACAGACACAGATGACTAGACAGTTACCGTAATCTATCATCTCTGTCGATTTATACTGTGTAAGA
This sequence comes from Stictocephala bisonia, assembly GCA_035578905.1. Taxonomy (NCBI): domain Eukaryota; kingdom Metazoa; phylum Arthropoda; class Insecta; order Hemiptera; family Membracidae; genus Stictocephala; species Stictocephala bisonia. The sequence goes on along the minus strand of JAQJVL010000057.1, from coordinate 1,929,633 downwards.
CTTGCCTCTCTGCTAAACAACTCCTTCCCACCATCCTGGAATAAACTTGTCACAGACTGTTGATAACACAATTTCCCCACCCAGTACACACAGATGGCTAGACAGTTAATGTATGATCTCTGTCTATTTATACAACGTAAGAATTGCCTCTTTGCTAAATGATGCATTTACACCTTCTCGGAATAAACTTGTAACAGACTACCGATAAAACAATTCCCACACCCACTAAACAGTGCTGTACACACAGATAGGTAGATGGTTAATTTATCATCTCTGTCTATTTATACTCAGTGAAAGTTACTTCACTGCTAAACAACTCCGTCCCACCTTCTCGGAATAAACTTGCCACATACTGCTGATAGCACAATTTCCCACATCCTAGTGTAGTGTAGTCACTGTGCTGTACACACAAGATGGCTAGACAGCTAATGTATCATCTCTGTCTATTTATACTCAGTGAAAGTTACTTCACTGCTAAACAACTCCATCCCACCTTCTCGGAATAAACTTGCCACATACTGCTGATAGCACAATTTCCCACATCCACTACACTGTGCTGTACACACAAGATGGCTAGACAGCTAATGTATCATCTCTGTCTATTTATACTCAGTGAAAGTTACCTCACTGCTAAACAACTCCATCCCACCTTCTCGGAATAAACTTGCCACATACTGCTGATAGCACAATTTCCCACACCCACTACACTGTGCTGTACAAACAGATGGCTAGACAGCTAATGTATCATCTCTGTCTATTTATACTCGGTAAGAGTTACCTCACTGCTAAACAACTCCTTCGCATGTTCTCGAAATAAACTTGTCACAGACTTTCGATAAACACAATTTCCCCCACCCAGTACACAGTGCTGTACGCACAGATGGCTAAATAGTTAATGTATCATCTATGTCTATTTACACTCAGTGAGATTTGCCTCACTGCAAAACAACTCCATCTCACCTTCTTGTCACATACTGCTACATAAATTTGTCACATACTGCTGATAGCACAATTTCCCACGCCCACTACACAGTTATGTAAACACAGATGGCAGACAGTTAATGTATCATCTCTGTCTATTTATACTCAGTAAGAGTTACCTCACTGCTCAACAACTCCTTCACACCTTCTCGGAATAAACTTGTCACAGCCTGTTGATAACACAATTTCCCCCACCAAGTACACAGTGCTGTACAAACAGATGGCTAGACAGCTAATGTATCATCTCTGTCTATTTATACTCAGTAAGAGTTACCTCACTGCTAAACAACTCCTTCCACCTTCTCGGAATAAACTTGTCACATACTGCTGATAGCACAATTTCCCACGCCCACTACATAGTTATGTAAACACAGATGGCTAGACAGTTAATGTATCATCTCTGTCTATTTATACTCAGTGAGAGTTACATCACTGATAAACAACTCCTTGGGATAAACTTGTCACAGATTGTTGATAACATAATTCCACACCCACTACACAGTGCTGTACACACAGATGGCTAAAGAGTTAATACTGTCTCTTAATGGGAATACTTAGCTTTTTAATTAAGTTTTCTAAGAATGACCAGGCAATAATTATTAATTTTAAGGGCTTTTGCGTAGTCTAGAGAATATATTGAGCTTGCTCAATTTATTTTCGAGAACTATATTTGTACAGACAAATATCTTACTTTATTTTTCCAAAAATTTTGTTAAATGTAAGCACCTCTTCATATTTTTTGTGTAATATTTTGCTATTTAAGTATTTTTTGACAGTTTAAAATCATAAATTTTGATAACACCTAAAGAGTGAATTAAAATCATAATATATACATTTACTTACATTCACAGTATTTGTGTTGCTATCTGACGACCTTGCTATGTTTTGTAGACAGCTGTCTTAATACTTACATTCACAGTAGTTGTGTTGCTATCTGACGACCTTGCTATGTTTTGTAGACAGCTGTTTTAATACTTACATTCACAGTAGTTGTGTTGCTATCTGACGACCTTGCTATGTTTTGTAGACAGCTGTTTTAATACTTACATTCACAGTAGTTGTGTTGCTATCTGACGACCTTGCTATGTTTTGTAGACAGCTGTCTTAATACTTACATTCACAGTAGTTGTGTTTCTATCTGACGACCTTGCTATGTTTTGTAGACAGCTGTCTTAATACTTACATTCACAGTAGTTGTGTTGCTATCTGACGACCTTGCTATGTTTTGTAGACAGCTGTCTTAATACTTACATTCACAGTAGTTGTGTTGCTATCTGACGACCTTGCTATGTTTTGTAGACAGCTGTTTTAATACTTACATTCACAGTAGTTGTGTTGCTATCTGACGACCTTGCTATGTTTTGTAGACAGCTGTTTTAATACATTCAAAGTAGTTGTGTTGCTATCTGACGACCTTGCTATGTTTTGTAGACAGCTGTTTTAATACATTCACAGTAGTTGTGTTGCTATCTGACGACCTTGCTATGTTTTGTAGACAGCTGTTTTAATACATTCAAAGTAGTTGTGTTGCTATCTGACGACCTTGCTATGTTTTGTAGACAGCTGTTTTAATACATTCAAAGTAGTTGTGTTGCTATCTGACGACCTTGCTATGTTTTGTAGACAGCTGTTTTAATACATTCAAAGTAGTTGTGTTGCTATCTGACGACCTTGCTATGTTTTGTAGACAGCTGTTTTAATACATTCACAGTAGTTGTGTTGCTATCTGACGACCTTGCTATGTTTTGTAGACAGCTGTCTTAATACTTACATTCACAGTAGTTGTGTTGCTATCTGACGACCTTGCTATGTTTTGTAGACAGCTGTTTTAATACATTCAGAGTAGTTGTGTTGCTATCTGACGACCTTGCTATGTTTTGTAGACAGCTGTTTTAATACTTACATTCACAGTAGTTGTGTTGCTATCTGACGACCTTGCTATGTTTTGTAGACAGCTGTTTTAATACATTCAAAGTAGTTGTGTTGCTATCTGACGACCTTGCTATGTTTTGTAGACAGCTGTTTTAATACATTCACAGTAGTTGTGTTGCTATCTGACGACCTTGCTATGTTTTGTAGACAGCTGTTTTAATACATTCAAAGTAGTTGTGTTGCTATCTGACGACCTTGCTATGTTTTGTAGACAGCTGTTTTAATACATTCACAGTAGTTGTGTTGCTATCTGACGACCTTGCTATGTTTTGTAGACAGCTGTTTTAATACATTCAAAGTAGTTGTGTTGCTATCTGACGACCTTGCTATGTTTTGTAGACAGCTGTTTTAATACATTCACAGTAGTTGTGTTGCTATCTGACGACCTTGCTATGTTTTGTAGACAGCTGTTTTAATACATTCACAGCAGTTGTGTTGCTATCTGACGACCTTGCTATGTTTTGTAGACAGCTGTTTTAATACATTCACAGTAGTTGTGTTGCTATCTGACGACCTTGCTATGTTTTGTAGACAGCTGTTTTAATACATTCAAAGTAGTTGTGTTGCTATCTGACGACCTTGCTATGTTTTGTAGACAGCTGTTTTAATACATTCACTGTAGTTGTGTTGCTATCTGACGACCTTGCTATGTTTTGTAGACAGCTGTCTTAATACATCTTCTTTCCATGAGAATTACATGGGAACTAACTTTGAAATCAGGGTGGGAAGCCCAGAGGATGATGAGAACCCCTTACTTTTTCAATTTAAGATCCTATAGTATAAGAATCTGTAGCCGACTTCATCTTCCAGCGTTTCGGGAAGCTTGATAACTTGATACCTGAGCGAGGAGGACTTTGCCTTTTATATATTAAGACTGATTTCCAATACAGTTGTTTGTTAAATTAATATTATAGTCATTCACACTAGGTTTATCTGAATAGCATGTTTTTGTTATGAATCCACATACAGCTGCACCCTCATCTGTTTTTTGAAAAGTTAAGCATTTGTTAAGACAGTGGGATAATGTCGTTTTATCAAATTTATTACTGAAGACAACTGCTGCTCTAGTGCTCATATGTCTATCACTATGAAGGTCTGATGATAAACAATGACCGAAGGCCACATATGAGTCATATATATAGTTGACTTATTCAACACAATAAATAACTTTCATTTTCCTTGCCTTAATTTAAACTCTATTAGTAACCAGAAACAAAATGAACTCGAAACTATCTCTGTGATTGAGGCAGACATGAACCAAATAATAGATAATAATATATATTATTATCTATTATAATATATATATATATATATATATATATATATATATATATATATATATATATTGATATATGTTATATATATATATATATATATATATATATATATATAATATCATGTCTGCCTCAATCACAGAGATAGTTTTGAGTTCATTTTGTTTCTGGTTGCTAATAGAGTTTAAATTAAGGCAAGGACAATGAAAGTTATTTATTGTGTTGAATAAGTCAACTTTGTGTTGGGTGTCTATGATTATCTGATCACCAAATCCAAATTGAAATGAGCAGTCTGTTGAAGCACTGTCTAGATAAAAGTCTTGTGTTCTTTCCTCTGTAATTTTCTTGTCCTTTTGGAGTGAAACTTTTTTCTTAAGCTTGCTCTGATTGGGAATGAGAATTGTTCTAGTCACATTCCTCCAAAGTTTTGCTTTACCTTATCTGTTAAGGTGCAGGCCGTGCTTAACAGTATGAAGGTTCTTATTAAAGGTTATATTATTCAACAAGACCATATGTTTTGTCTGGGCTGCAATTTTTAGTATCTCTTCATTTATGGATGTGTTTAGTTGATTTATAATTTTATTGTATGAGGGATTATCAAACCGAAAAGGAACACCAGAAAACAAAACATTTGTGCGATTGGTAAGAAAAGTAATATGTGTAAGATTCAAGTTAGGATTGTTATTATTGGCCATGTCAGGAATATCGTTTGTCCCAGCAAGAACTACTACGAAGTCATTCTCCGTGAAGTATTTAGTTAGCTTGTCAATGTTTCCAGTAATATCAGTAAATTTTGCATTCGGTTTAATTATAGATATTACAGTGAACTTCTTCTGTAAATACTCTCGTAATATATCATTAGCATGTCGTCCATGACTGTCAGTTACCAAAAGAACTTTTTTTGTGGGTTGCTGACTTTTTGGTGAATATTTTATAAATTTTTGTGGTTTTGTAGGTTTCTTCTTCTTTTTCTGTACAATACTTTAGTTCCTTATATCGTATCCCCCATCATTTTCGTAGCAGCTATCCTCAGATTCTTCTTCTGAATCTGTTACTACAGGGGATTTCTGATGGTGAGAGCATCCTGGAAGATTTGAGCTTGATTTGGGACTTTTTCCTGTTTGAGGTCCATTGTCCACAGTACTTTGTGAGAGTCATATTAGGTTGTGTGTGATGAAATTTACAATTCATAAGTTACCTTCTTACATTCTTACATATGAGACGCCGACACAACGTTGTTGGTATTTTAAGGTGAATATGAATGGTTACATGAGTGTAGGATGAGTGTGGATGAGTGTAGTCCGGTTACTATCTGAGTTCAACTGTTCCTCAGAAAGGGCAATTTATTAATAGCCCAACAGTCAGGGCAACTAAGGGACCTACAGCTTTACGTGGAATCCGAACCACGTAGTGCTGGTCTGATTTTCAGCTAATTGACAAGCCTGATACTCAGTTATCTCCCCCACACAACATCCGCACAATGATTACCACCCAACATGGACACCCCAGACTTCTCTAGTAGTGTCCACACCGATAGCAACCATCAAGCGGACGCCATGTCGGTATTAAGAAGACCGAGCATCTAACCTATCGCCTACAATCTCCCAAACACTTTGTCTATATAGTCCTTCCTCGCCATGAGTGATAATACTATATCTTTTGTTATTGTATGTCTATTAGTTAGGACATAAATTAAATGAGCCCACTTTTCTATTGGTTCTATTGGTCTTGGTTATTAAAATTATGAAGCGAAGAATCCAATGAAAGAGTTTTTTAACTACAAAACAATGTATTCAACTGCACGTAATAAATAGGCACAACAGTCATAGTTATTATTCTGTTGAGGATCTTTTATTACAACTATGTCAGATGACGAGATGAAAAGGTAGTTGCCGAGCCGATCTGCTTTTTTTTTTTTGCTGAAGGTAGATTTTGGTTGTTTAGAAAGTCATAATAAAAAAAACTCTGTCTATATTTGCTATAAATGAGAATACTCTAATGTGTGCCCTCCTCTGTCAACGTCCCCATTGAATCGTTAATTGGCATTATCAAAAATTCTTTATTTACTATTGCTAATGGGTCCTCTAGTATTTTGACTGCTTGACATACCACAGGACTAAGTAATAATAACTATGTTACTACTACTTTCAATAGTTTTACTCAATAAAATATCAAAGTAATCATTTATTGGTTAATCAGACAAAGAATTTGTAAGGTTTTATTAATTTTCTCATTTTCTGCTTTTAATTTAAAATTGATTTCCATCAGAGTTTTCATATTTCCAGTTTGTTTATTTACTGAAAATATTTGTGGATTAAGATTCATATTATTTACTTACTCATTTTTGTTCTTAGTTAATGACACACTATTTTTATTGTAACTTCTTTTAATCTGTTTTTCTACAGGTGGGGTTTTTCAAGTAATTGTTTTAGTTTTTATATCGGTAAGATATATTACTTTGTTGTGTGTGTAGAACCTGGTTTTAATAAAAGAACTGAGCTCTTTACTTTGATGATTTGTCTTGTTCGTTATCATTTTAAAATAATGATCAGTTCAGTCTTCAGTTCAGTCGTGAAAATAAATATCTGTCTTGTCCATTATCATTTTTTAAAGACACGTTTAGTCAGGTAAATTAAAATGAGAATCCTGTTTTACATCAGTAAAATAACTTATATTTCTGCATCAACAGATTTAATTATTGCTGTCAATTCCAAAATGTATATAGCAATTAACAAATTTTATTATAATTATTTTATTTTATTATACTGTTGTATTTATTGATATTTAATACAAACTGCTTTTAATTTGACCAATAATATTAGTGCAGTAAAATTACTTAAGTTATTTTTAATAATAATTATAATCAGTTAATACATTATTTAACCATGTTTCAAATTAAGCAGGATTTATTTGAAGTTTATTCAAAACAGCTGTTTTATTTTGTTGACTTATTGGTAAGATTCAAATGTATAAACAAACAGCTGATTGTAAGTCAAATATTAGGTTTGATCAAGCAATCCTCAACAGGAAATGACTACTCCAGTCAAGAAATCAGTATGTTGATCCAATTTTGTAGTTATTAATTATTATTTTTGACTTGGCTTCATAAAATGATAATGTCCTTTGTCACTACATGAAAAACAGCCTTTTGTGGTTATTAATAATCATTAACTAACCACAAATTTCTTCTTAAAAACAAAATCAGTGTCTGAGGCTTATATTATATGTTGTTTGAGCTTTATACAGTTTGCCAAAGAAACATGCAGTATTTACAAGAGATTATGTAAGTAAAGTAAAAATTGAAAACAATCCACAGAATGTAGAAATTAAACAATACTTACCAGTTCTTTTGGTAGAATATTAACCCTTTCAGTGCCGGACATTTTTTTTAAAAATGTCCCTATGTTGCCGGGCATTTTTTCACTAGTTTTACCTTATGTTGCCGGGCAATTTTAAGCGGTTTTGCAAGCTATTTAAAAAAAAATCATAACTAATTTATTTATCAAGGTAAAACAATGATTTTTTTTTGTTATTTTCCAAAATGTATGCACAACACCATAAAACAACAGAAATCATATAATATTATGGTTAACACTATATAAAAATATATGTACTTACCAATTTTTTTTTTTTTTTTTTTTTTTAATCCAAAAAGAATGCCTTTTAACCATGATGAAAAAAATCTGTTTGTTATAGATGTGCACTTCACTAATTAAAACAATCATTTAAGAATATAAATACAAATTTTCAGGTCCATAGCTTCAAAAATAACTAATTGGTTCACATTTTTGTAAATTCTGGCGCATTTCAGTTTTTCACTACAATAACCGGTAATACATGAGGATATTCTATTATTGATTTCCATCCAAATAAGTTCAATGAAGTTCATACATGTTGCATAATATTATATAATTAATAGTAAAAAAATGAACTAGGCTAACATATTTACAATTTTTATGATAAATAAAAAAAATTAAAATATTTTTAGCAATGGTGTTTGCTAAGGCACTTGTTATGTATGCCTTTCTTACATTTACTACACATGAAAGTGGACTTCTTCCTTTTGCCACCTTTTTGCGTACTTTCCTTACTGCAAACACAGCAATTTTTTTCACGGTCATCAGGAATTTTTTGAATTGGAGGAATTGGAGGAATAACAATGACGTTGCGTCAGACAGCTGACCGAGAGCGCTGCTGACTTGATCACGTTGTGATGTGTTTATTATTCTTTTTATATACTGAATGTACACAGTTAAATGCTTTATAAATATTGAAAACGGATAAAGAATATTATTCTTAATACTATTGTTAAAGTTTCAAAGCTAAAAATTATTATATTTATTTTTTACGATTTTTTTACGAAACGTCCGGGAAAACCGGACGTTGGCACTACGCGACCACCTATAAACGTCCGGGTCCTACCGGACGTTGGCACTTTGTGAACAGTTAAAAAACGTCCGGGTACCCGGACGTTGGCACTGAAAGGGTTAACTGAAATTCAAATTAAATATAAACTTGGTACCACTGAACTAACAAAAAATTATTTTAATACTGATCATATTTTAGCACTGTAAAAATAGGACTCTTTACAAAATTAACTTGAAATAACCTAACCAAGCATATAATACTTATTCTTTTAAAACATGTTAGAACAAAACAAAAATAATCATGTATACATAGAAGAAAAACAAGGTTTTTGTGCATTTAAGCTTATAAAAACAGTTTTATTCCTGCTAAAAAGTAATGTTTAAATTTTACTAATTGAAGGATAGCAACAAACTAAATGTGTATATACCAGGATTTGTTAGAAACATTGTAGGAAATTTGTTCCTTGTTTGAAGGATTTGTCTTCATTACAGTTTACGGGCAGAGCAGTTTCTGTCTCTCCAAGGAGATTTGAAGATTTACGGGGATGTGTGTTTTGAATACCAATGTGTCAATATATTATTTGACAGGACACTTTTTACTAATATAATTTAACTGAAACGTTTTCACAAATGCTTTTATCTATTTTCAAACATTTAACGACTTACAAATGTTAGTATCCAGGAAAGTTATTGTCAGTTAGCCACAGTTATTAGCTTATAACTAACAATCATTAATGTATGTATAAAACGATTATAAAATTAATTGTATTAATTTTCAATAAAACAAAATATTTTAGAATTATTCCTGGTTAACTTGTCTCTATTTGGTGCACATTATAAAACGTTCAGTTACTGCAGAAACTTTGTTTCTTCAATTGTATAGCAAAATTTCATAAGAAAGAAATGTAAAATATTTAATTGTTTTAGGAAAATGCAAGTACCACGAGGTTTTCCCCAGTGAGGCCAAAGTGAAGGGGGACCCCATGCTGGATATGACCATTCTTAGTAAGTGAAAATATAGGGAATATAATCATTAATTTTATGACTAAGCATTACTTTGGTTAAAACTAGTTAGTAATTTAATTTTTATACAAAAGTTATTCTATACAACAATAATATTAATAATAAAAATTAATTAAATTTTGTATGGCTTTTAGAGGGGAGACATGCTCAAAATTAAGACACAGTTCCCCTCGCCTGCTTAGACAAGCCTATTTTTGTTTTATTAGCTCGTTGGAACACTGGCTTAACATAACTTCTGAACCATGTGAGCGGCACAAGGGTATAATTTGCTATGGTCGCACTGGGAATCAAAACTGGGCCAGCTGCATGGCAGACCTTAGCTCCTTAGCTAGGGCCGCTCCAATATTCATAATATTATTACACTATAATAAGAAGAATTGAACAAATTTTACTGTATTAAAATAAAAGATTTTTCCATGTCAACGATCTTAGGAATAGGATCATAAGAACGAGCTCAGCTATAACTAAGTACAGTTAGAAAAACAAAATGATTACAAAAACGATCATTGTCTCTGTGAAACAGTTTTAAAAAGAAAAAGAGCATGGCCGTGATAAAATCAACTAAACAAAACAAAAGATGAACACAACATAGCATTTTCACTGGATTGTTTTGATAAAAATAAGACACAGCATAATCAGCTTGAAATGACTTATTATAGAAACCTAGTACAATATTTGCTATAATTAATTATTAAACTTTTTTTATTTGTTGAAACAAATAATAGTTGATTGTTTGAAACAAGTCTGTTTGTTGATAAACAGGAAATAATAAAAATCTATATTTAATGCCGAACAGATGCTCCGTCTCTCCTTCATGCTTGTAATAGTGTGTACAATAGTGTAGCTGTCCGGCAACATGTGTACAAATATCTATAACAATAGGTGATACACCAGTAAAGAAATTAATTATTATGATACGTTTTTGTAAATAATATAATAAGAAAGATAGGGCATTAACAAACTTATCTGAGAAATCCATGTACACTAATACAATACATAAAAAACATATTTAGACACAAAACAAAAATTTCCAGTACCATTGAATTGAATTGAAAAACTTCTTTATTGAGGTGAAATTAGGGCAACTTTGCCCTTTCTTATATTTAACCTCTTAGGACAAACAAATCGCAACATTTTACATACAAATACATAAACCAGAAAACTTTAAAAAATGGTTTAACAATAAAAATTAAATTTCCTTAAATTACACTTATTAATCTATAGCAAAACAAAACAAATTTTATGTTTAAAAATGAAGATCAGAATTAAAAATAAATAAATACAAAATAAGTATATAATCCTTTTTTCGTCCTAACCTCATTCATACACACACATAAGACAAAGCCCGTTGTAGCAGCAACGCCAAATTAGGCTCCAGTACCCGCAGCCATCTGGTTGAGAAAATGTCTCTTCAGCGCCACCACAAACTGAGTCCGGTTCTCCCATTGTTTTCAGATAACCAGGTAAAGAATTCTAGGCTCAACAGGCAGTAATTGTAAATGATTTAGAGAATATTGTAGTTCTGTGGTGATGTATGCAGGGTGGGGTTGCTTGAACAATTCTCCCTTGCACTTTGTTCTGATACAAATTCAAAAATATCGGACAAATATTCGGGTTGGCCCGTTTCAATTATGGAATGAAGTAATACAGTTATTCAGTACAGTCTTAGTTTGTTTTGCTTCAAGATTGAGAGTGTTAAGTAGTAGGTGTAATGTAGTCGTCTCTTTGAAGTTCAAATAAGTAGCGTATGCAATAGTTTTGTGTTCTTCCATAAGCTACTTGGTTGAACTTCATAAGACTCTTAATCTTGAAGCAAAACGAACCTTCATCAAGTAAGTATGGCAAGTTTGATTGTGTAACCATTTCAGTTCATCCTGCTCATAAACAAATACTTTTAGCACTTTTAGGTCTAACATTGTTTAATACAAATTACATACATTTTACATATAAATGCTAGCATGGTTCCAGTATAAATAAATAAATCTGGCCAGTGACAAGCAAAAAAAAAAAAGTTAAAGGATGCCTTATTTAACCAGGGCTAAGAAGCCCTATCTAACACTTATCCTATTTCCATCTTCTTCTATCCAAAGTTTTTTATTCACTAAAACTCCCATTTACCTGTCTTTGTTCTTTCTCGTTTTTTTTCCTTTATAGCCTCCTTGTAGATTTTCCGCTACTTATTTTCCTTGTTTGTGTTTTTTTCCATCTTTGTATATGACATTCTTAACCTTGCTCCAATCTCTCAGTGTGACCGTCCAAATACACATAGATGTGTTTTTCTCATAAACTACTAATTTCCAAGCCTTTTTTATTTTTATACACATGATTTTGTCTTTTCTAGTTTATTTACTATGCTTCTCAATATCTTCATAGTACAGTCAAACCTCGATATAACAAATTTCAAGGGACCAAACCAAAAATTTGTTATATCGAGTTTTTTGTTACAGCGAGGTTTGTTATATTGAGGTAGGTTAACTGACATTCGCTATATAGAGTTTCACATCTCAGTGTTGTGTATGGAGTACATACTGTATCACTAAACATTTTGAAATCTTATACAGTATATGTACTACTGTACATACAGTACTGTGTAGTAGTACAGTATTGTGCGCATATATAAAATTTATATTTTGAGGATAGCATAATTTAGCAAAATGATCCTCACTAATAGGTTAATTAGGTAATGTATTTAGTAAATCAAACGCATTTATCGAAAGTCCTCGTGTCTAAGTTCAGAAGCAAACTGTTTGGCTTTTTCTTGAAGAATGAGCCCGCTTATTGCAATGTTTTTGTCGCGGCACTGCTTTAGCCACTTAATCACACACTATCTACAGTTATCTTTCAGCTCTCATGACTTTAACTTTTTTATTTTAGAATTAAGAACATTTCTCTCATCAAACTTCTCTTTCTTCCTCAAAATTGTAGCTAAAGTGCTGGGTGGTATGCCAAACTCTTTAGCTATGTCCAATTTTTTTCTTGTTGGATTGTCCTCAACGCACTTTATAATTTTACATTTACACTCAACGCTAATAGCGCACTGCTTCTTTTTGTTTTGATTGCCATCCATTGTACTAAATAAACTCCCACACTCGCACGATTGTACGGTGATAAGATAATGGAACAACTACAGTAGGCCTATATCGTTCCCACACTCCACACAGTCCAAACAGATAATCAATACTGAATAATCACAACAAACATACATAGACGATAGCTGGGACAGAAAGCTTTCCTGTTCAGACACGATTCTGTTTCAAAGAATTTACCCCTCCTTTGTCAACATTCGTTAATGAGGTACAGTTGTAAGAACTTCGTTATATAGAGGTAAAATTCGTTATGTAGAGGTTTCAACTGGAACAAATTCGTTATACCAAGGCTGGATTATTTTTCTTGGTATTAAAAAAATTCCTTATGTTGAGGTTGTGAGTACATTTTGTTCGTTATGTAGAGGTGAAATTTACATTGTCCCTTATGGAGGGTTGTAGGAGATTTGTAAAAATTTGTTATATCAAGGAATTCATTATATTTAGGTTCGTTATATCAAGGTTTGACTGTATCTTCATGTTGTTCTCTGTTCCAGTCCTAATCTGTCAATATCATGTCTCTGCAGATACGTTTTAGGAATCTTTGAATATTTATGTTTGCTTTTGCTTCTTTGTATAATTTTATCATCTATTAAATGCTAGATGTTTTGGAAAAATATTCTTCCAGTTTGTAACCTAATAGTTTTTTTCTTTAGCGTTTGCCTTTTTCAAATATTAAGTTCGAAAAAATTCCAATATTTATATTTTATTTCACTTTCTTTCATCTAGTACAACTCGCAAGGCTTACTGAGGCACTTGGCCTGCAAGTGAGGGGAATAATACTAGATGTGGAGGGGAGGGTAATCCCTGTCCCACCACTGGTATACCCCTCCACCATAGTTACCGTGTTGCAGCGCCTCTCTATGTAGAAAAGAATTTATTTTCACCTCTTTTGTTGTTTGTTTACATTTATTATGACGGCCAATCAGAAAGGTCGTTTACATTTTTAATTTGAATTAAAACATCTTATTGCTAAAATAAAAACAAGATATTATGCTGTCTTTGCAAATTATGCTCTGGAAATTGGCACATTAATTTGCTTATAAATCAATCAAACATATTATGATATAACCAATATATCTATAAACAAATAAATAAAAAAAGTTAAACATGTAATTTATTAGTTAATTAGTAATTATTGTCACAATTATTTAATATTTAAAAACATTTCATGTGCTTGAATTTCAACAATATACACTGAATAGCCCTTTTAGTGCCAATGGCCTGTTAACAGGGTGTCACAATCAAAATTCATTAAAAAAATTAAAAAATAAACTTTTAATCGATTTAGGATTATCTTCTTATTTCTTAACATATACTTTTACAGAACAACATATGATTGTAGTATGTTTGTATAATATTTAGTTAAATATTGATACAAGAGGGACCAAAACCTGTCAGAAAACAGCTGTTTTGAACATCTTAAACATTGCCATAATTTTTTTTATTTGTCAACAAATTATTGTGGAATTTCAACAGGATGTTAAATAAATTGTTTTTACAGTAAAGTGTTTGAATAGTACCCACATATTTTTATCATTATCATAAGGATCCCCAAAGAAAAGAGAGAACGAAAATTTTAATTTCGTAAATTTATTTGTAATAAAAATAGCATATATAGGGTAAGGGTATTTTTATTAAGTTATTTTAATAGACTGGTTATTTATGTATAATTAGGTATAACAATTATTAATTTTGTGTTAAAAATAACAGAGATATGATTTATTTAATAGCACATTGTACAAATTGATAGAAACCCTCTTGAAGAAATTGCACTGGCAGAGAGCAACTTTGAAAATTCCTCTGGCACTAAAATGTATTATTAAAAAACACTTATGACGTAACTGATGCATTTATGGTTTAAGTAACTTCTTCCATGAGCAGTGTTCTTGTTCACTTGAGTCATGTTCTCTCACATGAGTTGTATTCATTCCCCCATAGCTTGTAACTCTTATTCGTTGAAATGATACAAATAATGGCATTTTAAGTTTGAATTTAGAATAGTTGTGATAAGTTTAGAAAACAATAAGTGGCTAGTTATAGTTATTTGAAGCGCTGACAGCAAATGGTTAAGGAGAGTACCAAATGATGAAAATGTTGAATTTTGTTCAAATAAGTCATAGAGAAAAGAATATTTTAATGATTAAATTGCATAGTTTAACAACCTTGTTCATTATTAAATCTTACATGCCCCTTACTATAAATGATACTATCTCAAAAATTGTATTAGTTGTGTGCATAATAATACATACATTATGTAAATTTAAATATATATATATTTGTTGCAGATTACACTAGAACAGAGATAATGTTTTCTATTATCAGTCTCTGTGTAATGATCATGGGTCTATTCTTCTCCATCTATACATTCAACAACCCTCGCTACACTTTTAAGAGACTGGCCGGTGGCATTCACTTCATATCTTGTGAGTAAGGAAAATATCTCTTAGTTTGTTGATTGTCATTAAACTTAAACATTTTATTAATGTGTACCATATAGCATATACCATATATAAAAACATATAGCAAGGTAGAAAATCATATTACTGTCTTTTTTTGTTAATGGCTCAATATACAGTTGACAGTAAACCAAAGAACAAAACCTAGAAATCTAACTTGGTTACTCCAGTTGCCTTGACCGGAGAGTTCCGATGTTATTGCAATAATGGAGTCAAGCAACATCAAGTGTGGCTGTTCCTATGAGTGATCCTGCCTACCCAGTCATTGGAGGTTAATTGAAAGTCACCTGTGAGCCATTGCTTCTAAATTATAAGATACAAAAAACTTAGTTACAGAAACATGTTGGATAGAAATGTTTCAGCATTAACTAGAGAATTTGAAATTATGTACATATTTTAATAACTTTTAATGGTGAGGAAAAATTTCAAATTTTCTTCACTGAAGAAAAATATATTCTCAACTTTTACTGCTTGTAACTGAAAAACTATTAAATCAAAGTAAAAACTTAAGGCTAAAATGTTCACAATTTTATTAATTAGGAACAAAACTCATATGGTAAATGTTTTTACCGAGGAAACCTAGAATCCAATTTAGGTTATACAAACATAATCCAGCCACTAACAATAGTAACATTACACTAACATATGATCACTTCAGCCAATAATCATCGCACTAAGTGTGTAAACTGTGCGGTAATTGCAGGTGACACTGACAACTACACTGCGCTGGACTTCCAGCGCATCCTTGTGCTTTTTCGATCTCATAGCAATCACGACAACAAAAATATTGCTTTCACGGTTGACATTATAAAAGACGTTTTGCTTATTTAGGGCCACCCACATTCTCCATCAATCAGCTAGCAAATATAATCATCCCACTGGATAAGGATATAAAATTGTTGGAATGAAACATATTTTATCTAAAATATTCAAAATTAAAAGAATGCTAATCAATGTCTTGTTTATCCCCAACCACTGTAATGAACACTCGATCTTTGCTCTATTGTCGTATTTAGAGAGCTCCACAAGCTCCATAACCATCTTCTGAATTGGTGGATTTCAGCACCAGATTACTCTGGAACTACATCCTCTAGCATAGTTTCAAGGGTTCATTAGGACTACATGACTCTTTGGATTCAAGTATGTCCTCGCCATTTCTGAAGCACCTTTTTTCGATCATTCATGACCATTGGTGCGACACTAACACAGTTTAGGGGTTCAGGTGAGTAACGCTTAATTTTGCTAAGACATATGAGAGCAAAAATAACTATTTTGTAACTCTGATATTTCTATCAAAATAGTTATAAAACAACATATCTGTTACTGCACTGTTCAAAAATATCTTTGGAAATTGGTGCTTAAGAAATGAGTTGTCATTGTATAACTCGTGAGGCTTACCGAGGCACTTGGTCTGCACATGAGGGGAATAATACTAGGAATGAAGGGGAGGGCAGTCCCAGTCCCATCACTGTTATACCCCTCCACCATAGTTACCGTGTTGCCAGTTGAGCTGCACTTGCAGCGCCTCTCTGTATAGAAAAGAATTTATTTTCACCTCCTTTGTTGTTTGTTTACATTTATTATAACGGCCAATCAGAAAGGTCGTTTGCATTTTTTATTTGAATTAAAACATCTTATTGCTAAAATAAAAACAAGATATTACGCTGTCTTTGCAAATTATGCTCTGGAAATAGGCACATTAATGTGCTTATAAATCAATCAATCAAATTGTGTTATAATCAATATATCTATAAACAAATAAGTAAAAAAAGTTAACGTGTCATTTATTAATTAATTAGTAACAATTTACACAATATATTAACACTATTAAGGTTCAGTCAGGTTATAAACAACAATTTAATGTCAGATCATTTTATTTTCTATTTTTATTTATCATATGGCACACACTGACTTGGCACTGCGCATCGCCTGGTCAAATGCCTCGGTAAACCTCGCGAGTTATACTTTATTACTTCAAAAACCTGTAATTAGTCTTTCTGATCTGGTCATATCACTTGAAGGCTTAACTAACCCTGTACTTACATTTGTAATCGCAGGTCTGTCCATCTTTGTTGTGATAGAGATCCTAATGCAGAGCATAGATTATGAAAAGGAGTTCCTACCAGTTGTTCATCCGTCCAAGGCTACTTACTACTATGGCTATAGCTTCATCTTGGCCTGGGTGGTTCTGTTGCTTAACTTCTTCGCAGGTAACCTGTTTCACAGTATTCAATTATGAGCCCCAAAGACTAGCACCCCTTTAACTGGTCTTCCTGAAAGAGGGAGAACATTCTAATCTTTCCAAACATCAGTTCAATTATATTATATTTCTTTAAATAGATATACACTTTAGCAGTATAGTCTGGTAACAATCTCTGTGTCGAATAACTTTGTGAATTTACTAGTGGCTAATAAAAGCCATAACTATAAATAGGCCACTTGGAAAACGACCTACTGAATGCACTGGAGCGAGTGAGATGCCTGAGTGGTGGAAGTGAGACAGAGAACTACTCTTCTCCCTCTGTGTAGTTCCATTTTAAAATTTTCATGATAACCAGGATGACGGAATGCCACATGCTGGTGGCGCATTAGGAAGACCCACTCATTACAGAATTAGCAGCAGTAATTACTGGTTAGTTTGAGTAACACTAACAATTCAACTTTAGAATGATTAAATTAAATCTTTATTTAGGATTCTAATAACAAATAATAATAGCAATAATAAGATGAATAGTAATATAAACAATAAATAGCAACTAAAAATACTATCTAAATTGGGAGAACTGGTGGCCGAGTAGTGTTAAAGACTTTGAACCTGGGTTAGAGATAGCGCAGATACAAATCCTGGCCTGGACTGGAAGTATTTATCAGTGATGTTTACCTTGAACTGTCATGGTTCTCCTCCTTACTTTGTGTGAACAAGTTCAACGCTTACATAAATAGCCTGCAGGAAACTGACAGAATAACGTTAAAAAAGCAAATGGCTTCTCCTTAACAAGAAAAAATAACAATGATTTTAGCTGGCTGGCAACGATCCTATAGCTATCATTTCATTTTTTCTTTTAGAAAACTTACTTAAATTACTTCATATTAATTTAAATTTATTTTGAGTATATATTTATTGTTTTATTTAGGTGCAGCATTTATGTGGTACTCGAAGAAACGTAAGGGTGATAAGGCTCCGAATGAGGAGGTGGCTATGGCCAATGAGCCGACCATCATCGGGCGGTGACAGAACAAACCTAGCCACATACTTCCTCAATCTGTGGCTATTAAGGTGGTTAGATAGGTATAAGTTTACTTATTTATGAAACCTTTATCAGTCTATGGTTGGACTTCCAAAAATTCAGCTTTCTACATTTTTAAATGAAATAATAAGTTCATAATGCTATTTTTATGAAGTCCTAATTATTGTTTGTATAAAGGTACTTTGTATAGTCCAACTATTTATGACTAAAAAAGTTAGTTGACCCTCTCTAGCCAAAATATGATATTATAACCTAACAAAATTTTATGTTGCGGTCCATCATCCATGCGAGATAGTCCAGTAGTCTAAGTGTCGCCGTGTACAAAAAATGTGCTCTTAAAATATATCATAATTGCATGTGAGAATAAATGCTAGGTGATTTCATAGATGCCATGTTTGCACAGATGGGAGCATCTGACTAAATGCTATGTCAGACCAAATGTGACAGGCGTCTGTCCGTTGGATGGTGTAGCCATGTACCAAGTAACACAATGAGCCATATATCATCAGTGGTAATGTCAAATTTATCAGAATTTTCAATGGACAGAAAAAACACAACCAAAAATGGCTTTTGCGACTGTGCATGACTCCACATCAGCCACGTTTCAAAAAGATCGTTGTAGTTTCGAACTGTTGCCACACTTGGCCAGTGTTGCAGATATAGCTTCATCAGTCATGGGGTGATGGGACCTGTGTCATTCTATAATTTGGAAAGCAACTTTTCAAAAATCTAACCAATGGATGACGGACGCCACATTTTTTGTAGCATGGCCTTAATTCATGTTTCCACAATTTATCTGGAGTGAGTCAGAGTCCTGTCAAGAACTGTTTAGTTAAAGCTGACGGCCCATCAGCAATTGATTACTAAAAAGAATAGATATAAGTCGAAGTGCACACTCAGTCAAAATTGAATTACCTCTGAATTACCTCTAGTAGATGCAAATCCATATTTTAATTTATTGACATCCAAACTTTTCATATATAATAAGGCGTGTTTTTGATTTCAGGCGAAGCCTTCCCTTTTAAATTTATTTGGCTGACAAAGTGTACTTCCCAGAATTACCACCATTCTCGGTCATTATTTCAGCTATTTAGTGATTAAGTTTTTATTCATTTAATAATTTATACAGTACAAGTGAATGTCACAAAACACAAATTTATTGTAATATAAGAACATTATGTTTACCAAACACCAATATATTTGTAATTCTTTTAGTTTTGCTGTATTAAACTTGTGTTGGATGACGTTGACTTGTGGAGTATTCTACCAAAACTTAATATACTAAGTAAGAAACTAAATAAAGTATAGTAAGACTAATGTTTCGAAAATTAAAATTCAAATCAACCATAAATGTTTTTTGTAAAGTGCATGGTATTTATTTTATTTTTATTATTATAGTACATTTTATTAATTAGTGTGGTCAGAACATAATTTGTAACATTGTTGTTCTTTGCTATTTTTAAATCATGCTAATTTCAACATTTTATATTTTTCCATTATGTAACACTATTTTTAGGAGTCAGGTTTAAGTAAAAAGATACATCAATACACATAAATTTATAATTCCTGTTAAAATCAAACTCACAAGTTGGTCATTATTATAAAGACGTCTAGCCAAAGTAAACAAGAAAGCATGTTTTTTTTTTTTTTTTTTTTTATTTCACTGAAGCAGTGATATTTTATTTGTGTGGTTCTCAATTTTAGTCCATACTCTAATAAAATAATATGCTATACAAAATATTATTATATATAAAAAACTAAATGCAACATTTAATATCCAGTACATCAATAGTTATTTATAAAACTAAAGAGATTAAGCTATTATACAAAAGACAATTGTGTTAGTTTTTTTATATCACCTGATAACCTTAAAATTAGTTGTTTCTTTTTAATTTACAAACCCGAAATGCCTTACTGTACTGATAGTATTATTTTTAGTGTGACAGATTCAATATAGTTTTAAAATTATGTATAATTGTTTGAATTTTGATACTTTTATTCACATAATAAACAATTCTTACAATTTGTGTACCTTTCGGTAGGACTGATGAAGTTTGAATGTCTTTAAAAATGTGAACAATACTTACTTAAACCCACTATCCTTAGTTGTTGGGATCAACGTGTTAATGTTTTATCGACAAAGCAAGAGTGCACTGTAACCTGTTCCTCAATTTTAAGTTACCATTTTCCATTTTAGATAACAGATTATCAAGAAAGACATTAGGATAGCTTATTATGTTTTCATATGTTGTGGTATGTTTTTCATAATAAATGTGATATTGTTTTCATTAGGTGTATTCATTTTTCCTCAGAGCAGCGACATAATCTACTTCTATGGCATGTCTCTTCAGATTCTTAATACAAGATTCCAAGACAAATTGTTTGTACTTTATGGTGAATATGAGTGAATGCTTGAGTGTGGACTTTATAACCTGTTTACTGAGGTCTTAACAAAGTGCCAAATATTAACCCTTTCGATCTTCTGGTCCAGGTTACTGGTTTAGCCCTTTTTATCAGGAGTTGCTGTGAGTGATGCACATTCCTGTGAGAAAAGTGCTGCCTTTGTTATAATACATTGCTATTTTATATTTATTAGCAGTTTTAATAATACCATAGAATCCAAGAGAACCACTTTACACAGTTTCTATGTCCAGCTGGTATAGCGGAACAGCCGACTTAGACTGAAACACTAAGTTACGTCAATGTTGCTGTGTGGACTGTTGAATCAAGAATGGTGTTGTTTTGGGATCTTTTCCGTTATTTCACTACCGCTTGATAAATATTCATTTTTACGTCAACTGTGGCATTCCTTATCTGCTAGGAATCTGATATCACTGGCCTTATCTTCATTGTTATGCTATCAGTATTATATTTAACTATTTAACAACTATTTAACTATTTAACAACAATTCAGTATTTATCTATTTAACAATAGAATGGTAAAATAGTTACCTCAGTTTTGTTCTGCCAACAATCTTGCATTATTATAGCACTACCGGTTTCAAAGGATATCCTTCATATTCAGGTACACTTATTGGGCTTCATTTAACACAATAAAGTTCAAATTCTTTCACTTGACAGATTGAGTTTGAACTACCAACAGTAGATTTAGAGGGGGTTGGAGATTCACGGAGAGGGGATGTTGCCAACCTTACTTTACTGAATTTTTTAATTGTCTATTGTGTTTTCTATGTTGGCCTTCTCTTATCGCTTACGAAGAACTTACACACAATGAGCGTATTTGGCGGCAAGTCTATTGGACTTACCAGTTTGTGATCAACTTTAGTAGCCACCTAACCTATCCTGACATAAACTAACCAAATTTAACCGTATTTGCGATAAAAAAAGTATTGGTAGTGAAGTAACAAAATAAGTAGTGGTAGTGAATTAACGGAAAACGTCCTTGTTTTGTTCATATTTAAGTGTTGTTTTATCATTTTGATGTATGTAGTAGATTATTACAATGAGTGGAGGTAAATTTATTTTAGGAGATGAAGAAAGGTATTTGAGAACTCAAACTTTATTTCAGGAGAATTATTTTACATATTTTTACTAATATTTCACTAACTATCTGTATGTTGTGTATGTTTCTGTCTCCAGTTTACCATTTAACAGGTATGCAGCTGTCCTTTATTACTGAAATCCTAGGCCTACTGCCCTGATAATAACCTGTTACTGTAAGAAGAGAAGCATTTAAATAAATTAGACAGACTAGTTATCACTTAAAGTACCAACTTTCAGATTTGGAAAAAGACTTAAAAAAAAAAAAAAAAAAATTAACTCCCATAAGACATTCAAAACTACCTAACTGGATACCAACCTCAGTCTTTCTATTAAAAAGCCAAAATGGTAATCCTGGTTCTATCCAAATTACATAAACATAAAATGTTAGGTTGAACGGCACTTTTAACTTCAATCCCACTAATAAAAGTTATCAGACTTCTCTGATTAAGTCTTAAGAAGCTGTTATGTTTCAAACCACCTATGACTAGAAGCCAACAGAATGCAGTTTGTTCAGTTTCAGGTAAACTTTCAAAATGATATACAAATTAACAGAGTTCTACTCCATTTTCAAAATGGCTAAAAAGGACTTTTAAAAATTTTGTTGACCATTGAAACAGCAACCGAACGATTACGGACTGAGAGAGCATTGTGGCTTTCCATGTACAAAACTCGTATGTATGTGTGTTTGCATGTACAATATCAGCTGCAAATCTATCGTGCTCTCACACGTTAGGTTCTGAAAGACTAAGTGCACAGTCTTGAGTTCACTCCGACATGAACTGTGTAACAATTGCAACAGGAACCAAATGATTACGGTGGCTTTTCATTTACAACAGTCGACCAATATGTGTGTTTTTGGTAAATGTAGAATATCAGCTGCAAATCCACCATGCTTTACAACTCGAGTACAGGGTTAGAGAAAGAAAAATAGTATTACAAATAATAAGGAATGGTTTTTATTACAATATCTACGTCTGTCTCTCTTCTATTCTCTTTTCATCTTATCATCAACTCTTCGACCCACCGTCGTAGGACAGGTTTACAAACGGTCGTCCACCTGTTCATCGAATGCCTTCTGTATACCCTCGATGAAGGCATTCTTCGCCACCTTATTCTCCGCTACTATGAAAAGGTTTCCCACAAGGATTTTAGGAATAACAACAATGATGGACATGGATCTTAAATTCAAAAAGAAGATGGCCCTTTCTATGAATCAGAATAACAACTGCTGTCTTCTAATTAGAACTGGAATATGGAAATCTCCTGTCAGGAACATCAACAGATGGTATTACCACCCTCCCCCCCCACAAGAAAATTGATGTTCATTGGGCTCGGTCATGTGCCTAGCATCAAAAGACTGATTAAAATATGCAAAAGTACTCAACAACATTCAAATAAGTTCCCTGGAGTTCTCAATAATACTATTATCGACAGTAAGAGGGGGAGAATCAGAAGGGTATTGCAGATTGAACAATTAGTCAAGGTGCGTGGCATTGTTGTTACTAGCTATATTACTAACAAATGTTATAATAATAAACATCAGCTGATAAAAATATATATTTGCCACTTCTTCAAGCCAACTGTTTGAGTAGGCTAATGTTTTCATAAAAGAGTCCCCTCTTCGCTCCTTACCTACGCCCAGCTGTAATTGGCTATGAGACCATACTAATTATTCAACCAGTATACATTTCCAGACGTTAAGCAGATGTTAGCTTTATTTGCCTTCAATAGGGAATGCACATTTTTACAATTGTTCATCTCCATTTTCACGTCTCTTCTAAGACGAGAACGATATAGCAGTTAATCTCATACATGGAACGTTTATACTTTCTCTTGAATGATCGCTTTCTCTATAGGAGATCCATGTACTGGCAATCACTGAGGATAACAGGAATTTTTCATCCTATTCAGTGGAATTATGTCTCTCTGCCATATAAAGTCCAGTTGTAATTGTTGACATATTCTACTTTTATATTGTATTATTCCATAATATATTAATATCTAGTTGGTATTAATTTCACGTAAAGCTGTAGGTCCCATAGTTGCCCTGCCTATTGGGCTATTAATAAATAGTCCTTTCTGAGCTAAGTCGAACTCAGATAGTAACAATGACTACACTCGTTCATCTACAATCATCACACTCATTCACGCCTCATATTTGCCCATATCTCTACGATTGGCGTCTTAGAGATGAATTATGAATAATGAATAAAGTTATAAACCCATTTTTTTATTATCATACTATTATTTTTCTCTCAAACTTTTTTCTCATAGGAGGTCTTTTACTTAAAGAGAGGAATCAGATTTTCCGCAGTTCTCTCTTTATATAAGTGCCTTTGAATATCAAGTTTTGGAACTGTTCAGAAAATATTCTTTTGTGGCTAAGTAATAATTTGAATTAGAATTGAGTCATGGTTATGTAAAATAAAAATATCATAGAGGCAGAGCATGAGGACTGTGACACAAACACAGTTGTGACAAGCTTTCACATTACATAGGACAGTAGAATATTTAGACATTCTTGTTCTGATTATTACAAACTACATAACAATATAACGTAATTAAAATAGCTATTGTTAAATCAAGTATGTTAAAAGGTAGGAAATAAACAAACTGTTATAATAAAGATTACATTTAATACAAATACAAACTTCTCAACAAACTAATAAAATCATATCTACAACTTAAACTAAGCCATTGGAAGAACATCAGAATTTATTCTTACAACTAGTAATACATTTCATTACCTACAATTAGTAATACTAAATGGTCCGTTTAAAGAACAAATAACGTCGGGAGATAAATTTCTTTCAATTCACTTTACATCTTTTGAACTGCTCATATGTATGCAAACAGTACTAAGCAACAAAATTCTCCAAACATTCTCAAGAAAAGAATTAAAATATGCAGGTATACAATTCCTTACACGCTACGAATCAGATCTGTTTGTGTAACTGAAAAAATGTTCTAATAATTTATGATGTTGCTTGCATTCATTATTCTTTAATAACATTATGAAATTTAATTATTGTACTTCTTTTACTGAATCCTTAGAAACTCTGTAAGTAATTCTATATTTACAACATATTCTCTGCATATGGAACAATGGTGCAACTAATAACAAGTCAGCATGGTATTTCAGGACAATCAATGTCACTGCCACATTTGAACTTCTTCATTGATGAATCAGCTTTAACTCACTCATGTTGAATGTCACATTGTAAGTTCAATTTTTTTCAGGTTTGCTCTGAAACACAGGATAAATCTTGTTTACTTACTTTTTGTCAAATCAGGTATCTGTTGGACTTATAATCAGGAAATAGACTTATCTCTTGAACATTTTACATCTAAAATCACTCAATACAAAATAAAACCATCTGATTACTATATAACCATGTCTTTATTAAAGAAATTTGACCAATGAACATTTTGAGTTGCAATCAGTTATGAGCAAGGCTGTAGAAAAAACTGTTTTACAAGGGTGGGGAAGAAGGTAAATAATCGGAATAATATAACTGAGATGTTTGAAGTTAACTATTAAAATGGCTTTCTATTAATATGCATTTCTTTTTTGCTGTGCATGCATCTTTTTATTAAAACTTTTTAGATATTACAACTTCTTGTACAATCCCAGAAAAAACCTATCAACATTCTGTACTCACTCACGTGATGAAAATTTGTGAAGATTGTAAAGTACTAATGAACTGTCCGAAAACAAAGTAAATGGAAATTACATACCAATATTCAAAACACTTATTTTGTGTTATATTTCAATAGGCCTATCACAAAACAATAATTAGTTTTGCTATCCACTTTTCGGTATGTATTGATTTCGTTGATACTTCAACTACTTGGAAGACATTTGACTAATGTAAAGTGGTACTGTTATAAACAAATATTGGGGCAGAATAGAGTTAATTAATAATAGTCAGGATGGAAAATTACAAGTAATGTATTAAAATAAAATATAACTGCTAAGAAATAAAAAATGTTGTACAATCGCTGAGATAAACCATAAAAGTAGGCATACAGTAACGGATTTATACTTTTTGCGGCCCTAGGCAAAATTTTATTTGCACCCCTCCTCCCCGCCAGTGACGAAAAATATTTGGATTTTCGTATCTTTAATTTAATAAGTGTTATTAATTATGAACTTTTCTTGATTTCTCAGCAGAAAACTACTATTAAATCATCAAAGTCCTGCCGCCTGCTCTAGACCGAGTTGTGATTCACAATCCCTTCAGTAGACCAACCACGCAATAAATAACTCTACTCTGTACTCTGTAGACATCGACATCATAATCAGGGGCGCCATGCTCAATACACCAAATACACCTTCACTCTCAACAACTCTTATTTCGACTTAGTTATTTTTTAATATGTCTGTGTACGTGGTGTATTTTTAAAACCTATAAGCAGTGTGATAAATATAATTTATAAAATCTTGCAGGTGGCTGTGTAGGTAAATCGTGAGGACTCTTTACTTAGCGCAATATTTGTGGCCTATTGGTGGCTCCCTCTTGTCTGTGGCCCTAGTCTGCGTAGTGGTAAATCCGTCACTGTAGGCATAAGTGTCTGTTTTTACTATTTAAGAAAAATATTACAAGAATTAGTCTTTGAAATTTACGAAAACTATAGATCTACTTTCCACTTTACTGGCGAAGATTCTTGCAATGGGCTGCCTTGTCATTTATATATTTTGCAATGTCTTTATGAACGGATGAGATGGCAAGATGGTTCAACCTCTTTTGTGTCATTATCAAACGGATCCATGTATTTAGTCAACGAAGGCAAGAAAAAGTTCTTTTAGCCGTTGCTGAAGATGCTGTCAATACAAGTAGCAACTTGCTAACCTTAGCAGTTTCAGAGAGCAACATTTAGTTTTCTTGGCATTTGCTTTTTTAAGCTGCTACTAAGTTGCATACATTTTTAATTTCCCGAGATTTTGATAAATCTTGCATGATGGATAGTTGGCTTATGAGCTTTGTTTGGTCTAAATCAGATTGAAAATGGTGACAAAGATTGTCCACTTCGCTTCTTACTTCTTCTGTCTTCCCTATTTCTGCTGCCATCAGAACAGTTTCAATATCTTTGTATATTGAAACTCAAGGATGTTGAAATCTGTATTCGATTTCTGACAATCGATTCGAGTTTAATCGATTTCTGTATTCGATTGAAGTGTCCACAACTTCAATGTACTGTTAACTCTGGGCCAGAGAACGTTACAGGTTGAAAATTTGATGGAACATTTTTTTGTTCAAATCGTTTTGGAGGTGCACGAATACGGGAAAGGGTTACAGGCAGTAAAACCATATCTATCCCTCGTTTCACCACTTTATTCTAAAATTTGTCAAACTTCTCATCAATTCTCAAATTTGTTAATCGATGTTTAATTTTGTTGTTAGTTACAAATTGTTGTGTGAGAATTTAAATTAGTTTATATGAATGATAAATTAGCCAGGCACTTCAAAATTAAAATGTTTTGATTGATTAATATATGATATCAAAATTTACTTTTTTACATCTGCTTAAAATTATTAGTATTCAATGTTTCTTCTATGACTCCTCTGACCTCTTCCTACAGTTCTAGGGAGGTCAGCTGAACCTCCGGTTCTGCCGTCACTGCATAAAACAGTTGATGATGATGAAGGTTACTTACGTGTGATGTAGCAGCATGTTGTCCAACTGATGCTCATTGTAGTACACAACAAAGTCCTTTGGTTTTATACCTTCGAAGACAGCAACCACACTGGGCTTGAGGTTGAAGAAGAACAGTGGCTGTTGGCGTCTTGAAAAGTCTTGTGTCAGTACTTCTATAACCTGGAAACAGTTTATCAGTCAAAATGAAATTCATCATAGTAGTATTTTGACCCTTGATCTGTGGCCAAAAGAATGAACACAATCAACACAAATGAACTTTATTATTTATTTAATACAAATATTATTTGCTTTATCATTCGCTGTTAATGCTTTTCTACAGATGTATTCATGAAAAAAAAAAAAAATGATAAGAGTGGCTAAGTGTTTGTGTACCAAAATTAGCTCTAGGGTTATATTACCAAAATAGAGCTGAGAAGCAATTTTCTAACTGAATGTGCCCCTCCAAGTTTTACAAACTGTTATTGAACAACCAAGGGCATGGGCACATAAGAATCCAGTAGAGTTTTTTTTTGCGCAAAATTGTGACTGATCTTGTTTCATACATGGATGGCTTAACTCGCAGATAGAGTTTTACAGCTCTGGAATTAAATAGTTGTTTATACATAGAACAAAAATCTTAGTATGCAAGGAAACTATACAGAAAACATGTAATCTCTGTAGCTTTAAGCCTCTTAATGTTCCATTGTTTGTTTTATATCCAAACGGAAATTACTTTTAAGACAGCCCTTAAATGGTTTTATTTTTTAACCCTTTTTTAAGGAATAATCGTTGGGCAACATTTTAATAAAAGGCTAATTGTGTGTCATTAACCCTTCTATGCCAAAATTTTTTATTTGTCCTAATTTTGTTTCTATAAATATACATTTTAAAGTTAATTAAATGGTGTTCTTTAATGCCCAATTATTTTTACGTAATTTTTGTATATCTATTTATTTATGAGTTCTTTGATGTACTGTAAAACTATGTTAAGTCTAAATAAAGAAAAATATACATCTAACTATAAGAAAGAAAAAATAATAAAACCGAGTCCTCCTCCCCATAATATTAGTAAAACTTTACAAATCAGGTGTTGTTCTGTGCCACTATAATAGAAACACTTATACCGTAAACCTCCACCGCCCGTTTGTTTAACTTAACTTGCCCGTTGTTAAGTTGGGCCCTACACCAGTATTCTATAGACCAGTGCCTCTATACAGTACCAGTTCAAGCTGGATTGAACTGACACTCCTCAATATTGTACATGGCTACAGTAAAAGGCCTTAGACTCCATATCCGTTTCAACTCCGATGGTGACTCAGTATTATTGGGTTAATAGACCATGATACTACTAAAAATGTGATCACACATGGAGGGTTAATAACACTAGAATGAAGATATGTATTTATATTTATCACTAAAGATAGTTTCATTTCACCTTGGCAGCTGTGAAGTCAGCTCCATAAATATGTGAGCAGTCAATAACTACAGGTATCCCTTGTTTGATGCTGTGTTTGGTCACTAAGTTGCGGACATAATCCACAGAGGGGAAGATGAGGCAGCGGTCCGGAGTGAGCAGCAGGTACTCCACCCCTCCTCGGCTCTGCAACATCACAGATGAACGTTTCACTAACACACAACGATATGCAGTTGGCATTCATAGTCCCTATTACATATAGACAAATTTGATATTTACTAATAATTGTAACCCACTCTACCACCTACAGTTAACATAAAATAATGTTTGTTATTTTTATTGTAATGAGGGAACTATTTTGGAAGAGTTTAAGAACAGTGTCAGTTTTAATCAGCCATAATATTGTAAACGTTAATAATATTACAGGAGCTAGATTTGCTAAATAGCAGTAGTAAACTTGTGAAACATTAGTCTAATAAAAACTTTAAAAGATAACATTTTAAATATATATCTACATATATATTACCACACCATTCAAATGATAATTTTTCAAATGACTACCGGTATATGTTTAGATATTTGGCAAATAATTATAAAATTTTGCCAAATATCCAAAAATTGGCGAATGTGCTCCGTACAGTGGTTTTGACCCACCCACCCACCCATACACGTACAGTGGTACTGACCCAATCGCCCATGCATACACGTACAGTGGTTTTGACCCACCCGCCCACCCATACACGTACAGTGGTTTTAACCCACTCGCCCACCTATACACGTACAGTGGTTCTGACCCACCCATACACATACAGTGGTTTTCACCCACCCGCCCACCCATACACGTACAGTGGTATTGACCCAATCGCCCACGCATACACGCACAGTGGTTTTTTTTGGGATCCAGTGAATTATTAGAACACATATATCTATTATCTTTCCGAAATAACAATTAAATTATAATATAATAGGATATATATAGTAGTATATGGGAGGCTTAGATCTGGTTACAATCAATTATGTAAATAATCAATAATAATAAAATCAATTATGTAAAAACAAAAACTTACTTTGGAAAATAAGTCTACTAAGACAATACTCAAGAAACACAAACAATACAACACAAAAGACATAAATTTTCAGTGCTAATATCAACTTCTTCAAGCTACAGAGAGACTCTCTACAGCCTGAAAAAGGTACAATTAGCACTGAAAATTTTATCTTTTGTGTTGTAACTATTATCATTGATTACATGAGACAATGTTGTATATAATCAATGCTATTGTGAGTTCTTTTGTGTTTATTTTTAGTATGAGTTTGCTGACCTCTCCTGTTATATAATTAATTTCTGCCCTAGTACCTATAAACTAACCTCAATTTATTTATATTAAGCTAACACTTATTATAAATAAATTAAGTTATATTAATATAACTTAATATAAATTAACGTTGTGCACTTATTTATACATACACCTAGGATATATGTCTCAATGATTAGGGATATTTGTGCCTGTAATGTGGTTAGTTAGTGAGATCTGTTACTACAGCTGGTTTAAACTGGACTACATTTACATGGGACTACACTAGCGCTCCACAATGGACCACAAAAACAGCTGATAATTTTAGACACAAAGTTTAACGTTGCATGAGAAATCTATGTGAGTGTATAAAATCAGTGATAACCCATTTGAAAATTATCAACCATTAATTTTAAATTCAAAAATGAACTAGCAAATCACATAGATTACTCTAATAAATGCCAGTTTCCTTTTATAAATTCAAAATTTTTTTCTTGATCTCATATCGTAAAGGATCGTAGATTGAATTTGCGGTGTTTCAATACAATAACACTTCAAGATTTTTATGAAAAACACAATCTAGCAGACATTTATAATACTAATCATGCAAAGTACTTATAATACTTTGTACCCTTAAAGTCTTAAAAAGCAAAAAATGTGAGTAAAACCACACTGTTTGTCATCAGTGGATGAGATCAACTGCGAAGCATCTTTATATGTCTTTGGTCAAATGAGAGTGATGAAAGAATAATAATTTTTGGACGAAGGTAGGAACATTATTTTTGTGATTTTATTTAATAAGACATATAAAAAGTTAATAATGACAACTGACAACAGTGAACAAAACACAATACAACAATATTATTATTTATACCATACTGCCTTATGTTTAAAAGAGCCATTTTTTAGTTTAATTTTTCTAAGAAGGTCCTATTTTCAGTATGTTCTGATGTAACAATGCCATTTATGCATAATTAATTAAATAATCTGTTCATGCTTAAGTGTGCTGAAGAAGTGCCAGTGACAAGTAGTGTTTTTTTAAGTACCTGTAAAATGTTTGGTTAAGTCCATTCTGTCTTCAGAACTTTCTTTGGTTTGAAATAGCATATATATTACATGTTTAAATTTCTATGGAGAGTTGTGAGTTTTATTGTTTTATTAACTCTACTTACAGGGTGTTAGCAGTGAGCATCCCATTCTGGATTAAACTGGAGGTGAGAATCTTGGATACGGGTCAACGACCAAATACATGAAAGACATAAAATAAGTTATCTTTGTCCGTTTGCCAAAAAACTAACCAGAGTACATGTTGAAGCTTCTTTTACCAAACAAAAAATAAGCATTATACTATGTCAACAGTAAAGAATTAGTACAAATATTACAAATGGGGCTCTATTTATAATATCATTATTAAAGAGGTTTCATTTAATATTTTTACCAGAAGTTTTGGATGATATTTAAATTTTTAATGAATAACTTTTTTATGTTTGTATAAGAAGCTCATTATCTTTAAAAAATAGATAAGCATATAAATAATATTATTCA
Source organism: Stictocephala bisonia (assembly GCA_035578905.1). Lineage (NCBI taxonomy): Eukaryota > Metazoa > Arthropoda > Insecta > Hemiptera > Membracidae > Stictocephala > Stictocephala bisonia. Next base: position 1,897,868 of record JAQJVL010000057.1, on the reverse strand, counting down.
TATTGGACGTAAAGGAAAACTATCAAACTTACCATTGATAATGTTACACCACACTGACGCAAACAATTAAATGTAAAGTACAAACAAATCAAGCTTTAGACCTCATTCTGCATTGGACAACTAATTATATATACTAAATGGAATGGTCAAATAACTAATAAAGTATATATATACAGTGTGTCGAACAATGGAACCACCTTCAGTTCTTTTGAGTGGGTCCATAGTCCAGGTAAAAAATTGAGATTTTATAAAGCCGTAAAATGTTTTCTTCTATAGGGTGAAAAGTATTTTAAAAATGTCTAATGGAAGGCTATGTAAAAATGCCTATTGTTCTAAAGCCCATTTTTTTCTGAGTAAGAAGCCGCAAGTTTCAAGTCAAAACGAGCACCCTATTAGAAATGGAGACTGGTTAACTTTTCTAAGTGATATTTGAGTAGAACTCGACATGTTGTATAAGCCAGTTATGAAGTTGGTTCTTGATTAAAGAAATGGAAGATTATCTTAAAAAGATATTATTGACAAAGTAGTACAAATAAATTACTTGCGTGTATCAATCAGTCAATCTGTCCACAAGAGAGAACTAGACAACGTGTTTCAAATCAACAGTTTCATCATCAGGTTTTTGTCTCTATTAAGTTGAACTCGCATGATACTTATTTGAGTTCATAGCATAAAATGTAGACAAATTGACTGATTGATACACATAAATTATTGTTAATCGTCTGTCCGGAGCTAAAATGACTGATTTTAACAAATAAATAATCAACAGTTAAAATTAAAATAAATTAAAAAAATTAAGCCTTAGAAATCCACCATATTATTTTAAAAGACTTTCCAAGTCTTCGTGATTTATTTTAATTTTAACTGTAGTCACTTATTTATACTGTTATGTCAATAATATCTTTTAAAGATAATTTTGAATACTTGATACTTAAGTAGAAACTTCATAACTGGCTTTTACATGTAGAATTCTACTCAACTATCACTGCTTGGAAAAGTTGACCATGCGTGTTCATTTTGACTTAAAACTTTCAGCGTCTTATTCAGAAAAATATAGGTTTTAAATAATAGGTATTCCAACATAGAACTTTTTTAAATACTCTCCACCCTAGGTTGAAAAACAATGCAAACTATATCAAAAGATTGAAGAAAACATTCTACAGCCTTATAGTAAATCTCAATTTCTTTATCTCGACCTATTCAAAGAAACTGAAGGTGTTTCCATACTTTTTCAACACCCTGTATTTATTAAGTCACACCTCCAAATGGACTTATGAAGTAAATCATGCATGCAGAGACGGATGAAAATACACTTATAGAATTGAGGCTTATATCTTGTGAATTATAAGATAAAACTTCAACTTTTACAAAAATAACCATTTTTTGTTAATATTGTAAGGATCTTCGATATGCACTTCTGATAACTAGCAATGTACTTAGTGTTAGCTAGGTATGATTTCCAATATGACTATAACATTTTTACCCCTGCGCCGCTACCTAGTTTCGGAAGTAATGTTGAACCGGTGATTCAACGAGACTACAAAATAAAAATAGGCTTGAGTAAGCAAACGAGGAGAACTTTGTCTTAATTGGGAATATCTCCCCACTAAAATCCATACAAAATTTGTTTAGTGAACATTTTATTAAATTCCAGGTTGCAAGCATATGAAACTGGCAGACAAAATTAAAAGAATGATACATAAAGTAAAAACTAATTATTAATAACAGGATTTTGGAGATGCATGAATGTTTCTAAACCATAAAAATTAACAAAATTTAAACAAAAATTGCTTAACTAGCAAAGCCTTACTTTTTAAGTTCATAAATAGTTTTCAGAACACTGTCAGACTTTGTTTACCACATTCGATGTACTGCTCTTCCTTGAGACCTTAGTTCTTTAGTAATTGTACTGTAATATTTACCTAGGTTATTGCAGTGGAATATCTAGTTACCTTGATTATTTCCATAGATATTTTGGGACGAGCGGCATGATAGAGGATGCTGATTAAGTTGAGTCCTATACCAATGAGAATTCCAACCTCCAACCTCAACACCAAACATGCTATGAAAGTCGCGATTCCAGGGATCAGATCACTTTCTGCAATAAGAAAGATGAGATTAATTTACATTGGAATATTGTGATGTAAATTATATAAAGTAGTAAACAAGTTTAACTAGTAACATGAAAAAATGCACAAAATAAAATCTATCAACTTTTAAATTTAGTAACACCCAATTGATACAAAAATTCAAGCAAGCTTTGGTAAACAAGACTGTGATAGGTCAGTTAACCAAATAGTTCATTAACGTTATAATAACTTGTTAATTTTGTGGTTATTTTCTAATTATGACTCTGCCTCTTTATTTCTTATATATGGGGTTTTAAATTCTAACCAATGTTTACCTTTTTCGATGCATTCAAAAAATACATTGAAGATGTAAAAGTAGTCTTAAACATAAAAGAGCAAGAGGAGTTGGCTTTCTTAGAAGATTGCATCCACATATTTTATACGCGACTTTCCGTCATCCTAGTTGCCATGACAATTTTTAAATAGAATTACACAGCGGGGGAAGAGTAGTTCTCTGTCTCACTTCCACCACTCAGTGCATCTCACTCGCATCAGTGGATCATACACGCACAAAGGTATTAACCTTCATACCCACCCCACCCATGCACGTACAGTGGCATTGACTGGGTATTGACCCACCCGCCGACACATACACGTACAATTGTGAATTAAGCAATAATATCTACTCCATAATTGTTGTAATTCAATTTTAAAGGGATTATAATAGTTTCCTTTGGAAGTTCAAATAAATGCTCTTTTTATTTGGATAAAAAAACGGCAGCCTCTAAGTATTATTCTTTATTCCAAATGCTGATGTACAGATTAAAATAAGCAATTTTTCTATCTAGGGAACAATATTTTGCAAATTTATGTAAGGCATATTTGAATTAACCTCAATGTACATTTTAACAAGGATGTCTTGGGTAAAGCTATAATGTAGGTGTACTCCAAATAATGTGCAAAATTTTAAGAGCATGGCACCAATATAAATGGCTCCATATGTACTATAACTGGGCCGGACAGTAAGCGACCCTCATGATATATTTAGCGCATGTAGAGATTTTAACAGCAGAGGAGAATTGTTCCACCTCTGAGCTGCCTCCTTCACGGGCGTGACTAACTTCCAACGTTAAGTGTTGAACTTCCACAACAGTATTTAGTTGGAAAAATAACTGTAATGAACTGTACAAGTTTGTTTAATTGGTGTTTATTGTCCCTATTCATTGTGTTATTATTAATTGTTATTTGAATTCTAAATAATGATTTATTTTAATCTTTTTAAGCTTGATTTCTTAGTGGTAATGACACCAATCAATTGTAACTACTGCTAGTGACGATGTGGGCGAAGCTTCTTACTACGCTACCAGTCCGATGCCTTCAGACTTTTTAGTTGTCATGACAACATTAAATGGAATAACACAGTGGGGGATGAGTGCAGTTCTCTCTCTCACTTCCACCTTTCAGACCATCTCTCTTGCACAGGTGCATTCAGTAGGTAATTTCTAAGAAGCCTATCTATTCCTAAATGTCCCACCCATAAGCATGGCTACGGCTCCCTCTTGTAGTTTGTGTATTGTAAAGATCGGACGCAAACTGGTTTACTACATACTATTCTAATAATATATATTAAAATTTCAGGAATGGACAGTTGAAAAGTATAAAAAGCAAGAAGTGGTTTATCCTTAATGACTTACTCTTGGATCTCCAAATGGGCTTGACAACTCGGACCTCCACCATGAAGACCACTGCTGCTATGATGACAGCGGCGAGGACTGTCTTTGGAATGAAGAAGAAGTATGGAGTACAAAACATTAGGGAGATTACAACCAGCAATCCTGTCAACAGAATAAATCACAAGGATTATTCCGATAAATATTAATTATACATGGTTTTAATTTATAATAATAATACAAGGGTATCTAAACAACGTCCTAACTAATGTCAGTGATTAATGGAGGTTCGGTATTGCATTTTGGAAATAAAAGAACCTTTAACCTTCTTAAATCTTATATTTTCATATGCTGAAACAAACCAAACTTATGAGAAATTACGTAACTGTGAGTGAGATAAAAACAATTTGTAATACATTAACAGAGGAATTAATGTACGAAATTGAAATATCACTAAAATAAAAAAAAACTATTGATTACATAGTTTTTTTTTAATTATATTGAATCAAGTAAATATAGTTACTATATATAATGGCAAAAAAGTCCTCCCTGAGTATTCGGAAACTTGTTTCCATTCATTTTCATTATTACTTAAAAAATTAAATAGAAGTAAAAATAATTAACTTCTGGCGTAGTATAGTACGTGAATTTTAGCAGTGAAAGTGTTAGTAAAAATTTCACCAGCAATATTTAAAAAAATTCAATTTCCTTAAATGATTTTTATGACTGATTTGGGAAGTTTCTACTATATATATATATATAGAACACAACATGGATGTCATGAATGATATCCATGTAATGTGCAATCTTTCATTTATAAAACACTCAAGTGATATTTTATTATATTATATGAAAAATCAAGTGATATTTCAATTTTGTACATTAATTGAATGATTTTTATTTATGACTGATTTGGGATATATATATATATATATATATATATATATATATATATATATATAGTAGAAACTTCCCAAATCAGTCATAAAAATCATTTAAGGAAATTAAATTTTTTTAAATATTGCGGGTGAAATTTTTACTAAAACTTTCACTGCTAAAATTCACGTAATATACTATGCCAGGAGCTAATTATTTTTAGTTCTATTTATTTATTTTTTAAAAAGTAATAATGAAAATGAATAGAAACAAGTTTCCGAATACAAAAGAAGGATTTTTTTTTACAATTTTGAAAACTGGTTAGGAATTCCTCCCATACACATCAAGGGAGAGTCACCAGTTTCAACACACACAAAAAGTAGTTCTATGACTGTTACAACACTGGCATATGGTAGAACACACGATAGAACGTTTTGATCACAAACTGTCAAGACTACCTAATTCTTCCTAATAGGAGTAAAAAAAAAGGAAAATAGACTAACTGTTTATTCCAAACAAAAAAGTTCATTTAACAGTTTTTCTAATAGATCATGATGTTGTAAAGAAGCAATAAGCACCTGTGTACAGCCCACCGAGGGGTGTCCTCACTCCGCTGGAATTGTTGACTGCGCTCCGACTGAGGGACCCGGACCCTGGGAATCCTTGGCAGAAGGAGTTTCCAATGTTACACAGGCCAATGGCAATCAGTTCCTGAGTGGCATCTACTGTATTCCCATTAGCTGTAATCAATACATCACAGAATAATTGTAACTTATTTATTTCTTTATTAAAAGTTTCAACTTTTGTTTGGTTGTTGGCTAAACTGATTTAAAAAAATAAAAATATTAACCCTTTAGTGTTGGTATTATGAAACAATATATTCCAAAAATAACAAAAACTCCAATTTGAAACTGTTAAAATATAAACAATATAAATATCCAAATTTTCATCTAAGTGTCACGGATCTTATAAACATGAAAAATATTAGAACTCTTTTGAAATGAAAAGAAAAATGCTTTATTTTTCTGGGATTACGTTTAACTTCTAAACATTTTAGGACAGTATGTGTTTAACTTCTAAACATTTTAGGACAGTATGTGTTTAGCTTCTAATCATTTTAGGACAGTATGTGAAACATATTATATAGGTAACCAATATCAGAATTCCTACATGATAATATTTTTTGGAGTCTATTCAAAATTCTCATATAGAAATCAAATTTAAATTTTTATATAAGGATGGACCTTACAAATTATGTAGGATATGCCCATATCCTAATAAAAAACCTTTATTATTAGGATATAGGGTTTTTTACAATAATGTTATTCATACATGTTCTTTTGAAAATTATATGATTATTTTCATGTTTATTTTATAAAGTTTAGTTTGGGTCAAAGAGTTTTCATCTAATTAATTAACAAAAATTCAATAAAATTGTATTTCAGAGCTCATATTTACCCTAGATTTTAAAGTATAGTGTGTATATCATATAGTATACTACACGTATGTCCACTTGCTATAAATAAAGTCCCAATTGTAAAAATATGTTGCCATAAATATTGATTGAATCTTCAAGGAGGACTCGTGATAAATGTTTAGACAATAGACAAATTCTTTATTTACAATTCATTGAGAAATGCAATGGCGTCAAATATACATAGTTATAGATTAGTAGTTCTTATTAAGTGTTTTGTTCTTCTCTTCTCCAGTTCAGAAACTCATCCAGAGTGTAGAATGGACGACTAGAGAGCCATTTGGTCAGTGCAGTCTTCAGACTCTTTCCTGGTAGCATTTTTATGTCTTCTGGTAGAAGGTTGAAGGGTTTCCTGCCTGAGTAGGATGGTTTCTTCTCAAATAGTACAGAGTGATGAAATGGTAAGTGAAAATCTGATACCCAGCGGGTGTTGTGTGTATGGATGTGGTGTCCTCGTTCTAGTTGTTCCTTGTCGACATGAACTAAGACTTTTCTGATATACAGACCCACTATTATTATGATATCCTGCTGAGGGAAGGCTTTTCAGCAGTTTTCCCTTGGACCTAAGCCAGACATGATTCTAACTGCTCTTTTTTGTAGAATTAGGATTCTATTCAGGTTTCCTGCAGTTATGCCACCCCAAACTGCAATAAAAAGAGTGGTAGTTTTGTGATGTTATGGCTACTGAGGGTGTTATTTAGCATTTGGTTGTCTCTATTTGTTTTTAGACCATCAACGTTAATATCTACCTATTAAAAGAATTGGGTGGTTTTCTGCTTTAGTATGTTCAATCGTTGCTGAAAGTAGGCTTAGTGCTTTCTCAATCTGTCCTGCAGGTGTTCTGTATACACCGAGAATGTACAACTGCCTTTTTCCTGAGGTTATTTTGATTATTGCCATCTTGCATGTTAGTTCCTGGCTATTTTATATGTTTACAGGCTGAACAGATGTTTCCAGTTTGTCTTTGACAAAAATGGCGAAACCTTTTTTATGGTTCTTACAACTAAAATGTGTAATTAGGCAGCAATTGGTATTTTAGTGTTTTCTATTTGGTCTTTTTTTTAACCCGTGTTCACTAATGATGATGATATCTGGGTTTTTTCCTCAAGAAAGTGATTTAGTCTGTCTGTCTTTGTTCCTCATTTCCTGCATGTTTTGGTGTAGGATATATTAATTTGTAGGTGTAGGTTAATTTGGAGGATTTGGTGAGCTTAAGGTTACAAATTCCAGTTGACTTTCATCACTGAGGAGCTGGGACGGTCTGTTTGTTTTAATTGACAGACAGTTAGTGGTTTGATGAGCAACAGCTACTTGTGCTCATGTTTTAACTTTACTTCTTCCTTGTCGACTGTTCCTAAAAAATGGTTTTTACGGCAGCTGTTGGAGTGTACATTCAGTTTTTTAGTCGGAGTTTGGCTAGCTCTCCCTGTTAGTGTATGGTGGTTATGGTCGGTTAGTAATTGTGTTTAAGATTAGTGATGCTAACAGTTTTTAAGTGGAATTTTAAGTAGTGTATGTTTATAATTTTGTAGAGTTCAAATATTTTGAAAAAAATTCTTCCACAGTCTCATTGTTATTTCTTCTAGTTTTTGCTGTAATTGAAGGAGTTCTATGGTACTTCCGATTTACTGCTTGTTTTTATTTTACATCAAAGATAGAGAATGTTGACTGGCCAGTTGTTGAACACGCTTGAGGTTTACTTTTCATCACTGTATAAGTTTTTCCTCTTATTAGCTTCGTTGCTCTTTAAGCTTTGTGATGCTCTAACGTTTTGTTGAATGTTTTGTTTTCTAGTATTCACAGAAAGGTCTTTTTTTATTGGTTTTTGGGGATTATGGTAGTTTTTATTTTTGGGATCAACCATGCTTGATGGAAACAGATGATTTTCATTTTTAATTTTCCCTTGGAGTATTGTCGTCGGATGTTCTGTTTGGTCTAGGCGTAGTTTTAGGTTTGCAAATTCTGTCTGGAATGAATAGGGGTTTAATGTAGTCTCAAAGCTGATAGTGTTAGTTTGAGTTCCTACATTATTTTTTATTTCACTATCAATTATCTCTCCAATTTTATTATTATTTTTATTCGCTGTGTTTAAGTGTGTTATAGTTTCCCTAAGCTCTGATACTTTTTTTCGTATTTTTGTATGGCTTTTTCCTTTAATTGGTCTTCTTCTTCGAAAATCAGCTCAAGTTGGGTCTGTAACTCATTTTCTTTAGATAATTGAGTTTCCAGTTCTTGGATTGTTTCTGTAAGTGTAATATTGCGGTGTATAGAATGTTCTTTCTCAATTTCAAGTTCTTTAATTTGTGCTTGATAATTATTCATTTATCCAGCTTAGTGGAATCAATTAGTCATTTAGCCAAGTGAGTTTTTTAGCGTCAACCTGTGTAACAGTTTGCTTCTTTGCCAAACTGTGGTTTCCAATTTCTCCTACCCCTCTTTTGTCACTTCTGTTTTTTCTTGAGATTCCGTTCGGTAGCACTTGTCGTGGTCAAGTGCCAGTAACTGCTAGATAGGTTCTATACGCATAACAGCTTTCAATTTCTTAAACATAATTTAGCAGTTTATTATACTCATTCAAAATTAAATAATTGTACATTAATTCAATAACTATCCCAGAAATATGATCTGATTATTATCTTCTGGTTGTGTATTTTTCATAACTTTCCAAATTTTGAAACAACTGATACAGTTTTTACCACATTCAGTCATTTAAAACTTACAAGATAGTGTTATAAGAAGTTTTTCTTCAATGTGAGGGATAATTATAATTTCAACTTACTTTACATATTTGGAAGTTTTTAAGTTTCTTCAAACAATGGTTTGTAATTCTGAGGGGTCGGGCCTTACCTGAGCGAAGTTACCTGATTCAAGTAGCCTGGGTGCCTGAACTGAGCGAAGCACTCCAGGGAGCCCCCAGAGACGTGCCTTAACTGAGCGAACCGGCGGCCCTCTTTGACTATGAACATTCACATAGCATATAGGTTAGGTTAGGTTAGGACTTCGCTCAGTTAAGGCACGTTTTTGGGGGCCCTTCGAGGGCTTTCGTTCAATTAAGGTAATCTTCGCTCAGTTAATGGGCGACCTTCTGAGGTGTGTCTCCTAGTATTATTTTCATTTTAGTAATTTTATTGTTTTAGTAAATAATATTGTTTATTGATATCAGATCGTACTTCAAATCAATACGTTAAATTTATACCTGAGGTGTTCATATAATATTAATTAAAGCCCTTGATTATCTGTATTTACAAATTATAGAGTAATATATTTTTGTGTGGTGTCTATATTTCAACATGTACCTACCTGTCAATATGAGAGGCAATTTATATCTGGATCTATATGAAAGGATGAAATCGCCAAACTATCCGATGTAGTCACAACGTAACAATATATTAGTATTATTGGCTTAAGAGTCTGCAGAGGCTGTCGGCCATGTTGGTGTTAATCCCATAAGAACAATGTTATTTGCGAATCCATATTTTTTCCTTATTTATTGGCCAAAAGTTGTGTATGAGGTGTCATTTTAAATGTTATTATATTGTGCATTGGGTTTGATTTTGATATTTTGAATACATACGCCTAGTTTTGAAATTTATGTAAAAATAAAACTTCAAACTAAATATTTTTTTCTATAAAACTAATTAGGAATTTTCAAAGCAATTCAATGTGCAATTTCATTCTTGATAAAATGCAATTTGTTTGGACAAAATCTGTTTTAAAATAACTGTTTGATTTGGATACGCGTGATTGTATGTCCAGTTCGAGAATAACATTGTTCTTAAGGGATTAAATCCAACATGGCCAACAGCCTCTTCAGACTCTTAACTACTTTTTATTGGATTCCACTAATAAATTGACTGTCAACTTGAACAATAACTGTATCTGTTACTCACAGAAGGCTTTGCAGATGGCAATGTTCTCCAGTAGAGCTATGAGGGGCAGAACTATCACTCCTTGACCCATCTGACTGACCATGTCCAGGAAGCCTACAGTGGCATTGCCCTGGGTCACAGAGAGAGGAGGGGGCTGGAAGCTGGGCAACCCAGGTGGGATGTGACCTGAACAAGGGAGAAAAACAAAATGATAACATATTTTTGGAAAGAAGAAATGAGAATTGAGTTTGTAGATTAAAAATAGTAAAAAAATGTATGAACTAACTTAGAACTGAATCGTACAACGTCCAAACTCTAATTTAATAAAACCCTAATTTAATTAATTGGTAATGAGGAAAATGGTTTTTTAAGGCTTTGAATTCTGGTACTGTTTTATAATTTGGCCAGACAGTAAATTACCTGCATCGGCTGCATGGTATATTTAGCGTGTGTACGAATTTCCAGCAGCAGAGGGAAATATTTCTTATTCTTACTTATGAGACGCCGACACAACGTTGTTAGTATTTTAAGGTGAATATGAATGATGATATGAGTGTAGTCTGGTTACTAACTGAGTTCAACTGTTCCTCAGAAAGGACAATTTATTAATATGGTACAAGTAAAACGTCACACAACACAAAATTTATTATAATATAAGCACAAAATGCACAAATATTCTACAATACAAGTACAGAATGCATAAATATTATGGTGATCGATTTCGGTGAACCACGTTCACCTTCCTCAGACCAGAAGAATTCACAAAAGAGGCATTCCCAAAATTGTACCTTATATGTACCAACACGTATTATGCAAATTAAAAAAACTATTTATTAATAGCCCAACAGCCAGGGCAACTAGGGACATACAGCTTTACGTGGAATCCGAACCCGTAGTGATGGTCTGATTTTCGGTTAACTGGCATGTCTGACACTCAGTTTTCTCCCCTACATAACATCCGAACCTTGACTACCATCCAAAATGGACACCCCAGACCTCTCTAGTAGTGTCTACGATGGCAACCTTTGAGTTGGCACCGTGTCGGTATTAAGAGGACTGAGCATGGAACCTATTGCCTACAATCTCCCATACACTTTGTCCCAAAGTAGCTGGATTACAGCACTGCACCACCAGTGCTAACTGCTGAGTTTCACCACTGAGCTGCCTTACTTCGAGTGGTCAACTTCCGCAAAAGTGTTTAGTTGAACAAAATTAATTTAATGAGCTGTACAAGATTGTTTATCGTTTATATTATTATGCATTGTGTTATTGTTATTACTATTGTTATTTGAATACTAAATAATAATTTAATTTAATAATTTCAAATTGGATTCATTAGTGTTAATCTAACCAACCAATGGTCACTGCTGTTGATGCTATAGTGGGTGGGGCTTGCTATTGTACCGCTAGTTTGTAGTCTACCATTATCCTAGTTATCATGATAAATTTAAAAGGAGTTATACAGTGGAGGAAGAGAAGTTTTCTATCTCACTTCCACCACTCTGTGCATCTTTCTTGCACCAGTGCATGCAGTAGGTAACTTTCTGAACGGCCCATCTATAATAAGCAAGTGATTCAAGTGAATATAGTAGTCCTAAATTTTAAATGTTTATGAAGAGAAGTATATTAAATGTTTTATTTTAAAATGACATATATTTACTTTAATATCAGAATCACAGGCGTATTTTATCACAGGGTAATTAGATTTAATGTAAATTCTGTTGTGCTCATGTTTTAAAATAATTGAAACAGTATAACAAACTTGTTTAATGTGCATTACATGTACAATTTTTTACAGACTTTCCTTACAACCTTTGCTAAGTAGTTTGTATTGTCATGCTACTTCTTAAAGAGAGGCCAGGTCTTGTCTCTGCCACATAAAATGTATTAGTAATGTTTTTTTATTGTTTACTAACCTATGACCAAAAGCAATTGGTCCTTTTGGTCGACTCCAGGCTGATAGACGTAGAATCCCAGGATACCACAGAGCACCACCAAAATGGCATTACGGGAAGTGCCTACCAACCAAAGGACCTTGCCAACAGTTTTCTGGAAGGAAGATCGCTGAAGACCTGTGCTCTCGTGTGGCCCTATCTTCACATCACTAAGGACCTGAGGAAAGGCATAAGATTAATTGATTTGTATTATAAAATTAACTAGGGGACACCCCTGCATGCTTCGCTTTCCAGCCCCGACGCTCGCTGCGCTAGATACACATCAGTTTTCGGCCTCGGCATGTGATTTTTTACGACAAATAATAGTAGATTAACTGTATAACGTAAAATCACAATATTTAGTTTATCTACAGTATCTCACTCACACTACTTGCGTTGCTACCTATTTATTAGTAAATACTGTACACAATGGTATTATGTAGACAATTTTAAACGAGTTCATTTAATTTGTTTTTGTATAAAATATGAAGATTAAACTGATGGTATAGTATTACACTTGATATTTCAGCCGTGCAATACTGTGCTGCTCTCTGTGGTTAACCCAAAAAATTATTGGGTCCATTTAACGTTTGTTTATGCCGCCAGCTAGTCAATTCAAATTAATATCCACAGTAATAGCTTGCAACTTTGACGCCATGTAGGGCAAAAGCCTATGTGGATTTTAAAATTCTAGAAATAATACTGGTTAAATTACCTTTTTTCCTGTCAACAGTTCTTCAAACATAATCTGCTATGTACATTTCGAAGCATAGAGCTTCATCATCAGGCTTTCCAAAAACGTCACTATTTACATTACACTAAACATTAAAAACATTTAAAATATAAACATTTAAACATATTAACATAGCACATTTGCCGGCCGGCGATAGACACCAACCAATGATAGCACCGGCCGGCAAATGTGCTATGTTAATATGTTTAAATGTTTATATTTTAAATGTTTAAATGTTTAGTGTAATGTAAATAGTGACGTTTTTGGAAAGCCTGATGATGAAGCTCTATGCTTCGAAATGTACATAGCAGATTATGTTTGAAGAACTGTTGACAGGAAAAAAGGTAATTTAACCAGTATTATTTCTATAATATAACAGTTCTGGAGGCTAATAAAACAAAATGAATTTAAAATTCTAACTCCACTACGACTTAAAAATCAAAATTATCTTTTGAATAAAAAAATTCATCAAAATCGGTCAAGTAGGCTAATACGTTCATACAAGTATGAGTTGCTATATTGACTCTCATTAGTAATAAAGTAGTAATGAGTTGATACTGATCCTCTAAGGGACAGATATGTTTGGCCTAAGAGTTGCACATAGGTAGGCAGTATGCCGTTCATTGCTTTTAAAATCACTCTTAAAACAAATAATATTCATTCCAAACAGCACACGCAAACAATTCTGTACCTCCTCTTCCAGTTAGTTCATTCCAGTGATTCAGTAGAAATTTCTTAAAATGTACTCTGGAAGCAAATTTGAGGGTCAATTCACATCAATAATACAAAGTCTGAGATACTGGGGACAATTATTTAGAAACTTTCTTTTAGTATAAACTAGGTTTATGATCCACCTACCTTAAAAAAATAAAAATAATAACGCCCCGCATATTCAAGAGTAGTTGTGTCCTTTCAACCTTAGATACCACAGCATATGTTTTTTATCAATTTACAGGGTACTATGATGTTTATTTTAAAAAATTTATTCACAGGTAGGCCGCTTAAATTGTGACCCACTGAAAGCACTGCTGCGAGAGAGATGCACTGAATAGTGAAAGTGAGATAGAGAGCCATTCTTCCCCTACTGTGTCATTTCATTTAAAAATTGTCATGGAAACTAGGTGGACGTAGACGGAAGGCCGCGGCTGGCAGCGCAGTAGCAAGTCCCACCAATGGATGTAATAAAAAACAGTTACCTTTGATCTCTTTGATTAACCATAACGTATCAAGCTTAGATAAATTAAAAAAATAAATATTTAGTATTCAAACAAAAATTAACGATAGTAAAATCACATGAATAATAATGCAAACAATAAAACAAACTTGTACAGTTAGTTATTTTTTACAACTAAACACTCTTGTGGAAATGGAATACAAACCAGAGCTTGAAAGCGTAACGTTCTCCTACGCTGTTGAAACTCCTTTGCGCGCTAAATACTACGCGCAAGTCGCAATATGTAAGCATTAAGTAAACAATGTCAGAGACAGTTTAAGGTGATTTTTGAACAGAGTTCACTCTTCCCGTACTTTGACGATTTGTAAAAGAGTGCATTCAGAAGATTGTTGTTAAAAAAAAAAAAAAAAAAAAAAAAATAGAGGTTGAGAAAATTGACTAATTGAAATAAAGTAAAAGACTTCAGTGAGAACTTGAGTTGAATTTGAAATTGCCATATAAAACTGTTGGGTGTGTAGGTCAATTGATGTTCAATTGAAATAACGACCATAGATCAATTGAGCAGATGTTTCTATGGTAGTGAACTCACTTCGACTACATTCAATTGACTTTTTCATGACTCAACGAACTGGAGTAGGTGTAAGTAAACATTCCTGAGATGAACTTTCTGGAATCTAACTCTCTTATGTAAACAGGTTGCGTAATTTTAAAATAAATACAACCAAAGGTCAACGCAAATTAGTAAAATCATATGATCAAGAAACAAGTCCAAGTAAAGTGGTTCTAACAAAAAGTAGACACTGATTTTAGACCTCTGGCAAGGCGTAAAGTAGGTCTAAAAGTAAAGATTTTATACTATTGCCTCTCGATCATGCTGGGTTTTCTGGTTCGGATGCGCATAACTTACATGATCATGAGGCATCACCAATAAGGTAATAATATAATTAAAATCGATTTTTCGAAATACCATTCTTTAAGGGTAGAAACAATCCTCTCAAAGTTTCCTTTGCTCCATAAGAGTAACATTGGCATTAATATCAATATTATATCAAACAGCTGATAAAAACATAAACATGACACCAAATAGTTTGATTTTCATAGTGAAAGGTAATTTCCACTATCATGATTGCACTTCTTTGCTCCCCCCTTATTGACTTATGTGAGTTTCTAGACTATACAGTTTTGTTATCCAGGAGAATGTCAGCAGACTGAGCTTTTATTGTGATGTGATGGTTTAGAGAGAACCACGGGGAGAAGGGTAAGCAAACGTAGAGAACCGTCCCGTAGGGAAGCAAAGGCTGTCGGCCAGAATTGATAAAATCAACTAAAATAATGACAGCTAAAAACACGCTGTCTAAATTTAAACGTGAATTCGATCTTATATTTTCAGTTTGTCAGACTTAACTAAGTTGACAAAGAGTGCAGTAAGCAGGTAGGGTTCAGGATTGGTTTTACACGCTTGTTTGAAACAATGTCTCGCAATTCCCCTTGAGATTGGCATCAGCTGTTAAATTCAGATTGCCGTGGTGTGGAGCACTGACCTGGCGTGCGACCTTGACAACTCGGTGTCGTGGTGTGACCAATGGCCATTGTCCAGGACCAACACGCCGACGGTTGTCCGCAGCGTTTCCTTCCTTGTTGCATTCGCAACACCTCTCAGCCGCCGATGAAAGCATCAAAATTGGTTTTGCCGCGTAAACAGAAACGGAAGAATCTGTCGGACCTGGTAATTTCAGATCCGGCGGATGGTTTGATGGAAACACGTCCCTCAATGATTTTCCTGGCGTCTTTCTACCTCGTAAATGTAGGTAACCTTGGGCGATTTCGTTTCCATTTTCTTATTTTACTTTCCATGAAAACAATAGTTCCAGCAGTGATTAGCTTCAGCCACATGCCTAGGCTTAAATGATCTTCCAGTAAAAACACACGTTTTTGTTTGTACAATCTACTCAGTATTTGAAAGGAATCCTAATTTGCTGTGCTTTGTTTTTTCTTTTCTTTTTTAAAAGACGCCGATCTCCTTAGCCTTAATCTGCTCATTCCCTTATAGGGTAATGGCCTGTGCGAAAAACGTATTCAGACAGAGTAAGTGGTGAAGCCGTGCAGTAAAAGGTGAATATTAGAAAAAAAAAGAAAAAAAATAACATTATTTATTATTATTGTAAACAAATGTGCATGTCTTGGTTTAGTATATTTAGTGTTATAATTACAAATAACACAGCTATTTCACTTGATAAACGATATTTAATAGCATTTTATATTTAAATTGATATAATGCTGTACAAATTTATAAGATTAACACATATCATAGTTAAGTTTACCTCTACGTTTCAGAGGACAATTAATATGATACAGTTGGTTTGTAGACAAAATGCCAATTACATTGACAGCATTGAACATATGCATACTAGTCGCGAGTAAAACATGTGATCGGGTGATTATCAAAAACGATATGGCAACACCGCCTATAATGTCATCGGACTATTTTGGTGCGGTTTACACTATCAATGAATACATGTGTATTCATTGATATTACTGATAAATCTTCCAATCTAGGTCGAATTGGAGGTGTCCGGACAATTCGTCCCACGGACATTTCGTCCCCCAAGAAAAATGCGGACACTTCGTCCCACTTTGTGGAACGGCTACCTGGGTAGGGTTTGATAAATAGTCTCCAAATATTTCTAAACGGACACTTCGTCCCACCTGAGAGAAGGGTTGTAAAAAGGTTAGGTTAGGTTAGGTTAGGCTAGGTTAGGTTAGGTTCTCTCAGGGTGGGACGAAGTGTCCGTTTAGAAATATTTGGAGACTAATTATCAAACCCGACCCAGGTAGACACTCCACAGAGTGGGACGGAATGTCCGCATTTTTCTTTGGGGACGAAATGTCCGTGGGACGAATTGTCCTGTAATCGAATTGGAACCAACGCTGTCTCTAATCTCGGCCCAAAGTCCTGACGCCATAGACCACTCGGCCACCGGCTCGCCCAAATAGTTAGGTAATGCTGTATTTCTGTCCAACCACATACGAATTTACATGGCTTGGTTCATATACTATTAGTTATAATCTACCATTTAGAATCTTCCACTAAACTCATGTTAAGGTTTATATCGCGTATTGTTCTAAACGTATAAACCTAAACGTATTGTTCTAGAAAAGAAAAACACAACACGTTCAACAATCATTAGGAATGGTCAGACTGATACATATAGTAGAATAAAGAGCAGCTGTAATTTTAATTTTATAAATTCCTCCATCCACTAAGTCCAAATTTAAAAATATGAATAAAATCCAATAAATTTTAAGAAGAAAGGTTCTTAACTGTTATTTAGAATTTCCAAGATTCAGAGTTAGTGAAGAAGATGCCTACAATAGCTATTATAATTATAAATATTCTCACGACCACTATGTTTAACATAACATAACCTGATTTAACCTTATATAACCTTACATTTATAAAGCTAACTCTAATCTAACCTAACATATTTAAACTAACTATAACCTAACTTATAAGCTTACCTATCCTGGTGATATTAAAGTAACAATACTGTATTCAACCACAGCCACTAAATGTTTTCGAAAATTAGAGCAGTCACTGAACTGTGGTAATACGTAATCTTTTGAATCTTTTGTGAATCCCTCTGGTCTGAGGAAGGTGAGCGTGGTTCACCGAAATCGATCACCATAATATTTGTGCATTTTGTACTTGTATTGTAATATATTTGTGCATTTTGTGCTTATATTGTAGTAAATTTGTGATGTGTGATGTTTACTTGTACTGTATATGTACCAACACGTATTATGCTAATTAAAAAATTATTAGTATTATAGAGAAATACTAAAAATAAAATAAAATAATTTCTATTTATTTGTAAAAAGTTATTCCATTCTGCTTGTTTTTATTGCTGTTATTGCAACCAGGTGCGGTAGATCAATTGCGGTTGGAAGGTACAAGGTTTATACTCGTACATATAGGGACCATGGTGTAAGTATAGGGACTAGTCACAAATGGCATTACAAGGGTTATTATACTCGTATATATAGGGACCATGGTGTAAGTATAGGGACTAGTCACAAATGGCATTACAAGGTTCATACTCGTATATATAGGGACCATGGTGTAAGTATAGGGACTAGTCACAAATGGCATTACAAGGTTCATACTCGTATATATAGGGACCATGGTGTAAGTATAGGGACTAGTCACAAATGGCATTACAAGGTTCATACTCGTATATATAGGGACCATGGTGTAAGTATAGGGACTAGTCACAAATGGCATTACAAGGTTCATACTCGTATATATAGGATCCACGGTGTAAGTATAGGGACTAGTCACAAATGGCATTACAAGGGTTATACTCGTATATATAGGGACCATGGTGTAAGTATAGGGACTAGTCACAAATGGCATTACAAGGGTTATACTCGTATATATAGGGTCCACGGTGTAAGTATAGGGACTAGTCACAAATGGCATTACAAGGGTTATACTCGTATATATAGGGACCATGGTCTAAGTATAAGGACTAGTCACAAATGGCATTACATAGTTTATACTCGTATATAGGGACCATGGTGTCTAGTCACAAATGGCATTACAAGTTTATAAAATCAGATGACTCTCGGATTCCGTCTAGAAGTAAGCAGACAATAAAGGGTGCCGCCATCTTGGTAAGAGTAAAGTATCGGATTCACTAGATTCCCGTGTGTCTATTATTTTATTCTTTGCTCTGTGGCCAGAAATGATAAACAGTATACTGTAATACATATAATAAACGTTACCTTTATAAACAGTTAAGATAATCAATATTCTTCAAAAATGACATCAAATTTGAAAATAGGAATAAAGTCAAGATAATTAAAAAAGGGGAGGCATTTTAACTGTTTATGATAGTCTTAAGTTGGCAAAGAGAATCCTGGTCTTTTAAAAACAATGAAATATTGTTTTCAATTAAAAAGGCCAATAATAGGCAAGGATACAAAATTGTGTTCAGAAATGATACATCAGTAGAATGGAGGACATCCCCCAAAACATTAATGACGCCACTGGCCGGCCAGCTGTGTCGGTACGGTCAAAGTGTCCGTCAATCTAAGGAAAACAAAATGATTACTGAGGCCAAGGTTGGCAATGAAGCAGTGGTTATGTCTTTGTTGATGTCAATAGTAGGGCAACACCCATTAGGCCAACAAGCCCATTCATCTTGAGGAAATCTGTTAACAATGTAAGATACAAGAAAATATCCAACGAAAAAATACATGTAATTCTGTTTTTTTAATTTTGTTTGACGGTCGCTGAACGTCACAATATTATTGAATATGGTTGGGACTGAGTGTTAATGAATGGATAGTATTTGTTAGAAACTAATAAAATCTTTCCTGATTATTCAATGAATATCCCAGTAATACATTGAGTCTAAGGTAAACTTTGAAGCTGATCGATTCGTTTCAAACTGTTGTTGATTCGTTGACTAGTCATATGTAGGATTTCTTTTAAAAAAATCTATTTATATTTACGATCTATTGATGTTATCGAACAACAAGTAAACGTGAGGTTGAATAACGTGGGTTATTACTAGTACATACAATGATGTAGCTAACAGAAATGTTGAAATTAATTAAATTAAACGGAAAATAACTTTCTTTTTTCGAATTGTCAAAACACACCCTTAACCCAAGGGAACCTTGCCCTTAACCCAAGAGAACCTTGCCCTTAACCCAATGGAACCTTGCCCTTAAATCAAGAGAACCTTGCCATTAACCCAAGAGAACCTTGCCCTTAACCCAAGAGAACCTTGCCCTTAACCCAAGGGAACCTTGCCTTTCATCCAAGAGAACCTTGCCCTTAACCCAAGGGAACCTTGCCCTTAACCCAAGAGAACCTTGCCCTTAACCCAATGGAACCTTGCCCTTAAATCAAGAGAACCTTGCCCTTAACCCAAGGGAACCTTGCCCTTAACCCAAGGGAACCTTGCCTTTAACCCAATGGAACCTTGCCCTTAAATCAAGAGAACCTTGCCCTTAACCCAAGGGAACCTTGCCCTTAACCCAAGGAACCTTGCCTTTAACCCAATGGAACCTTGCCCTTAACCCAAGAGAACCTTGCCCTTAACCCAATGGAACCTTGTCCTTAAATCAAGAGAACCTTGCCTTTAACCCAAGGGAACCTTGCCCTTAACCCAATGGAACCTTGCCCTTAAATCAAGAGAACCTTGCCCTTAACCCAAGGGAACCTTGCCCGTAACCCAAGGGAACCTTGCCTTTAACCCAATGGAACCTTGCCCTTAACCCAAGAGAACCTTGCCCTTAACCCAATGGAACCTTGCCCTTAAATCAAGAGAACCTTGCCCTTAACCCAAGAGAACCTTGCCCTTAACCCAAGAGAACGTTGCCCTTAACCCAATGGAACCTTGTCTTTAACCCAATGGAACCTTGCCCTTAACCCAATGGAACCTTGTCCTTAAATCAAGAGAACCTTGCCTTTAACCCAAGGGTACCTTGCCCTTAACCCAATGGAACCTTGCCCTTAAACCAAGAGAACCTTGCCCTTAACCCAAGGGAACCTTGTCCGTAACCCAAGGGAACCTTGCCTTTAACCCAAGAGAACCTTGCCCTTAACCCAAGAGAACCTTGCCCTTAACCCAAGAGAACCTTGCCCTTAACCCAAGGGAACCTTGTCTTTAACCCAAGAGAACCTTGCCCTTAACCCAATGGAACCTTGCCCTTAACCCAAGGAAACCTTGCCCTTAACCCAAGGGAACCTTGCCCTTAACCCACTATATTTTATTATTTTTACTGATCCGATCTACGTAAGTTACTTACTTCCACCATGGATTTGTTCTTCCTGCCACCAACATCATCTAAAGAGGACTATCTCAATTCATCAGCACACAACTCACCCACCATTTCATAATTCCTCCAACAAAATCCACCATAACGTCATTAAAACTCACATTACTTGGCATTCTTTGTTGTCCGCCAGCCCTCTTCAGTTGTGGAAAGGATTGTTCGATGAAATATTTGGGAATTTATAAATGGAGAGGTTTGGACTACTAACTCCTCTCTTAGACATAACCATTAATCATTTACATTCCTAACACACTCAACGAACTCTTAACAGGACGAGCTTGGACATTCGTTAAACTTTTGTCTAAATATACCTAGGAGATACCTCAATTTTTTTAGTAAAATATTTTGGTTTTCCAAACAATAGACGTTGTTCAGTAATTACGTCCTTGACAAAGAGATGTTTTATCTTGTTGTATGATAGATATAGTTTTATATCAAGGAGCTTATACTCGTAGCAGGACTATTATTGTTTTCTATTTACCGTACGTGTTTAGATAATGTTGTATTTAACGCACATACCTACCGTGTGAAATCCCACATCCAGAAAGGTTTTGTGAAGGAGAATATGTTGTTCTAATATGTGACTTACCGTGAATTTACCAGGACATTTTCTATATTTAGTTAGTGTTTGAAATGTAGTCTTTTTTGCCATATGTGTGAGCGCCATAATGAACCGCCTAGTGAGACTGGGGGGATACATGTGATTCATTATGAAAATGCGGTATAATGACTTGGTTTGAATATTTGTACAAGATGAAGCCAAGTTTTGTACTATTACATCCTAAGTTTCCAGCAGATTATAAACTTCAAAAATATTTTAATTTTAAAATTTCATTTCAAACTCAATGTCTAAATAGCAGGTATATTTGCTATAAATGAATACATATACGATTCAGAGTGCTTTCAGGTAAATTTATAACCTAACCATAATTGGTTGGCAATACTGTGCAGGCCTGCAATAACTGTTTAGTATTTGGGTGGTAACACTGATTTTATGATTTAATAGTCCAACTATACATGTAAATAGTAGCAATGTATTTGCAACTCCTACGGGCATATTATTTTAAAATTGATAGTAAAATAAAAAGGGTTTCAACTATTTATTTTCAAGTAAATAAACCCCATAAGACTAATTCCAACTGTTTTGTATTTGTTAGTAATAAATAAACGGGTACCGAAAATTAAACTAATTTTGTTTTTTGGCTATCCTGATTTTAATTGTTCTATTTATTTTATACTACCATCACTAATATCCATCGAATTCACTCTAAAATGAGATTAGGAACGGGTTTTCACGGAATAAAATCGACCATTCCTCCTAATGGTTACTGAGGCCAGAAATGGTACATCGCTTGAAGGTCACGTTATTGGAGGATCCTGTGACGAAGGACACTTGCACATTATGTGAATTCAATAGAAAAAATTATCATTAAATTCTTGTTCAGCCGTACAATGCACTTACTGTCTTTATGGAGCTACGGCCCAGGCCCCTGCGTCTTAAGGCAACAACTCAGTGACATGGATTGTAGATTTCCTTCATGGTAAAAAAAAAGGTTAACAAATTCATAGTATAGTAATATAAAAAAAAAAGTTCAAATAAAACCAGTGGTTGGTTACATGGTTGACATTTTAACTTCAGTATTCTGGAGGTTGGGTTCAAGATTGCCGACAAGTTTAGCTTTTCCTCAAAAGGATTAAAATGTATAAAACACTCCAAAAAGTAAAATTGTTTCTTCATCAAGAGATAAATCTTTGGTATGCAGCTTCTCTTGTTTATCTCTATCTACACAGTCATATTAACAACACATCTGTTGATCAGTTGCTAAGCCTTTTTATTGACAGTAAATCGTTTAATCATTGAAAGGTGATTTACGATACTATTGCAACAAAAACAGTTTGTGATAACACTAATTAATCCTGATAGCTGCGTGATTATCCCTCGCTATTGTGTAATTTCACTTAATGTTGTAAGATTCAACCATAATCTTTTTTACTAATATAAACGTTATTAAATATTTAGGTTAAAGCACTATAATAAGTAGTATATAAATGATGTTTTAACATTTTAAGTCAATATCATTTTTCCACCTACTGTATTTTTCCATAATAATGTTAAATAATGAAGAGATACGTATTGTAAGTGTTGATCAACTTAGGTTATAACCGTGATCAACTTTGGTAACACCCGTGATCAGCTTGGGTAGAACAGGTTAAGTTAGGTTAGGTTTACATATCGCTTTATGAAAAATGTTGTGGGAAAATACAGTTTGGGGCTATATATCGGATTTTGATCAAATTTTACTTTTCCTAGACAAAGTATTCATGTTAAATATGTAGATAGTTGCTATACAATCATATCATCAAATTAAAAATATCCCTATATTACAATAATCTGATATTTTCTTTTTAAAACCACCGAAATGTTTCATCTGGACTTAACAACTATTAAAACCATACAATAATGAGTAAGTTAATCTTGTTATATTACTTATTGCACGCATGCAAACCATTAACATGTCAAAAATATTTATTTTAATATATGGAATTTGACATGCACAACTAGTCAATGCTGTTAAATATATGGTATTTGACATGCACGACTAGTCAATGCTGTTAAATATATGACATTTGACATGCACAACTAGTCAATGCTGTTAAATATATGGCATTTGACATGCACAGCTAGTCAATGCTGTTAAATATATGGCATTTGACATGCACAACTAGTCAATGCTGTTAAATATATGGCATTTGACATGCACAACTAGTCAATGCTGTTAAATATATGGCATTTGACATGCACAGCTAGTCAATGCTGTTAAATATATGGCATTTGACATGCACAGCTAGTCAATGCTGTTAAATATATGGCATTTGACATGCACAACTAGTCAATGCTGTTAAATATATGGCATTTGACATGCACAACTAGTCAATGCTGTTAAATATATGGCATTTGACATGCACAACTAGTCAATGCTGTTAAATATATGGTATTTGACATGCACAACTAGTCAATGCTGTTAAATAAGTAGACATTTAAATATACAAACTTTAGGAGGATAAGTTGTTCAACTAAAAATACTTGTCAGTGCTAATCGGACTGTCTTGGATATTTCTTGACTAATAACGACAACGCTCACTATCACTGGATGTATGAGGCATATAATTTTTGTTATTTTACTATGCTACGGAGTGGTTCTCTACGCTTGTTACCCTCCCTTCGTGGTTCTATAAAAACACAGCACATCAATATTCAATATTCTAGGAGCACAGCCTGCAGCTGTTCTCCTAGAAAAAAAAAAAAATGTTTTGTAGTCTAGAAACCCCTATAACTCTACTGTAACGCGATGGCAAGTGGTGCCATCGTTCCAATAGGAATTGCCTTAAACATTTTGCAGTGAAAACCGAACTAACCAAGCTTTTGTGTCATGTTTATATTTTTTATTTCAGCTGTTTGAAATACATTAAAATCACCGTCAATGTAACTCTTATGGTAAAAAGGTAACGCTGAGGAATTTCAAAAAAATCCTGTCTCGATGAGTCTCTATGAAAAAAAGCTAACTTCTCTTAACATTTTATCAAAATCTGTTCAGTGGTTTTGGAGATTTCGTAAGTAACAAGTGAGTGGTATTTCGCTTATTTTGATATTATTGTAAGTTAATGAGATTTTGTTTTTCAATTGGGCTGAACAGTTCCGATTAGCAACTACCCATCATCTTCACCAAAAACATCGCCAGTCCTAAAAGGACCTTGAACAACTCTGTACATTCCAAGTTACGTAATTGCGAACTGATGTCGAAATTTACTCATAATACAATAAACAATCGGGCATCATAAAACATACTTTTTTATCTGAATTTATTTTGGACTCCTTTGTTACCGTATGTGTGAAATTCTTCACGGTGATTATATTCAGTTATAACCCCTGATTTTGGAGTGACATTGTAAAATATAAATATTTAAACTATTTATTTTCAACAAAGCTTTAATTTGTAGAAACGATGTATTCAACTGTATTTTGACTTCAAGTTTACCTGAACAACTTTTCTTGGTTTATAAAAAAACTTCTCTGAGAATATTTCCCAGAAAGTAAACGTAAATAGTTCAGTGTCCTTAGAGATGACCATATTTGAAGTAGTCTTAAGGTATACAATTTATCATTGGAATTTAAGTTCATTATCAGCTTACAATTGAATCACAAAATAATTCATATTAACACAATTTGTGTCGACTATCAGTGTATACGAAGAAGCGAAATTTTGTTCATTATTGCATATTTATTAACTATTTATTGTATATTTGTTAACTATTTAGTTTATATTGATTATTATTTGTTACCTATTTATTGCATATTTGTTAACTATTTAGTTCAAAATTATTATTATTAGTTACCTATATATTGCATCTTTATTTATTAACTATTTATTGTATATTTATAAAATATTTATCCAGTTCTTGGGCCTTATGACTTGTAAATATGTAGTGCTTGTTTATTAATTTGTTTAATAGTTTGTTGACTGGCTGGTTCAATGAGATATTTATTGGGTTCAAATTGTTAAAATGTTTTGCTTCAATGTAATTGGGTGTATGCCTGTATTTTTGCACGAAATAAAATAAAATGAAAATAAAATTAAGACTTGAACCAGATCGAGAATATGTAGTTTGAATCTTGGATGATGGTTGGAGATCGAGAATATGTAGTTTGATTCTTGGATGATGATTGGAAATCGAGAATATGTAGTTTGATTCTTGGATGATGGTTGGAGATCGAGAATATGTAGTTTGATTCTTGGATGATGGTTGGAGATCGAGAATATGTAGTTTGATTCTTGGATGATGGGTGGAGATCGAGAATATATAGCTTGATTCTTGGATGATGGTTGGAGATCGAGAATATGTAGTTTGATTCTTGGATGATGGTTGGAGATCGAGAATATGTAGTTTGATTCTTGGATGATGGTTGGAGATCGAGAATATGTAGTTTGATTCTTGGATGATGGTTGGAGATCGAGAATATGTAGCTTGATTCTTGGATGATCGTTGGATTCCTTTGTTTGCTGCGCCTTAACAGTCAGATCGAGAACACTTATTGGCATATATTTCGTTTACTCTGTACTATTGCGAATAGTAACTTCTTATTAGAACCAGCAGAACTAAGTTAGTTAACAATAATAAAAAAGGAACAAGACCAGCCTTTCCAGTATAAAAATAAAATTAACATAGCAAATAATGAATGCTTACCCTAAGCAGTAAAAGGCTTATGATGCAGATTATCCCCAGCAATGTGTCCCACATTCTTGTGTGCTGAATATCTTTGGATAAGCTCACCCACATCTCCACGAAAGTCGATCCAGATCCTTTCACTCCTAGAAGGTCCTTCACCTGAAAGTAAGGTGAATGATAAAACTGAGACTGAACTCTATTATTTTTGTAAATAAATAATCTTAGTGTTTAAAATATAGTGTGTTACATTGTCTGGTTGATTAATATAACAAAACATTCGAATAAGTGACGTAGGTGCAATAACATTTAGGTACTACACAAGGAGTCGAACTCGGTCCTCTACTTTTCTGAATTTATTAATTAGAAATTTTTGTTGCTCTTACATTTTTTTAGTGTGATTTCATTAATAACAAATAGAATATCTAATTTTGAAATTTATTTAACTTCAATAATGATTAAAAAATGTTCTTATTTGATATTTCAGTATTTATTCATTTTTTTTAAACACACGTATGACGAGACTATTTTGAATGTATCTTTCGGTATTACGGGCACTTTTCAAACTTCCATCATTCGTTCTTAGAAGTTTGGTGTCATATCATTAATCTTAATAAAATAATGAAAGTATTTACTTTAGAAATGTATAATATTTTAATAAACAAAAGTGTTGACTGACATTATCCAATGTTTTGAAATGGATAAGCAAAGTAACAGATAATTTTCTAAGCGCTCGGCAAAGATGTAAACACAAACCTGAGACATAATTATGAGGAGAGCCACAGCTGACGTGAAACCTGAGGAAACTGGTCCTGATATGAAGTCGATCATTATTCCTGCAAAAACATCAATAATCAGCGTTGTTATTTCAGAGTCAATGAATGGCCTTGAGTATAGCCTATAGAAATAGTACGAGGAACAACAGAGAAAACTACGATGTTTAAGTTTTAAGATTTAAAACATAAATTATATGTA
This sequence comes from Stictocephala bisonia, assembly GCA_035578905.1. Classification (NCBI taxonomy): domain Eukaryota; kingdom Metazoa; phylum Arthropoda; class Insecta; order Hemiptera; family Membracidae; genus Stictocephala; species Stictocephala bisonia. The sequence goes on along the minus strand of JAQJVL010000057.1, from coordinate 1,871,022 downwards.
ACTTCTAATGTGCTAAACGTTGATATATGGATAAAATTGGATTGGCGTTAGTATTATGGATACGAATGCGCGAATGTAGTATTTCATACAAACTAAGAATGATTTTTCCTTTGAAAAGGTTCGTCAATTGAAGGAACAATGAAAAATGAAACTGGAATTATCAGGTGATATTTTTTCAAAATTTGTTAAATTCTGATTTGGATAGTGACAAGTTAACTCCTATTTACATATTTAAAAATACAATTAATTACATTTGTAGACTAAAACATAAAAACAACTTAAGTGGTAAATAAATAATTATTAACATTAAATAGAGACATTCAATTAGTTGATTTAAATGTTGATTAAGGGTCATTAGACTTTTTGAAAATTATTATATCTATACGATTCAAATATTTTCCTGACTTTCTTGAAGATGATTTTTGTTAAAGTTAAAAGAACATTAATATGGCATTTAGTGGGGAGATATGATGATTAAGACACAGTTCCCCCCTCTGGCTATAAAGTCAATTTTTGTTTTGTAGGCTCGTTAGACCATCGGCTTAACGTGACTTCCGAACCACGAGAGCCGCAAAGGGGTAACATTTCTTGTGGTCCCACCAGGAGTATAACACGGATAGACTGCGTAGCAAACCCGCCTTACCCCTTAGCTAAGGCTGCTCCACATCATAGAACTGATTTGTTTTGATACAGCTGAAAATAAGTGGAACGGGAGATGTTTGGGATGAATCCAAAATTAAGAAACTAGGAGAAGATTGGGTTAGTACAACTTACAGATGTATCTGTAGGAGGAGAAGGTGTGCAGCTGCAGTTCTGGAATGCCAAGTCTATCAAATCGCTGGACAAATAGGCACTTTGCCAGTCATCAACACCTCGTGGAGCCTCCAGGATTATTTCCGGATATCCGACCACAACTCACCTGCAAGGAGTGCCAAGTACGAAACGTCATCAAGGATAACGCAATCGTCTTTGGTAAATCGTCGAAAGTAAATAGTGTTCAAGTACACCTGGGGGATTTACGGTCGTTTGTATAGAAACAATCACTTTATGAATCTAAATACGTGTTAATGTGCGGAAATTTGTACTCGACTAACCAACTCAAAAACATCCTTGATTCTACATACGTGATAATGTATGTGCTTTTTTATTTTGTCTTTTCTTTTTAATATTAGTATCTAAACAGAGAAGAAGAGACATAGGTCACTTTTTATGGCCACCTCAGAGTTTCTTAGGGATAAAGAACGCCTCAGAGGTAGTTATAGACAGATTACAAAATAATGTTTGTACATATTTATAAATTTGAAGTAATACCTACTACATCTATCCTTGAGTATTTTGGGAAAGTATCTAAGGAACTGACAAGTTGTTAGCCCTTCCATATGCCTGGCAAAATAGTGAACTAACTACTCGACACACTAACTGGATACACAACTAGCGCGCTATTGAATGCGACCTCTATTTCCTTCTTCTATGTGTTATCTATCAGAGCAACAATCTAAAGAGCGGTTCGTAATACCGCGTTTTTATTAAAACAAGTTTAATACTTTATTATTTCCAGTGGAAGTTGATTTAAGATTTTTGAAGTTATAAAATGATTTGATAAATGTTTTCCTAGTTAAATAACGATAACCTTGTATACGCTGCACGCATTGGTTACTCTTATACCGTATTAAATATATACTTTGCTTCTGTTGAACAATTTTAAAGAGGTTTAATGAAAACATGTACTAAACTCAGTATACGTGAAAAGACTACCATAGTTATTTGTATCATATAAAATGCGTGGTCTTCTGTATTCTACCGTGTTAATATGAACTGAGAACTTTAAAAAGTGGACGTCTGCAGAGGGCCCAAAACATAATATTTAATGTATACAATGTACATAACCAAGTAACCCAAATGACCAGGAAATGTAATTTGTAGGCCGTACATATTTAATTACATAATTTAAAGTCCTATGACTTACAACTCAAGGATCTTCTACATGTGAATCACACGTGTTAATTCTTATTTCATTAGTAAATCTTATGTTACGTATTTAAAAATACTATTATTTACATTTTAAATATCGAAAAATTATATCTATTTTGACAATTACAAAGTTTCTTATTTTTTATAATTTAAATTTACAAATTTTGTTAGGGTTTTTATTTGGATGGATTTTACTATAAACCATATTACTGTCCATTTATTTATTTACTTATTTATTATTTACTTATTTATTATTTACTTATTTATTATTTACTTATTGTTATAAGTAATACTGTACGTATGTAGGTGGTCGGGTGGGTCAGTACTACCGTATGTATATGGGTGGGCGGGTGGGTAAGTAATACTGTACGTATGTAGGTGGTCGGGTGGGTCAGTTCTACCGTATGTATATGGGTAGGCGGGTGGGTAAGTAATACTGTACGTATGTAGGTGGTCGGGTGGGTCAGGACTACCGTATGTATATAGGTGGGCGGGTGGGTAAGTAATACTGTACGTATGTAGGTGGTCGGGTGGGTCAGTACTACCGTATGTATATGGGTGATCGGTTGGGTAAGTAATACTGTACATATGTAGGTGGTCGGGTGGGTCAGTACTACCGTATGTATATGGGTGGGCGGGTGGGTAAGTAATACTGTACGTATGTAGGTGGTCGGGTGGGTCAGTACTACCGTATGTATATGGGTGGGCGGGTGGGTAAGTAACACTGTACGTATGTAGGTGGTCGGGTAGGTCAGTACTACCGTATGTATATGGGTGGGCGGGTGGGTAAGTAATACTGTACGTATGTAGGTGGTCGGGTGGGTCAGTACTACCGTATGTATATGGGTGGGCGGGTGGGTAAGTAATACTGTACGTATGTAGGTGGTCGGGTAGGTCAGTACTACCGTATGTATATGGGTGGGCGGGTGGGTAAGTAACACTGTACGTATGTAGGTGGTCGGGTGGGTCAGTAATACCGTATGTATATGGGTGGGCGGGTGGGTAAGTAACACTGTACGTATGTAGGTGGTCGGGTAGGTCAGTACTACCGTATGTATATGGGTGGGCGGGTGGGTAAGTAATACTGTACGTATGTAGGTGGTCGGGTGGGTCAGTACTACCGTATGTATATGGGTGGGCGGGTGGGTAAGTAACACTGTACGTATGTAGGTGGTCGGGTAGGTCAGTACTACCGTATGTATATGGGTGGGCGGGTGGGTAAGTAACACTGTACGTATGTAGGTGGTCGGGTAGGTCAGTTACTACCGTATGTATATGGGTGGGCGGGTGGGTAAGTAATACTGTACGTATGTAGGTGGTCGGGTAGGTCAGTACTACCGTATGTATATGGGTGGGCGGGTGGGTAAGTAATACTGTACGTATGTAGGTGGTCGGGTGGGTCAGTACTACCGTATGTATATGGGTGGGCGGGTGGGTAAGTAATACTGTACGTATGTAGGTGGTCGGGTGGGTCAGTACTACCGTATGTATATGGGTGGGTAAGTAATACTGTACGTATGTAGGTGGTCGGGTGGGTCAGTACTACCGTATGTATATGGGTGGGCGGGTGGGTAAGTAATACTGTACGTATGTAGGTGGTCGGGTGGGTCAGTACTACCGTATGTATATGGGTGGGCGGGTGGGTAAGTAATACTGTACTTATGTAGGTGGTCGGGTGGGTCAGTACTACCGTATGTATATGGGTGGGCGGGTGGGTAAGTAATACTGTACGTATGTAGGTGGTCGGGTGGGTCAGTACTACCGTATGTATATGGGTGGGGGGGTGGGTAAGTAATACTGTACGTATGTAGGTGGTCGGGTGGGTCAGTACTACCGTATGTATATGGGTGGGCGGGTGGGTAAGTAATACTGTACTTATGTAGGTGGTCGGGTGGGTCAGTACTACCGTATGTATATGGGTGGGCAGGTGGGTTTCATAGTTATATTCAATGAAACATTTAGGCCTACTACAGAGACTCCGATATAAAATGTGTTATACGAGCGCACAAATATTTGTAAACACTATATATTTGTAAAAACTTGTAATTCTATCGATATAAGGACTTCTTGGAATTATGGTCTTGGAATTAACCATTCTGAATTATGGTTAGCACTTCTGCTTCAAATTCAGAGAGTCGTGGGCTCAAATCCCGGCGGGCTCACTTAAATAGGGGTTTGGGCCGTTGTCTCTCAACAACATTTGAATACGTGTTAAAAATGCCACTGGCGTAGACAGCAGGAAAAATTAGTGGTTTTTCCACTGTCAGCTAATATGTCTGAAATCTCAATTTATATCTTAACTAGGGGACACCCCGCACACTTCACGTCGCCACTCGCTACGCTTCGCGTTGCCACTCGCTACGCTAGTGATGTAAGCTCGGCCTTCGGCCTCGCCTGAGAACTATTAGCCATTTGTGGCACTCGGCCTACGGCCTCGCCGAGGCCTCTTTTTGGGAGACCTTAAACTTTATTTCTTCCAAAATATAATGGTATAGTTAGATTTAGAAAATAAATACCTATAGTTCTTACTCCAATTGGGCGTTTTATTTGGTATTAACCCTTTTTTGGTTTTCACATATTTTTTCTGTTTTTGGAGCATATATCCCTTATTATTTATGCATTTCAAAATATGAAGGGATATTTGTATTCAGGGCAAAAATACCTTAAATTTGATACGCTACTTGGGTGGATAACGTCAGTATTAGACAAAATTATACATTTTCAAAAATTGTGATTTTTGGCCCCCCGATACCCCAAATCTTTTAGTTATTACGCTGAAATTCATATACAAGATGCACGTTTGTTACGCGTGTAGAACTATGAAGGTTTGAAGATTTTACTCAAGCTTTTTCTCAAGTTAGGTCTTAAAAACAACTTTTTTGTGATTTTTCCATAAGAAATACATTGGGGCAGTTTTGCGGTACAAAAAGGCCGCCCTCTTGTTTATGAGTGAAAAAAGTAAAATTTTGTGAATTTTCCTGAAGGTTTCAGATCGAAACCTTCAATTCAAGTATGCAGTTGATGGGGGTAGGACGCCGGAAAGTGCCTCAACATTTAGTGTCAGTGAGTGAGTTACTACATCGAGCTTTATAGTACGTATATAGATAAGTCGTTAAATGTAGGATGGGTTGGAGGGGCCGTGAAATTGGAGTTTATCACATCAGAGCATACACTCACCAAGACCGGCGATACCCATGATAAGCTGGATGACTCCGCTGAGGAAGCACAGGAGTGTGGCGAACTGAGGCCCCAGGCCGTGCAGAGTTGTGTACGTCAGCAGCGAGCAGATGGCCGTGGGTCCCATGGGGACGTCCTTGCAGCTGCCCAGGAATATGTACATGAAGGTGCCCAGGAACGACCCGTACAGACCGAACTACACATAACAGTGTGTCAGGTAGTTAGGATATGTGATGAACGTTAATAGATATAGGTATCCCTTGAATGTGAGTCTTCTATTGTCGGCGCAGAAATTATGTGTGCCGGAGTTTGAAGGTTGTTTACTAAGAAACTAAAACACTACGAAAAATACAATCATGCCATTGCTTTCCTCGTTTAATTTTACGTTATCAAATATATATTTTTAAATTTTATATGTTTTAAAAATTTGTATTCTACTTATTTTTCTTCTTGAGGTCGTACAATTATTTACTTTGTCATGTTGTAATTAATCTTAATAAAAAGTTAAGTTATAGTATATTATTTTCAAATGCGTTAGTAAATGTTGTGATTTTAAATTTATCGATTTATATCATCATACATTTCATGAAGATTACAATGTGATCAAGTAATTAACACAAAAATATTTTTAAAAAACACACACACTTAAGTTTCATTTTGTCAACTTATTTGATGAGCTTTAGGTCACATTCGGTATGTATCTGTCACATAACATGATAACTGTTATCACAGAAAGTGATTTACTACTTAAAATCTTTAACATTGTTACTGGTCACCTGAAGAACAAATCATAGTTTTGTTTTGAAATTTCTTTGTGTATATATTAAAAAACAATAAATAAATGCAAACAATTTATACTACTAATTGATATCAATTATTTATTTTTAGTAATATAACCAACGCACGCGAACCTAGAGTAAGTTGAATATAATTGGTAAATGCGGGAGTGTAGCAGCAGCAGACAAGAAACCAAAATGAAGTATCTTAAATTTATTATATTTCATACGAGTATTTCAGTATATTGGCAGTCAGTTTCAGCTAGACAGGTTGATTTTATTAACTCAAAAATAGTACTTTTTTAACAGTAATTGTTACAAAAGACGTTTTAACACAAATTTAAACAAATCATAAAATACTAATGGTTTATTCTACAATTTTTTTGTTCGTGCTTACGGTTGATTAAAAAAAAGGAAAAACAGAGGTAACGTCTAATAGTGAGCTGAATGTGTGTCGAGTAGTTGGTTCTTTGGTTCGCCGCGGTGAACGTAACGGCAGCGCCACTGTCATTTCCTCCCTCTCCCATCCCTTCCAAACCCATTTCTTAATTCTCTCTCTCTCTCTCCTTTCTACTACATAATATTCACTTCAAACATCGACATCAGACTCTGGTGGCGAGGATGAGACGTATCCGCCTTACTGTAACTACTTACATCCCCTCTTGAGCAACGTGCATTTTGACAAACGTCTATAGGTCTAGCAGTTGTCTATAGCAACTAACACTGATTATGGTGCACTAGGGGGAAGGCTTATATCCATTGTACTAACGAACTTATATTCGTGGTAACGACCCTCCTACCCACCCATACAAGTACAGTGGTAACGACCCTCCTACCCACCCATACAAGTACAGTGGTAATGACCCTCCCACCCACCCATACAAGTACAGTGGTAACGGCCATCCCACCCACCCATACAAGTACAGCGGCCCTCCCACCAACCCATAACTGTACAGCGGTCATCCCACCCACCCATACAAGTACAGTGGTAAGCATTTTGACAAACCTTGTCTATAGGTCTAGCAGTTGTCTATAGCAACTAAGGAGTTTTCCACGGTGGTAAGGAAACAACCTCTGTTTTTTCCTTTTCTATAGCTAAACACAGAAGCATATTCCATGAAAATGTATGAGAAAGCTGAATTCAAGTGATAATTCGTGATTGTTGGGAGAGGAGTTTGATTGCGGAAGTGATATTTTTAACCACCAAAGCAACTGGACATTTTAAGGACGAAGGTACGTTTAGACGTCTGTAAGTCATGCCAAACATGATTATAGGTACACAAACCACTCTAGTTTATCAACTATTGGATAAATAAAGTTCTCGTTTTATCAAGCAGCTCGTAAATCATTTAGTGTTTTGTATTGAATAATTCGAACAACAATTTGAACAGTGACCCTTTCCTGCCGGAAAATTAAAGCAAGAAGAATTAATATAAAAATAGACAATGAGCTCATACACTTAAAAGTGAGTTGAAAAGTATGTTTAATCAAACTTAACGTAGATAATACTATCTGATTATTATCTATCATGATACATTAAACAGGGTGTTTACTTATCAATTTACAGTGACATCATTGTTATGAAATAAGTAATTACTTGAGTGGACAAAAACCGTAAACATTTTTTATTTATTACCAAATTAAGCCCTTAAGATTATAACTCAGCAATTAGCTGAATGATAAGCTCCATCCGAATTGTAATCATTGGAAAACATTTCAGTGATCAAATCACACAGGGATTATCTTGTTCAAGCAGCGTGAAACTCACAGCCACTTGATAAATAGGCTCTCGAGTGGTTATCTAATGATTATTTACCACTTGAGAGACCAAAACTATTTAAGTAGCAACTTACTAATTTTAAAGAATCGTTCAAATAATTTTGTGAATAACACGGTTCTGTTGCAAAATGTTAATTAGATCGATTAGTCAAAGTCACTACCCCATCACACACAATACTTGGTCAATTACCAGAAAGTTCTCAATCAAATTATGGCTCAGTCATCACACAGCTACTACAAGTCAAATTCACCACTCTATCACACACAATACTTGCTTAATCATCAGAAAGTTCTTAATCAAATAACGACTCAATCATTAGACTGCTACAAGTCAAAGTCACCATCCCATCACATACGATACTTGGTCAGTCATCAGAAAGTTCTCAATCAAATGATGGTTCAATCATCACACAGCTATAAGTCAAATGAATCACCCACGATACTCGGCGAATCATCATAAAGCTCTCAATCATCACACAGCTACTACAACTCAAAGTTACTACCCGTTCAAACACGATGAAGTTCTCTAAATAAACTTATTGGGTCAGTCATCACACAGCTACTACAACTCAAAGTCACTACCCGTTCACACACGATGGAGTTCTCTAAAAAACTTAGTGGGTCAGTCATCACACAGCTACTACAACTCAAAGTCACTACCCGTTCACACACGATGGAGTTCTCTAAATAAATTTAGTGGGTCAGTCATCACACAGCTACTACAACTCAAAGTCACTACCCGTTCACACACGATGGAGTTCTCTAAATAAACTTAGTGGGTTAGTCATCACACAGCTACTACAACTCAAAGTCACTACCCGTTCACACACGATGGAGTTCTCTAAATAAACTTGGTGGGTCAGTCATCACACAGCTACTACAACTCAAAGTCACTACCCGTTCACACACGATGGAGTTCTCTAAATAAACTGAGTGGGTCAATCATCACACAGCTACTACAACTCAAAGTCACTACCCGTTCACACACGATGGAGTTCTCTAAATAAACTGAGTGGGTCAGTCATCACACAGCTACTACAACTCAAAGTCACTACCCGTTCACACACGATGGAGTTCTCTAAATAAACTGAGTGGGTCAATCATCACACAGCTACTACAACTCAAAGTCACTACCCGTTCACACACGATGGAGTTCTCTAAATAAACTGAGTGGGTCAGTCATCACACAAGTAACTCAAGAGCACGTTTACCCTTACTACAACTAAATACGTTGTGAAACTTGAACTGACCTCAGCTGGGAGCCCCGCAATGTTGGAGTAGGCAAGGGACTGAGGTATGACTGTGAGGCCAACAGTGATGCCGGCCACGAGGTCGCCGACCGCGTCCTCTACCGTGTACCTCGGCGCCCATGACAGGATGGGTAGTCTGCAACCACAAACATACAACATGAGAACAGATCTCAGCTGGGAGCCCCAGTAAATAGTGTATTTAGTGAGTACATCCTTTTTTAAATATGGATATCATATATCCAGTTGGAAAGAACAAACGTGGACATGTTGTAAGTAGTTAAAAAAAACAGTATGTTATTAATCAGTATAACAGTGTAGTGGCTGAACATCGAAGTACACCGATTGATATGGTTGGTGTTGGGAAAAGTACTGTATATAGACCGGTGTCTGCGTATAAAAACACTACGTTGTTAAGGGACGTTACTGTCTCCCCAAAGCAAAAAAAAAAAAAAAAAAAAAAAAAAAAAAAAAAAAAAAATAGGTATGTGATTTTGACAAAATACAAAATTCTTCTATGTGTTCAATGTGCAACTTAAGTTTCTAAGCAACATATGAACGCCTGTGAATCGGCCAAGCGCTACGTCACACAAGCAGTGGGCGGAGCTTCACTCACAATTCTCCCTGGATAGTTTATAAATAAAGGTTTACTGAACTATTTAAAGAAATACCCAATAAATACTAATAAATTTCACATATATGTATAAAAGTTGTTTATTGAAATAAGCAAGATAAGCAAGAAACTATCCCGTAAGGTTATCAGTATCTCATTAGTTAAAAAAAACTTCAAAAAATCGAGGAAATAAAAGTTTATTTTAACACTTTTTTGCTATCGTCAAAAGTAACGAAACCTTTCCCAAAAATTTAATTTGAAAAATATTACGTAAACAAATAAATTGTCATATAGATAAAATCCAGTATAAGTAATAAGAAATGAGAGGTTAGGGATAAACTGTCCATTTTTATTCTATATTAGAAAAAATTGAATTAATATACAGAAAAAAAATGTAAAGCATCGTTTGAAAGGTTGTAAACAAAAGTATTTAAGAACATCAGTAAGTACAGCACGGTTAATCAACATCTTTCAACATAGGCTAAGTATACCACAGAATGAACAGATCTGCTTATTCTAGTATTAAACTTATACTGATTTTTCGTGTCATATAAAGATTTCTTTAAAAAGACTACGTTGTTAAGGAATGTTACTTTCTCCATAAAGCAAAAAAACAGGTCTGTGGACAAAATAGACGATTTTTATGTGTGTAATGTTCAACTTAAGTTTCTAAGCAACATGTGAACGCCTGTGAATCGGCCAAGCGCTGGAGCTTCACTCACAATTCTCCCTGGATAGTTTATAAATAAAATAGGTATGCATAAGTCTACTGTAATAAAAGTAACAACCTCAAATCTTTGCAAATTTACCTCAAAATAAGTTTTAAATTAGGCGAATATATTTTTTCTATGTCAAAAAATGATAATTTCCAAATTCTATGAATTTTTTAAACAATAAATTCTAACTCTAATTAATGAACACTCATCTCACCTCCTGAAGAGATTCTTCTTGGTCATCACTCTCCGATACTTTTCCTCCAGCCATGGCTTGAAGTTGTCCACTTTTTCCTTGACGCTGATCTTGCGATGTGGACCCAAATCTTCCACCACTGGTAAAACCAATTTGATCTTCATTATGATTTAAAAATAAGTTCGACATTAACCTACACCAATAAGGCCGAGGAAAAACTCTTTTAAAAAAATCGTTGAACAGTTTGTATGATATCTAAAAGAGAATTACAAAAAACATCAACGAAGATGGAAGAACATAGCATAGCCGAATAATATAGAACAAACGCGAGTTTTTTTATGGAAATAGCACTCGTAGTTTTTTAGGGGAAAGGGGAAATAGCCTCCAGACTTCCCTTGATTAGGCCTAATAACAACTAGGTAATATTTAAACGAACTGAAACTTGCAAAGAGACTTAACAAGCTCTAAGATTCCTTAAATGACAGTTTGCCCCTTTATAGCTAAGACTGTTTAAGGACTCTCGTAGAAGGTTAGCCCTCAAGAAACCTTTAGTTTTTCAGATGACGTAAAACCCAATAGAGAATTTAAAAAAAGTTGATTATATTAAAAGAAACTGTTTTATGTCCTCAATGACCGAATCAAATTTTTTAAATTCATACATTTTTTAGTAACATATATTTTTTTAATTTGAGCTGAAAACTTTATATCAACGTGGTTAGATTTTAAAATATTTCCAATGTTTGGATGAAAACTCAAAAAGCTGATGACATTAACCAAAAGTCTTTTTGTCATACAAAGACATAATAAAGGATTAAATTCCTTTTATTTAAAATGATTTTTTTCAGCTGGAAAACAACTTGCATAACGGACCATTTCAAGTCTTAAAATCTTTTAAAAGCTTTTAGGTATTTGATTGCACTAAGCGACAAAAATACACACAACCGCCCGGTACATAGCACAAGTTCACCATTGCATGAAGCACACAACACAGTTCATGCTCTGGGAAGTTCGTACACTCACTGACCCACACTGACACTGAACTCAACCACTGGCCGATAACTGGTTCACTTCCTCTCTCACACACGCACACTACAAACTGCCTTCACTCACTGAAACAAGACGACCCCAGACACCTTTGAGGTGACCTTGGGCCTACCACACTTTCCTTACCAAAAGCTCAAGTAAGGTTGCTGGAGTGGTCGGCCATCTTGTATAAATTCTTCACAAAACAAAAAACGGTTAGTTGATATTTTACGCACTTTTTCAAAGAAAAATTAGGTTGGACCTCACACTTCTTTGGGGCGGGGGAGGAATAGTTGTACGTCTTGAAACTGTTTTCCATAAGACCTACGTAACTCGGACAAGCCAATTGTTTAATAAAACAATGTTTGATATGTCATATTGTGGGTATTAAAATGGAAGACGCTATTTGCTTAGTGTATTTTAATTTTTTACGTTTATGTTCTTAACACACGTCCTTAAAATTGTTTTAATTTTTTCAACTAGCTGAACTGAACACTCTAGTAAATTTGTAAACAAAAAAGGTAATCTAAACATTTATTCATACACTTGTCAAAATATAAATCAGCTAATGGGAAATCGTGTTGACAGATTATCAGTAAGACTATGTGTTTGCTTGATCTGGGAAGATTTAACATAGGTTTGTCGTAGAATATATTCGTCCTGGCCGAACCAGGCCAGACGTCACAGAATGTCCTGGCCGAACCAGGCCAGACGTCACAGAATGTCCCAGCCCCATTAATGAAACTTGAGCTACTTCCATTAACAAAACTAATACTATGCTTAAAATATGTGATAAAAACATTTCAAAGTCACAACCTTACTTGAACTTACTTAAATATAACATACTTTACGTCGCGAGTGTCCTGATGTTTCAGGAGAGAGATTGCGTGGTTATATTGAAGATTTCCAAAAGAGAAGACCATTTTATATATTCAAATAAATATTCAATCGTGTCTTCACCTTTATAATGAGTTCTGCAATCCATTAATTGATTTCCTATTACTGTTCACATCCTTTGATAAGTACTATTGCAGGTGCATTAACAAACATCTGTTTTTATTAACATATCATCAAGATGTTGGTGCGCAGAAGAGATAACTTTTTAATCACTAATCACAGTCTGTTATGAGAGACCAAATATATTTCTCATTCATAAAACAAAATATATACATGTAATAGAATAACAATTGAAGTTTGAGTTGTTCACAAGAAAAATTTTTAACTTTATCAATACAGTGTCCTAAGTTTCATTTATCAAACGAATACAAGCTTGGCTTTCTTTAGGCTACAGTCCAAGTAAGTCATCACAGGTATTAGAAGAAACGTGTGTTTTTAGATGAAATCTAAGTCATCACTGTTCGTTGAAAAACGAGTGTATTTAGAGTACAATCTAAATTATCACAGTTCAGTGAATATACGTGCGTTTTTAGATACAATCTAAGTTATCACAGTTCAGTGAATATACGTGCGTTTTTAGATACAATCTAAGTTATCACAGTTCAGTGAATATACGTGTTTTAGTATACAATCTAAGTTATCACAGTTCAGTGAATATACGTGCGTTTTTAGATACAATCTAAGTTATCACAGTTCAGTGATTATACGTGTTTTAGTATACAATCTAAGTCATCACAGTTCAGTGAATATACGTGCGTTTTTAGATACAATCTAAGTCATCACAGTTCATTGAATATACGTGTTTTAGTATACAATCTAAGTTATCACAGTTCATTGAATATACGTGTTTTAGTATACAATCTAAGTTATCACAGTTCAGTGAATATACGTACGTTTTTAGATACAATCTAAGTTATCACAGTTCAGTGAATATACGTGTTTTAGTATACAATCTAAGTTATCACAGTTCAGTGAATATACGTACGTTTTTAGATACAATCTAAGTTATCACAGTTCAGTGAATATACGTGTTTTAGTATACAATCTAAGTTATCACAGTTCAGTGAATATACGTGTTTTAGTATACAATCTAAGTTATCACAGTTCAGTGAATATACGTGTTTTAGTATACAATCTAAGTTATCACAGTTCAGTGAATATACGTACGTTTTTAGATACAATCTAAGTCATAACAGGTAATTGAAGATACGTTTGTTTTTATATACAATCTAAGTCATTACAGTTCAGTGAATATACGTACGTTTTTAGATACAATCTAAGTCATAACAGGTAATTGAAGATACGTTTGTTTTTATATACAATCTAAGTCATTACAGTTCAGTGAATATACGTGTGTTTTTAGATACAATCTAAGTTATCACAGTTCAGTGAATATACGTGTGTTTTTAGATACAATCTAAGGCATCACAGTTCAGTGAATATACGTGTGTATTTAGGATACAATATAAGTCGTCACCGTTTATAGAAGAACCGTATGTATTTAGGATACAATATAAGTCGTCACCGTTTATAGAAGAACCGTATGTATTTAGGATACAATCTAAGTCATCACAGTTCGTTGAAGAAACGTTTCGTTTTACCATACAGTCGAAGTCATCACAGTTCATGGAAGAACACGTGAGTTACTAAGACATTATTGAAGACATAAAAGTTCAAATGGAAGTAAATGTATTTTTAAAATTCTTTCAAAGTCAATCATTAGAATAAAGAAGTGATTAAATATTTTTAAAACATAACACAAACCGTCACAGGCAAATAAACAACTCAATAGTTAAAAATAATAAAAATATAGTGAACAAATTAACAAACATTAGTTAGACAAAAATTACTACCATATTCACCAAGTCAATTGGTAATGGTTGTAACGGGTGTGTACGAGTAACCGAGTCAATAACTGCCCATTGATGTCGTAGTTTGGAGGCGCTATCGTCTGAAATGGTGTTAAAGCAAGTAATTTAAAGTTTAATTGCTTGTATGACATTAGTGGATATAACATAGCTACTACAAACAGATATATAATAACTTTACTTCATTTAGAAGTGTGGAACTCTGCTCTCAAGACTCACAATGGAAGTTTACAGGACAAGTTAAATTATCCTGCTAAATGTTTACCGAACCCGTTAAATAAAAAATTGTTTAATTTTCGTTAAAATACTTGAATAGTAATTAAAGCTTACTTTCTCTAGACATATTGATCCAAAAGTAAATTAAACGAAAAACTACAATTTACGAATCAAATCACAGACAAACGAATGCTCTACGGTCACTTCCGAAAATACTAACCTACATCATAACGGTTCTTGCCAAATAACTGTCTAATCTAACTAATTTAAGATTACAGAGTTTAAATAACGACGAAGGTCCCATTCGTTATATGTTTAATATCTTATCTAGAAAGTCAAACGTAACAATCATTACACTAGTATCTTTAACTTACATATGGTCATATTCTAAGAACGAATAGTCGACTACAACTCTTAAAACTTGTATAGGTTATGTTTTGACCGATATAAACTACCAAGAATGTATACCCAACTTCCTTTATGTTTTAGCTTCAAGGAAACTGGAATAAAATCTAGTCATCCCACACAAATAGTCCGTAGGTAACAGAAACGAACTGAAACTGTGTATGCACTGTAAACATTGTTTACGTAAACTTCAATGGTTTTGAGTGACAAGATAATTTTAATGCTGTTTCAGCCTGACTTCTGTTTACGAGCGTGGAGAATCGGCTGGTTCGTTCTTGTCCACGGTGTGGTACAGTAAATGAAGAGTTAATAGGCGAGATGTATTCCTGCAGTCAACAATAAACACACATTCCGTGACGCTTTTGTCACTTCTGTTTACGCCACACGAGCGTGGAGAATCGGCTGGTTCGTTCTTGTCCACGGTGTGGTACAGTAAATGAAGAGTTAATAGGCGAGATGTATTCCTGCAGTCAACAATAAACACACATTCCTTGACGTTTTTGTCACTTCTGTTTACGCCACACGAGCGTGGAGAATCGGCTGGTTCGTTTTTGTCCACGGTGTGGTACAGTGAGTGAAGAGTTAATAGGCGAGATGTATTCCTGCAGTCAACAATAAACACACATTCCGTGACGTTTTTGTCACTTCTGTTTACGCCACACGAGCGTGGAAAATCGGCTGGTTCGTTCTTGTCCACGGTGTGGTACAGTGAGTGAAGAGTTAATAGGCGAGATGTATTCCTGCAGTCAACAATAAACACATTCCGTGACGTTTTTGTCACTTCTGTTTACGCCACACGAGCGTGGAGAATCGGCTGGTTCGTTCTTGTCCACGGTGTACAGTGAGTGAAGAGTTAATAGGCGAGTTGTATTCCAGCAGTCAACAATAAACACACATTCCGTGACGTTTTTGTCACTTCTGTTTACGCCACACGAGCGTGGAGAATCGGCTGGTTCGTTCTTGTCCACGGTGTGGTACAGTGAGTGAAGAGTTAATAGGCGAGATGTATTCCTGCAGTCAACAATAAACACACATTCCGTGACGTTTTTATCACTTCTGTTTTCGCCACGAGCGTGGAGAATCGGCTGGTTCGTTCTTGTCCACGGTGTGGAACAGTGAGTGAAGAGTTAATAGGCGAGATGTATTCCTGCAGTCAACAATAAACACACATTCCGTAATGTTTTTGTCACTTCGTTTTCCTTCGTCGTAGTAATTTTTATTGATATCGATTAAAATATAGTGTAACTAATCGATAACATAGAGAATACCCTTGAACGCTTCACGTCCCAACACCACCACTCACCGTCAGCTAACCCAACCTAAGGATACCCTTGAACGCTTCACGTCCCAACACCACCACTCACTATCAGCTAACCCAACCTAATCTAAAATAAACATTCCTCATACCAGTAATACCCCAATAAAGGAAAATATAAATTACGATTAAGTTCAATTACAGTAATAAATCCGAGGGTGTCTTTGTTAAGTATCTTCAGAAACAAAATTAAGAAGTGACTTTATTTTCGTAACAAGTCAGCAATTGTTTGTATAAAAGCTCATTCGCGAGAGCTCACTTAAAAGTTTTACAACTAATTAAAAACAGGCTGCTTGAGTTTTCCCAAAAAGTTCGCCATTTGAAAATAATTTGAGATTGAAGGATTCAAATTTCGGTAACCGTTCTTAATAACTCAACTAATTGCGAAACTCATCACTGCACGCTTCGCGTGCCAACATCGATGCTCGCTGCGCTCGATCACTGCGGCCTTTGACTTTTGACTACAAATAATAATATATTATCTGAATTTAACTAATTTTGGGTTTACAAAAAAGCATAAAAAAGGAATGTCATAGTGTAGTTCTAGTGGAATTTTTTCTGCGTTTTGTTAATATAAAACATATTTAATAGTTCGTAAAAAACGTGTTTTTTTAAAATAAATATGTACAGTTTCAGTCGTGGATAACTCAGTATCAACTTAACGAAAAAACATTACGAAACGTACCTTTCTCAGAATTGGTCACTATATCGATTTATTTTAATTTTAAAAATTTATCCCTTAAAAGGGGTGGTTTTCACTCCTAGGGTTTAGCTCGCTTAAACTCAGCGTAGATTTCGAAGTTGACAAATAATACCTAAATTCAAATTTTGTAGGATATCGGCTTTGATTACCAAAGTTAATTGCACTTAAAAAACGACCAGTGACTGGACTAATTTATAATTACTACTTAAATAATGAAATAATATATAAAACAAATAACAATATTCATACATTACAAAAAAATATTTAAAAAACACATAACAAAGCTTGATTACTAAAAATTATTATCCTATATACCCATTCAAATATTTAATTTTGGTGAAATACTTCCATTGAAAATAGTAAAGTAATAATGGCTCAGAATTAAATTCAAAATAATAAAATTGGGCAAGTTGGGTAAATTATAAAAAATGTGCTCTTGTTGAACAATCCATTTAAAAAATCAAGCAATTTAAAAATTACATTTATATTTTCTTTGAAATGAGTTTTTATATGAACTGTTTATTTAGTTAGTCTACACTTCCGATACATTAGAATTTAAACCTCATTATTTTTTTTTTTAATTTCCCATACAGCCTCCGAAAACGTCAAACAGGACAGATAATTTAAAATTGTCAATTAATCATCATGCCTGTAGAGGAGAACAGTCGCCTAAAGGGGTCCAGCTCTTGGAGCAGCTTCTTGCAGACGGCCTCGGTGTCAGGTTAGGTTTAAATGAGGTTACAAATGATTTTTGATTTTTTCCGGGCATTTATTCGTCCTGTTTGAATTTGGAAAAGATCAAAATCGGTTCGTCAGATTTAGTTCACTGTCGTAATCCTATGATTTTTTTTAATGTTTGAAGTTTATTTAATTTTCGATGGACATAAATGTATTTAAGGAAGGGGAATAAAATAATTTGTTTTATTATTTTTTTATTTACTCTAATTGGTTTTAATGTTAGACCTTTGGCTACTTGTATTGGTTTTAAACAAACTCTAGTTTTAATACAGTTAATAAAATAGGTAAAATGTTATATTTTCACCATTTCGTTATTATCATATTTTTCCTATTATTTCTAAACATACGGTTAGTTAAAAACTATAATATCACTCTCATTTATAAGTTGCACTTTACTGGAAAGTTGTTAACGCTTATTTAAAAATATTATTGGGTAAAATTTGATATCGTTTTAGGTAGAAAACAGTCTAAAGAACTGAAATTGGAATTATTTTTATTATTCTTGGACAATTCTATTTATAAACGACAATTTGGGAAAATACAACCTGAATATGTAACTTCTCTCTTACAGACAAATAAACAGCAACATGGTCATTAGATAATATTTACAGAAACAGTTTGTTTTTGTAAAATACAAAAAGAAGTAATTCATCAGTATTACTTTACAAATAAGGAAACTTTTACTATGAATTGCGATCGGAAAACTTGTTCGAGTATATTATTTTTAAAGAAGTCTGTCCCTTTACGAATAATTTATCTAAATTTTATTTTGTAATTTCAAATATTTATTTGTGTTTTAAGTAACGTTCCCCACTATGTTTACGTGTTGTTAAATAAAAGACGCCCTAATGAGGAGCTGTAAAATAAATACTGTAGTTAAACTTTAATTGCTCTGTACCCTGAAATTGAGCTTTAACAGTTTCGAGTGAGTTTTAGGAAAGACGATTTTTTGAAATTCTGTCATTATTATTAGCTTTAGGGTTTTACTTGATGAAGAATATTTAAAACTTTTCATTCGATTTTTAATGTATGACTACAGCCAGCTAAATTTTGAATAATAAAATATGATTGTTAATATTGAAAAAAATATAACAATAAATAAAACACTGCCTTTGATAGTTTCAAGGTTGATAATCGTAGACTTACTGTCGTATACAGTGCACTTTCTAGCACAGTTAGAATTTTGCTCTTAGAGACAAAAAAGGAAAAAATATGAATTTTAGGCGTATATGCTACGACAAAATATGCTACTGGCATTTTAAAAGCTTATAAAAAATGCTACAATACTTTTGAATTTAGATAAAAGTAGCAAGTGCCAAACAGCAAACGATAATAAATAATAATAAATACTTTTCGTCCGAATGAAGAGTGAAATCACAGCAGTCTCGGCGTGTCACGCAAAAGCACTGCAAATACTAGGGAAAAGTGCCAAAAACTGATCTGCAAGATGGAAAGAGGTTAGAGTGACAAATTTGCAGCAGATGTTGGACAGAACTTGTCCAAGGAGAGGTACATGAATGAATCAGTTCATACCAGCAGCTGATTTCGGAGTTCAACAGCTGGTTAAAAATAAGTCTTTATAAATAATCACCTGAGATTGAAACGAACGTGCAAACTGAGAGAAGAAGGTCATTTCAGTTAAACTGTACTGGTTACTTGACCTATTTGACTAATTTACGCAGTTAAATTAGATGGAACTAATCACATTCAGCGGACATTTGTTTGAGACATCTGCTTGAAGCAATGACATAAATCTGATATAATATTTTCCCATTGTAACTAGTAGTTATCCATCTTAACCTAAAACACGAAGCGTTTATTTGAATAAACGAATAACAACTCTGTTACAATTACTCAAGGAATGATTTTTGTCACAAAGGACCAAAATGGCACACATATGTAACAGTTAAAAATGAAAAAGTTAACTATGACGAA
Organism: Stictocephala bisonia; assembly: GCA_035578905.1. Lineage (NCBI taxonomy): Eukaryota > Metazoa > Arthropoda > Insecta > Hemiptera > Membracidae > Stictocephala > Stictocephala bisonia. The sequence continues at coordinate 1,851,450 of JAQJVL010000057.1, read as the reverse complement.
TCAAGATAATATTGTTAAGTGAAACTACTAATTAAGTATAAAACAACAAAGTAAAACCCACACTACAAAGAAGAAACCTGTAAACATTACAACATTTTTGAGTTGAAATGTAATTCTTTTGTTCATTTAAATACGTCCAAATAAAATACGTCCAAATCCATGTAATATAAATGTTTAAATCACGTAACACTTTTTCATATAATTTATTTGAATTCTAATAATTGCAATAATCTAATAATAATAACAATAATTTTATTGAATTACAGGTAAATCTATATCTATAAAATCCAATGTATGTTTGTTTGTTTTTCCTTTCTGCGCTACCAAACCGTCCAGCCGATCGCCATGAAACTTGGGGAAGTTGTTCTATATACCCCAGGGAACGTTTCTGTCCTATTCCCGTTTCTTTATACCCCTCAGGGCTCCATTCCTTGGACTTCTAAAGTTTCGATGTTAATCATATAGCAGGATGCATGAAGGTATAATAAGTCAAATATAAAAAGAATATCAGCTGTGGGTTTTATAAATATGTCAAAATTAAATTAAACCATGTGTTAATTTTTTTAACTGTTTATATTTTTATGTTTTGATTTCTTGTGAAGCTATATTAATTGATTGATTTATTTGATTAACAGCTGTTAAATAAAAATAAATAGAATAAAATTGTGGTAGGCAAAACTTTCAAAATTAAAAATAATTGAGTACAGTAGTAAACTACACAAAACATCAGCTGTTGTAAATTGGATAGGCCCTACTATGTAAACTGAAAGGTTGCTGCACATTTCAATAATACAATCAAAACTCAATATTATGACCGGCGAAGCGGGTGGGTACAGCTAGTATGATATATTTTTATAAATGTCTTAAATTTTCTTTAGTGTAACCCATTGTTTAGACTAACCAAATATATAATCTCTTGAAACGATCAGTTATTTTCGAACTATTATATCTTTTGAGTCTTTACTAGTGAAGATTGTTGTCTAAAATAATAAACGAAAATTGAATTATACAGATAATGTTCTACTTATATAATTAAGCTTGAAATGTACGATTGCGTTATTAGAAGTATGTAACACGTAGCTTTTTTAGTTCGCTTATGAGTTAATAATAAAAATAAAATGCAGACCCCTAAAGAAATCCACTTAAACTATTTTAAATCACAAAGACAGCACAATGATCTCTTACATAACTTAAATACGCCTATGCATATTTAAGTAATGCATTTACGTTTGAAACATAACCTAACTTTACGGGTTGTCCGTATTCTATGAAGGAAATTATATGATATAATGTCGGTTATAGGCCAGCCGTTCTAACTTTACCTCTGAGGTTTGCGGGCTGAACTGGAAAATCGACACAGGCAACGTCTCATCCAGATCGCCACAGCCCTCCTCTAAATTTTACATCAGTTGACTCACAATTGGGAAGAATGTAGGAAAGTACAAATTAATTTTTTTAATGGAAATTTAAATATTTTTAGTGTTTAACTGGGGAGTACTTTTTAATGTTTACAAATATCAAAAAAACGAAGTTAGTCGGACAATTTTAATTTATATAAACTATCAGGCCCTAGTTGTCATTTATCTAGATCGGAAAAAATCAACTGCGGGACAGGAAGGAGCGCTCAAGATATACAGTGTTGCCATGATGTGCTCCCCTCAGAGGTAAAGTTAGAACGGCTGGAGTATACTATCATACAGTCACGACACTTCAATTAATTGCTGCGCTATGGAGCTAGCGAGACACTAGCGCTCCAAGTACCCGGACCGAACAACTACATAACATTACCGTTGTATTGCATTATATCTTGCAAAGAAGGAAATAACAACAATAGAACAAGTGCCATTACAGTTTATAAACATCAACTACTAATTGACATTACTAATCACAGTTGTGCATGTAAATAGTGCAGAAATACGCACTACTGTCCTCCCGCCGCTAGGAGCGCTAGTTCCGCGTGACTGTATGTCAGTAAACTGTGATATAACCTAATGCTGAGAACAGACACTATTATATAGCAACAGCTAGCTAACAGCTGACACACGACAGTATAAAGGCGGAATTAGTCCTGTCTCCAGCTCATGTGCGAACTACATCACCACGTGGTTAGGAGGGGGGAAATATGTTTCAAACGCCCTATAGTTGCACTGATGGGCAACTTATTAACTTATTATCCTATACAAATAAGTTAATTTCCTGTTTGAATAATTTTTCAAACATAAGTTTTATATTGTTTGGATGATTTAGTCAGCTGCCGTAACAAAGTTAGAAGGGATTAGAAAGTTGACTTATTGTGATTGGAATTTGCTCAGATTAATGATATATTTACCTAAGAAAATAAAGTGTTTTAAATACTTAAATATAGAAATAAATGAAATGTCTTTATTGTATTTTCTTCTTAAACAAATGGTGAGGTTAGGACCACGGTGTCCTCTCTTACACCTAACCATAAACTTCGATTGTTATCTATAATGTGATGAAACACAGATATCAAAGCAGTAAATAAAGTAGGGCCTATTAGAAAGGCTGTCATAATTGAGGGCAAGTTCCTTTGATTTAGGAGAATGCAACGGATAAAATATTATTAGTTAAGTTTACCTCAATAACGACTGTATAAGTAGACTTTTGACGTGATTGGAAAGTCTCAAATTTATTAAATTTATATGGAATCGTGAAGACGCAAATTATGGTAGTTGCTTGAATGTTATTTGTTGGCATGTCCAATGTAAAATTTTAAGATTCTCCATGATTGGTAGAAAAGTATTGGAGATTTCCAACGCTTCAAGTGTTTTAAGGATCAAACGCAACTTTTTCGTTGAGCATATGCTTAGCCTACATATACAGCTAGTTTTTTCTACTTAACCGATTCCTATAAATAATATGACAATGTCAGATGTAAACATGAGCTTTAAAATACTTGGATATTAGCCTGAACTATGGATAAAAAAATTGTATTTCGAAAATAGTTAAACTTCGTGAAATCTAATAATTTTACATTATTTGTTGAGTTGTATTGAACTTGTCCTGCGATCACGAAAAAAGGAACTGAACATTATTTACAGTTATATGAATGCCCGTTTAAAGCTACTATCTCGACATCTTCAAGATCTGCTTCCACCGAACAAGGCAACAAACGTAATTTAAAGGACACTTACGAATGAAGTCGTCACTGCCGATGCTGACGGACTGCTCATCCCGCTGCACGAAGAACTTCCTCTGTAGGGTGGGAGTGGTGCTGGTGGCATGGTCCACCTTGCCTCCCTTCCCACCTCCCGTGTCGCTGGACATCTTGCCGTCTGAAACATCCATTATTGGGCATCGTAAGATGGGTAGGTGGGTTGTCAGATAGTTGATTACAGTCGAGGTTGAAGGTGTGGGAGGTTGTTATTTTGTGGGTGGTGAGGTTAGGTGGTAGGTTTGGTGAGGGAGGATCGTTAGTTTTACATTGAGAAGGTCTTCTACTACCGAGCCTCCTCACCAAGCCTACATGTCTGGGAAAGTGGGTGGTTGTTGATTCAGTGATAAGGGTAATACCAGTAATAGGTCATAGAGATAGTTGCAGGGATATTTTTGGAAACTAGAAAATACTCACCGTAACATATAAGTACATTCTTGAAACTATTATGTATAGCCTGATGAAAGATCATAAAAAAAAAAAAAAAAACACACACACAATATATAACCATGACATCAGAAAGGCAAAAGACTACGTACTACCAATTCCCAAAAATTATTTGTCAAAAAACATACTCGTCACTAAAAATTCCCATCCAACTGTCAGCATATGCTAAAGATGCCAACAAAATATGAAAGACGCTTCGATGCTGGCTCCTAGACCTAGCCTACTTTACACAGTACCGTAACTTAAAATTGTATGATTTTATAAATTAACGATTCTTGACTCGTTAGAATATCTTAATGATATTGCCAATAGAATTTATTGGTCACTAAATTAAGTATGACACTAATATTATAGTATAAATAGCCTATATTAAGTTTGTGTCACTTATTATTGATTTATGTTATTAAATTGATGTTATTTTCTGGATTAATGTTTGTCTGCACATTTTTAACACTATATTAATCATGTGTAAGGCATTGTTTATCATCATTTAGTCACATTTAACGTATTATTTCAATGAACAAAAATAAAAATATTACGTCTAACTGGAAAATTCTCGAATAATAAGGAAGCATAAATGATTTATTTATAAAGATCCAACAAAAATAAATGAGGCGTATATTATCATGATATCATAGCGTGTAATGATGGGGCAATTACCATTCAGTGTCAATTCCAATTGGAGAAAGATCGTCGAAGATCTGATCAAATTAATGACTAACTGAAATAGTGAAAATTAGAGTTTGTAGAAATGTTAATAACATACTCTAATGCCGGCGTGGTGGCTCGTTGAATTAAGTTGACGTATGCCCATGTCAACTGTCGACTGAAGTAAAAAAAAAAATATATATATATATAAAAAATACCAAAAATCGTGTATTATATAGAATGTGCATGCTATTGTCACAGATTACGGTAGTTATTGGGAGCGCCGCCCATCTATCTGCTGAAAATTGCCTCTGGTTCTCAGCCAATCTAGAAGGTCCTAGACAGTGCAATAATTTCTAGCATTATTAGAGCCTTCCAGAATGATGGTTGATGCTCATCCAGATGACACATCTGGAAACTCATAGATTGCTGCAATGCCTTGTAAAAAGACACTCCTCAGTTGACTGGTTAGCGTCAGTGGCAGTGAGTCTTCAGCCTGAAGTGGAAGAGACAGTAAATTTATATGTGTAAACAGTGGCAGTTCACGAGAGTTGCAGGAATTGTACGAAAATAAACTCGTGTCATTAATTACTACAAACAGCAGTGATTTAATTTTAAGTGTTAAAATGATGTTTGTCTATAAATGTATATCTGTAAATATCTAGTTTTGTACAATTTAGTTACTGTACAGTTAGTATGCGCAGTGGGATTGCCTTATTAAGGACCCTGTTGGACCTTAACACTGTTATAAATTCTCTTTGAACCAGTCTAAAGGCTTGGTGACCGGCAGACGACCGGCAAGAGCTGCACCAACCAGAACCGGTTTCCATTGATAGATTATTGTCTCATCTGCTAATCATGCTGAACGTCTCTTCTTACTTCTGGTGAATACACCAGTTCCAAGTTCAGCTGTACTTTTGTATTAATGATAACTTTAAGAAATAAATCATTAATTTCCAAGCAGTAGTTTTGGTGAATCGATAAGAAATAAGCATAGCCAATATAATTTTGTTTAAATGTATTGTTTCTTAGTTTAATTTTTGGTTTTGTTATTATTAATTGATAAAAATATAGTTTGATATATATTTAATGTTTCAAGAAATCTATATTTGATTCCTTGATGAAGTTGCGGTATCATTATATGTACAATAAGTTTGATGGGAAATTTACACCATTCATTTTTCAACGTTAGCCTTAAAAAATGTACATCAACTTTTGTTCTGGAATTTTCTTTACTCTGTCATTTATTTCCCGTTTTTTATGTTGGGTGGAAACAGAAAATGAGGTAGAAGATTAACCGTCTACCCCATTTTTTTCAATTCTTCAATTTTGGACGAGGAATATTTCCATCTGTTTTTTCACCCTAGCCATGTGATTTTTTATATGCTTTTTTCTTTCCTTTTGTTCTGTAAAACTGGAGATACAGTTTTGCTTCAGTCAGACTCAATATTATATGAGAAGAAGTTAATAATGCCCTGAAACCATTGAGGGCTCAGTCAACGTGTGAGTAGACATAGCTCAGTTTCTCATCTTTCTAGTCACAAACTAGCTGGATTACAGCACTGCGCCTCTCGTGATTCCGCAAAGTGAAGATCGCTACAGCAGACATTCGTCATCCTTACAGACTTGCCCAATCATGGTCATCAGCTAAATATAGACTAATTCATTGCAGTGTCGGCAGTCGAGTGGGACCAAACGGTCGAGTTGTACGCTCCTTACAATCTTATCACACTCATTACACTTAGTATCAGTCGAACGACAGACGACACTGACCGAGTCAGCGATATCGTGAACTGCTGACACGGTAGAAACACAAGGTCTTGTTTCTTGTCGAGATAAACTGGTCGAGATTGATTAGAAATCGAGTATTTGCAATTGGTTATCGAAATGGGTCACAATTTTGTAAATCAGACAGGTGAAATCGCTGGATCAAAATTTCCATTTCAATCACTCAATTAAAAATTGGCTGACCTAACAAATATTTTACCAAGATCTAAATACGCAAAAATATAATAAACGTAGTTGCTTTTGGTGTAGAAATTATCTGTACTCGAGTTTTGAGGTTGTGTACTAGGAAACTAAGAGTTACAATTACAGTACACCAGTGGTTTCTCCGTTTAATTGTACATCATATGTTTTGCATTTAAAATTTTTATTATAAGTTTTATGAATTTTTATCCTGGCTGGAGCAAAAAAATTGATTTAAATCATTTTAAAATCGCTGCATTTATCTACGCATATAAAAGTAATGTATCGTAACTACATCCTACATTTCATAGGGATTACAACGTGACCAAGTGATGGATTAACTTTACGATCCATAGAAGCTAAAAAAACGTTGTTTCAGAAAATGTATCAGAATTTTTTTCTGGAAAAATAATATTTTTAAATTTATAAACTTATAGAAAATATTTCTGTCAACCATGTGTAAATGTGATACATTAACGGGTTTTTACTTTCTCACATATGCGTCAGCTTAGAGAAAGTATTGTGATCGTAAAAAAAGTATTTTTAAAAGTTGGTCTAAAAATCCATTTTAGGGCCCCCTGAATCCAAAAAGTGTTTTTTTGAAATATGGTGTAGTCCGTAAGTGTGCTTATGTGCACTTCGCTGGAGACCAAACGAATGGATCGTTTTTTACGAAATTTTGTATGTGGCTGTATGTAGCCAATATCTATTTGAATGTGTAGATAATCAATTAATCTAATACTTCTGATCAAATTTTTAGTGAAGATGCAAATTACAATTAAAAATATTTTATTTAATACACCACTAAGTTGAGTCTGGAGGCCGAAGGCCCGAAGCCACAACAACAAGTTGTTGAAGGTTGTTTAGATAAAATCTGATTATGTGATTAACTGAACAGCTGTTTTTGAAGATTATTTTTCATACTTTTATTTTAAATAAAATAAGTTTTTCTTCTGCACAATCCTTAGAAATGTAATTAGTTGAACATCAGATGTTATTGTACATTTTTAACAATCTGACATAACAAAGGGAAAGGGAGAAAGTGTGCCAGTTACCTGGTACCATTTGTTGAGCAATAAAATTGTACTTAATGCACAGTTTGTTCCCACTTGGGACTTGTAACAAAAATTATAGTAAAAGTAAATTTATAATAAAATGTGTTCATGAAATAATGTAAATTTATTGGAATTTTCGAAGGCCTAAAGTTTTAAACAACCCTCAAACGCGGTGCAGACAGTATTGTATTGTGCCGACAGTAAATACAAATATCTTTAAACATTTTATATTTTTTAATCAAAACATAGTAGTAAATATTTTGATGTGCAGTGTTAAGTGCCAATGTACATGTATGGGTGGGCGGGTGGGTCAGTGCCAATGTACGTGTATGTATGCCAGCAAATACATTATAAACCACAGCTGTTATATGTGTTAGTGAGAACTCAGTTTGCAGTCCCTGAAATAAAAATAATTAATAATTTAGTCATCAATTAAAATATATATATAGACTGGGGGACGCCCCTACACGCTTCCCTTGCCCAGCCCGTCTCTCACTACGCTAATGTTGGTAGTGTAAAAATCAAGGTGCTTGTTCATAAACATTATTTTGATTATTAATACATCTAAAACCAACTTAATTAAACAAGAAATAGCTTCGTATAATACTTCGGAGACAAACTTGAAGCACATGATAGCCATCAGTTATGCAAATCAATACCGGATTGACATATATTTTACATGTGTATGCAGTTTTCACAAGGAAAGATGAACACACTTTGTGTGAATTACTCTATCGGCTAGGATTGATTAGTCATAACTAACTAAGCCTAACTAAGTGAGAGCCTCTGTCCGGCAAAAGTATTATACAGCCTAATTGACGGTTTTAATGTATGTGCCTTGAATAAGAATTTCTATTTGATTATGGTACTGTATTTCTCACCTTTGTTTTCGAAATTTGTTAATGATGGTGTATCAGATGAGGGAGACAAATGTAGTTGGACATTTTCCATCATTACGTGAAAATTACCAATCACGACGTTTCGATTTGGAATATTAATTTCAGTCTGATTTGAATATTAATTTAATTGTGTTTTAACATTGTTTCGTTGATATCGTGACCTTGACAGCGCCTAATTGATCATATTAATTTAACCCTGTTAACATTTTTATATTTAGTAGAAGTTCATTTTGTTGTACCCCATTCTAGGATCTAGGTTAAAATGTAGATAATTGTTAAAGTGGATAAGTTTATTAGTTTAAGAACGTAGTTTTATAACATGTTTGTGTAGATGTAATTTAGTTTTTAGCACTTGAAAAAGGTTTGGGTTTCACCAAATCGAAACGTCGTGATTGGTAATTTTCACGTAATGATCGCAATTGTCCAACTACTTTTTTCTCCCTCATTTGTATTTCTCAATTGGAGTGAGAGTTGAACGACTCGTCAAGTGTATCATTTCAGGCAGGTTTATTTTTCTCTGTATTTTGGACGTATTCCTATGATTTTTTTTCTTACTTTTTTATTCCCTTATTTGAGCCAGTATAATTTTATTTAATTTCGATATTATAGGTATTTTGAACATCACAATTTAAGGTTATGTAGATTTGAGTTCACTCAGCTTTCATCTATGAAATTTTTAATGGAAATCATATAAATACATTTGAAAAAGTAATTATTAATTTATTTGCTGAAAAATATATGAATCAACAAATTGCAAAATGTTATTATTAAATATGGCTATGTAAAATAAAAATAAATAATTATATTTACATAAGGCTAAATTATAAATATGTAAAGTGAACTGATGATTAATTATATATGTTACATTTTTCTGTATTTATAATATAGGACTATCTTAATTATAATAGTCTTCTACTTTGTAGTCGTTTTGTGTGTAATAAATAAGTTTTGTATAGTAAAAAGTTTTTGAACTTTTTCATATTATTTTTAGATTTTGAAACAGTTTATTATAGGTAAGAATTCCGTTGCGGAAAAGTTAATGTTTAAAACAGAATGTGTTGCGATGAATTCTCCTCAGTTTATTTCCAATCCTAATATTGTAATTTGAAATATGTGTTACGTTTTGGAGTTTTTGTAAATATTGTATGAAAACTATTGCAGTTTCATAAATATATAACTAATGTTGGGAAATATCAATAAGATATCGATATTTCCCAATATCTTATCAATATTCTTATTGATATATCTTATATATCAATAAGATATTTTCTTTTAGAATATTTTTTCAAGATTGGGCTCACCTACTTTCATGTATCAAAATTTTAATGGCAATCATATTCATATGTCCTACAAAAATTAATCAATAAGTCATTAAATTTTGTAGGAATGTATTTAGAAATGGCAGTTCTATATTAAAATGTATATCTAAAATAAATAACTATATATATGTGAATTGTAATTGGAATATAGTTCTTATGTTTGCTTTTTATAGAGAACAAACGGGTTTTGAACCAGTGGTAACCTTTCTCCATATAGGGATTGCGTATTTTGTATGCAATTAGTTTTATTAATTGAAAAAAGACTATATTTGCAGAAACTCATATAATTTGATGATCCAAATAAGTATTTTTATAAATATTTCTGCTCATGTACAAATAATTTATTTTCTGAAAGGAAAGAAAATAAAAACAACAAAGTATATTACAATAAAATGTAATAAATAAATATATACGTAAGAACGAAAGACTTACGTTTTATTTATGACTAATGAAAAACGACAATAACTACTGTCAGTTAGGTAAAAAGTTTTTTTAAGTAGCTTAATATACAAGTAGCACTAAAATGAATAAAAGCTTAAATAATGATAGGACAAAGAGAAATTAAATTAATTAATAAATTGAATTGAAAATAATGTATTATATAGAGGAGCAATACATTTATTGAAGTAGAGTACATTTATATTATAAACATTAAATGACATCCATTCTGCTATGTTATAAAAATCAATAATTCATCAAATACGCGACTGGTGGGTTTGACAAGTGAAGCGTGCAGGGCCATCCCCTAGTTTAACTATAAAATCTTATTGTTGTATGTCAAGGGAAAATCCTGTTATGAAAATAGTTTTGTTTGATATTACTTTTTTGGTATATTTTAGTGAATTTGAAAACAGTTTTTAAATGTTTTCTTTTGTGAATCCCTCTGGTCTGAGGAAGGCGAGTGTGTTTCACCGAAATAGACTACCATTATATTTGTGCTTTTTGTACTTTTCCCGTTGTATATTTGTGCATTTTGTACTTGTATTGTAATAAATTTGTCTTGTATGACGTTCACTTGTACTGTATATGTACCAACACGTATTATGCTAGTTAAAAAAACTATTTTTACATGTGTAAAATATTCTCTAATTATGTAAATTACAAGTTATTGTGGTAAATCATTAACTTTAACATGTTTTAGGAGCGCATGTCGAACTAGATTCAACTAGATCTCTGGTCCTTGATTATTTACAAATAAATAAATGCGTTTTTAATTTCAGATTTACAAATAATCTTCATACAAATATAAAAATTATAAGTACTCTATACAATGATGGTTGATGTATATTTAAGAATATATTCAGCCTACTTATTACTTGAATACATTGTTTTTTATTTAGATATAAGAATATCAATTGACAGTTTCATGAAATGATGTTTATTTTACCAATATAAATCTAGTCTGGGGTCTATGGACGGCTAAACTAAGAGGATCTACGTAGGGTTATTTGATGCACGATTCCCAAACTTGCAAGGTTCCTACGCGGGTAAGTTTTGTTTTAACTGTCCTTATTAAATTATCTTACAATAGCAAACATCATGGTTAAAACATGAGTAACTCATAATATTGAAAGAAATTTGGAGCTCGCCACTGCCTTGCGGTGTTGCAGATACAATGTTTGTGTACTTTCTTATGTAGATTTTTATGTATCATTGTCAGCAATCTCAAATGCAAACTGAACGCGAAGTACGTCGGTACGTATTCAAAGCACAACTAAACGTACTGTCAGTTTTGAAATATATACCTTGTAAATGTTTTATAAATAAATATGCATATTTTAAAATAATTCATTTTACCATTTAACATTTAGTACTATAACAGTTATTACGTAACTGCTTACATATATGCCATAAATATGTTATAATACTTTTATGAAGGTAAATGTTCAACAATTCCTGCTTTGAATTATTAATTTAGAAAAGAATGTGTCAATATTTTGTAATGCAATAAAATATAATAAATAAAAGATTATCAAACAATTAAATAGTCTAATATTTTCTTGGTTTATACATTTTATTGTAAATTTATATTTACACGATTTAATACATTTCTGAGTGATTTAAAAAAAATTTTCAAAACATATCCCTCGGGAGCACAAATAATTAAAAAAAACATACAATTAATTTAGTTGGATAATTTGCTTTCTACAATGTTATTTATATTAACTTACAAATGTTAGAAGACGTACTCACCGAAAGCATAGTTAGTCCTTCCGTGAAGTACCATGGTGTAACTAACCTACACCTAGTTGCCACTCGACTGCCCTGTTTACATGCACAACGTGGAGACGGCTTCCAGATAGTTGCCAACCGCGCCGCGTTCAAGGTCAAGCAGGTGTATCATTGTTACGTCTTTGCCGAAACCTGACCGCAAACGGTCTGTGACTCACAGGGCAGTTCCCTCAACATTTGTTTTATATAAGAAATTTTGAGCCTGGATATATAACACGTAAATGGGTCTTTTCTATTTTACGACCGCAGAGCTCAAACAATTTTCTGTAGACGTTGAAATGAAATGAAAATTGTCTTTATTAGGCGGAGTTAGGACTATTAAGTCCTCTCTTCCACTCAACCTTAAACCTAGTAGACGTTGTGCGACTAGGTTTCTAACAAAACCTAACCTCACATTTATTAAGTTTGAGCTAGTGTTTTTCTTCTAAAGTGTATATCTATATCTTTGAACATCCACCATTTTGTACTGGGTCAACCCTTTTAAGTGCTGTTTGTGGTATTCATACGTGATAGACAACCCCTTTAAAATGATTTACATCTTGGCCTATTCTTACGTTTAATATTGTTGGACTAATTGTGGACAATCCTCCATTGTAAATGAAGAGTCACTAACTACCCTAAAAAAATGTTTCATAAGTACAGTAGGCAGTTGTAAAGTTTAACTTGTCCAACTTGAGCTAAGAAAAGATTAAACCATCTAGGACAGAACCTTCATTGTAACTTTTTAAAACTTTAAACCAACTTCATTTTTTAAAGAGCGAACCTTTTAAGGTCGGATTTGTGTTCTACTACTAAAGACCTGTAATTTGATGTACTACTCGACCGATGCTCTCAATATTTTCTTCTGAATCTTTGCGGGCCATCCCCCTTATATGACATAAAAATGATAGTCACTTCAAAAAGTAGACTAATAAATGCAGTAATGATGTACCAAGTTTTATTGATTTAGCTGTAATGGTTCAGAAATTATTATTCTTTTCCGGGAATTTTCTTTCAAACTAAGCTAAAATGTCATTTCCTGATATAAATAGAACCTTTTTGACTAATGAATTAGTTTTTGTCTTTTTGTTTTTAATATATAGAGACGGACTGTTAGTAGCATTTTGTGGATTTAAAATTTTTTATTAGCATATTTTAGATACCTGTATTGATAGGTTAATATGTATTAATATTAATGGGTGAATGTAGTCTTTGTTACAAACTTAGGCCTATTTTTTATAACTAATTTAATTACTTGCCCAGCCAAAATTTGTTTGACAGGAATCGAACTAAGTATCTATATGTTATAAAAGCTCCCATTTAACCCAACACCAAATTAACATTGGTAAAACCCAATGGTAAGGGGCCTATAACAAATTTATAAAAAATTTAAAACCAAACAGAAATTGTCAAATAATGACTAATATGACACACAAACTCAATAGACTGAAAATGAAGATTTAAGAAATAATTCACGAACTGGATATTATAATATAAAATAAAACATAGTTACATAATGAACCATAGATACTGGTTTTGATGTATCATTCCTATTGTTTGGTTCTTCATTTTTGGCAAACAAGGAAACAACTGAAATAACATAATAAAGCCCTGTAGTTAACGTGATACGTGCATCATTTAAGTAGCTCTACGTTCAAGGTCATAGTGAGCTAAAGTCAACATATTTTGAAATGCAGTAATAAATGCTTCGTGCTTACAGATAAGATAGGTTTAGTTCTATTCACCATTTTCCCTCCTGACGCAGTTAACATCCTCAATATTATTCTAGAAATGTTGAAAGAGGAAAGATTATTTATTTAGTTAAAATATTTACTTCAGTCTTTTATTATTTACACGGTAAGCAATTTAATTTTGCTTGAATTTATATTCTACTACAATATGTGACCACATTCTGGTTTAGTTCAATCGAGCTTGTGTGTATTTAAATTGTATTTAATTACTACCAAACACGAGTAATTATTGATTTTATTTTTGTTTAAATTTATGTTGAGGTTATATTTTTTAATTATAATAATATCAACAACTTAAATAATCACAAATACTTCCAGGACATTTTGTCTTTTAACAAATTACAACAGATCGTCTGGTACTTTTTCCCGTGCAACTGTGTAGAGGCACTGGTCTGTCAGTGGTAGTGGTGTTGGGGCCCACCTGGAATAAACTATATTAGGTGGGGGGGGGGGGGGTTACGATATCAGTGTTTCTATCGTAGTTGCACGCATCACTACCTGTTTTGATACTGTTTACCTTCTATCGTAGTTGCACGCAACACTACCTGTTTTGATACTGTTTACCTTCTATCGTAGTTGCACGCAACACTACCTGTTTTGATACTGTTTACCTTCTATCGTAGTTGCACGCAACACTACCTGTTTTGATACTGTTTACCTTCTATCGTAGTTGCACGCAACACTACCTGTTTTGATACTGTTTACCTTCTATCGTAGTTGCACGCAACACTACCTGTTTTGATACTGTTTACCTTCTATCGTAGTTGCACGCAACACTACCTGTTTTGATACTGTTTACCTTCTATCGTAGTTGCACGCAACACTACCTGTTTTGATACTGTTTACCTTCTATCGTAGTTGCACGCAACACTACCTGTTTTGATACTGTTTACCTTCTATCGTAGTTGCACGCAACACTACCTGTTGTGATACTGTTTACCTTCTATCGTAGTTGCACGCAACACTACCTGTTTTGATACTGTTTACCTTCTATCGTAGTTGCACGCAACACTACCTGTTTTGATACTGTTTACCTATGATAAGAGGAGGAAGACAATTTTTTATTGTATTTATATTGTCTTTTATCAAAAAAGACAAATAATTATCTTTAAAATATTATTAAGGAAAATAATATCTGTATTATACACATAAATTTAAAAATATAAAAAATTTAAAAGCATGCAAAATTAAATAATAAAAAATAAAATCTTTTAAAAATAATTAGATCTTTTAATGGTCAATTTCAAACATCTAAATACATAATAGCAATAATATTTATAATCAATTAACTCCCTTTTAGACTTTGTAGAAAGATCTTGAGTACTTTCAGATTCATAGCTCCTATCAGCATACTATGAACACGTTTCATTCAATCGATGAATAGGAACTCGTTTATTTTAACATGTCAAATTGATGACGGAATAGCAAAATAAACCAGAGTGTATAAAATAAATATGTAATACATTCCAAATCTTAAAAGATTTTGTATAAGAAAACTAAACAAATAATTACTTTTTAAAACGTGATCAAAGAAATCTTAAATTTACAAGAAAACTTTATATCCACAAAAACTACTAAAATATATTTAAGAATGTATAGTATATTTGTATTAGCTAACCATACGCGATTTGTCGCAAAACATCCCTTATTTAGTAAGACCAGATTTATTTTCACTATTTGTACTATAGAAGGGTGTAAGCTTACGTAGAATGGGAAGAAAGCGCACTCAAGCATTGTGCTTAGGTAGGGTGGGGAGGTCCGCTCGTCGTAAATAGTTTGTGAAGTTACCTGGAGCTCTTACGTTGTTTTCATAATAAATATTCTATCTGAAAGTTCGAAAAAAAAAATAAAACACGAAAATTAAATGAAAAATACAAAAATCCTTTTATATATAATACGTGAAGCAGTTTCTTGTAAACGCAACTCCTCCTTCATTTCTTAACCAATATTTAAGCAGCTGAGGTGTCAAAAATGTTGCCTCTGTTCGTAGTTGTGCAATAAGGTCTTATTTCTTCGATATTTTCACCCTGAAGGGCACGGGAAGTCCCTAAAGTACGTTTCATGGCTATAAGAATAACTTGGAGTGAGATTCAAATGAATCGAAAAGTAACAGTTTTCAAATGTAAATAATGATTTACAACAGGTTTTTTAACAGCTGTTGGGATGTAAACAATGCTGTTTGTAATATTGACACAGTATGTGTTTTATACTGTGGTATTGCGTAAGGGAATTTTCATAATGTTAAACCAGGGAAGGTGTAAGCATGGTTTTATTCACATTCGATTGAAGGGCTTCGCTCTACTGAACTAAAAAGTTTCAATGGTAATATAATGCAGTAATTTTATTTAATTTGTTTATTTATTAATCTTCAGCTGTTAAACAACAATAAATGAAATAAACACGTTTGATAGTTTATTTAACTTGTGAACTAAACTTATTTATTATATTAATAATATAATTGATTATATTAAGTTAAAATCATTGGGAGTTTATACTAATAAATATGTAACAACGCAAGTAATGTGAGTGAGATACTGTAAATAAATTTAATATTGTGATTTTACGCTCTACAGTTAACTTACTATTATTTGTCACAGACCGGCATCGGAGTCTGAGTTGTACCGAGCGCAGCGAGCAATGGGGTTGGCGTGCAAGGGTGTTCCCTAGTTATGTTTATTACTTGATAAAGATTGATTTAAACTCTTAATTGTTAGAATCCTTATTTCATACAAAAACTTGTCTGAAGATCGTACTTAATACAAATAATCCTCTTCTACCAGATCTGTAAAACTATCGCTATAATTAAACAATTCAGTAATTGTTTCGTTTAATTGTAATAGTTAATTAATTATGAAAAATACAAATAATTAATCCAAGAGTGACTAGAGAGTTAAACATACTTGGCCATTTTTATGACGACCATTTTTTTTTTTTTAATAAAGAATTGTATCGCTTAGTAAGAAAGTTGACGAATTATTATTATTTAGTTTTTATATTTTAATCCAAACTAGCTATTTTAAATCGTGTAATTAGAAAATTTGTAACCTTTTAGAAGCGATAAAACTCAGTCTGTACAAAATTTATAGAAAAATCGTTTCTTATAACGCTTAAATAATTTATTTATAAAATTTGTATCTATCATATAATATTTGTCGGTTAAAACAAACACGCCTATTTGTTTTTCTTTTCGGTCAATAATATTTCACCGAGTGTGAGAAATGTTAACACACTGTTATAAGGTGTATTTGTGGTGAATTAATTACAATAGGAAATATTTTACGGTACTTTTATAAAATCCAAAACCTAACCGCCTATTAATTTGGTTAAAAATCTGAGCAGGAAACATGCAATTCTTATTCTCTTTAAGACTGTTTCAAATCAACTTAATTATTTACTAAAGTTTATTAGTAATATTAAACTGAAGTCTTAATAAAATATTAGACGTTATTTCAGATACATAAAATGTATAAAACACATAAAAATATAAAAAATAGTTCAGAATGGCCCCTACCAATTATTCATGCGCAAAAAGAGTAACTTAAAGTAAGAACACAATTTATAAATAAGCAAACACAACAAAACTCACCAAATAACAACACCACACACCTACTCGAACATAACGTAAACAATCAATCAGCTGATTGCCATGTGATATAGACGGCGGTGGTGACGACACTGACTGACTGTAACCCCTTCCCTACTCATCCACAATATGGCCACTTGTCCACGCCTTATTAACTCTTGATTACTGTATTATTTCTGGACAAAACAGCTCAGTAATAGTGATTCATGAATACAACGCCATCGCCGGCTTGTACGTATTAAAAAAGAAAAAAAAAATTGTACTGCTATAGAAATTTAAACTGGATTGTTTTCTAAAATTATGTCCCTAGGAATTCGTTTGAAAATCCTTAAACTGTTCAGAAAGCTGCAGGGACATTCTTATATGTAATATTTGAAGCAGTTTTTTGTTAACGTAACTCCTCCCACATTTTTGGTCAGTTGTAACAAATTTAATGAGGTGATTAAAAATTCATCCCATCCGTAGTTGCGCAATAAGATTTTCATTTGTCAACATTTTCACCCAGAAAGGCATGGGAAGCCTTCTAACTAAGTTCTTTACCATAAGATTAGTAGCATGGAGAGGGATTTAAATTAATAAAAAAGTAACAGCTGTTCGAATGTAAATAATGATCTTTATAACATTTTAACAGCTGTTGAATTGAATGTAGATAATGATTCAGGAGGTTATAGAGCTTTCATAACCTTAAAAAGATTTGTACTGACTAAGCATACATATTCTTTTGAAAATGGCTTAGTAATAATATTAGGTATTTATGCTAATAAATAAGCAGCAACGCAAGAGCAGTGAATGAGCTACTATAAATAACTTTTTTTATTTTTTATTTATTTACATATTATGCTTTTACTAGATATAGGGTACCGACTAATAATTGTAGTTCAAAGTAACGGGGTTGGCACGAAAAGCTTGCAGGGGTGCCATCTATTACAAGATAGAGTTTATTTTATAGTGTTAGAAGCAAGCATAAATTGAGAAGATCGATTGTATCCTATGCAAACATTTATTTACATAACATTGAATGTTGTAATCTAATAGATACTGTGACATGCTTTAAGACAGAAATGAGGCGAATAGGGCACACTAATTTACCTCTTTCTACGACTGACTGAATCTGAAAGCTAACCTACACAAACATAAGTTTCGTCCACTCCTTACAAGTACTTTGAAAGGGACTTCTGCTGGCGTGTGTACTTAAAGTAAAAGGGAAGGTCCGTTCACTCATGTACATGTGAACGTACTTAGCGTGTAGAGTGTACGTAGAGAGAGACTTCTGTTACGCATGTGTACTAAAGGGGGGGGGGGATATTCCCTCCACTCACTTGTAAGTAATTTAATTGGGAGAGACACATTTCATATATGTCTTCTTATCTTGAAGAGAAGATCCGTATACTCATGTCCTGTTATTCATGTTTACGCAGGGTGGATGTGAGACAATGTTACACTCTTGTACACTCAGGGTAGGTCGGTGGGCCTCTCCACCCATTGAATGTTCGTAAGGTCAGAGATCATCATAAATGTGTGAAAATAGCAGCAGCTATATTCTGAAGCTATTTTGGTTTGCTTTGAAAAATAAATTTACAACTGTATTGCTATTTCCGTAGAGTCCTTGAAACCATGAGATGCGTCGTGATAAGTAATTGATATCATGCACTTGTCACTCGCTACGTTAAGTGCCTTCTGTCTAGTGCATGTGCTTTTTTTATTCGAAATTATTAACTCATCATTGTTAGTATGTTTTTCTTGTCATGAAGTAGACATTTTTAATTTGAATTTAATTTTTGTTTTTCTTAGTGGTGTACACTTTACTGTGCAGTTTTTTTGTTTATTATCGCACCTATTTCTTGTTTGTTTAATTTAAAAGTCAAATATTACTGTAAAAAAAAATGACCCCAATGTAAACCTAACACAGTGAAATTAGCATGTTGAGTATATGTTGTTCGTTTGTTACAGTTTGTCTGTTTAGTTTCTTTACCTACTGTAATCGTTGACAGGTAGTATACGAGTCACCAGAATGCAAGTTTGGAAAAACAGCCCTGTAATAACGGAAAAGAATTGTTTTCTAAAGGGAGTTTCTGTGCATGTACACTGAGAGCCCTTAAAGGGAGTTTATGTGCTTGTAAATTAAGGACCCTTAAAAGCAGTTCCTGTGCTTGTACATTGAGGATGCTTAAAGAGAGTTCCTGTGCATGTACATTGAGGACACTTATATGGAGTTCCTGTGCATGTACATTGAGGACCGTTATACGTATCCAATCTGTTCTTTAAAATCCACAAAAGAACAGATTAACAGTTAAGGTGCTTTGGGCGGGGATAATATGAACAAAATATTCTGGAACTTTTTTTAGTTGAACGTTCAACATCCAAACTGGGTGATGTTAATTAACATCAATAAAATCAGGTACTTAAATAATAATCTTAACAAAATCTGGTCATTCGATAGCTAAAACTCCGCTAACCAATCTGAATAATTGTTCGCATGTACCAATCGGACATTAACTTTAATATTGTATTATATCTACCTCGTTCGGATAATACGACACATAATCGTAATTGTTGTGTTAATAATATTTCATCAATTTTATGACATTGTTGCAGTGTTTAAAATATGTAAAACTCCTAATCTGAACTTATAAGCTTATAAGGTATAAATCAATAACAAACTATAAATAAACTAATAAAATATGTCCTTTAATTTAATAAGTAATGTAATTGTAAGGAGTCAATAAAAAATAAAGTACGGTGTTAGGAAATAAAGGGCTTTCCTTCTCGATTATATTCTCGTGCGCTTGTAGAGCACGCACAATGTACTCATTATAGTTGGCTTATAAAGGTCGTACGGTTAATAGACGAGCTAGTAATTATGTATTTGATAGGGAGTTATTTTATTTGCTTACCAATATCAGCATTCCTCGTGTTCTTATTAGTTTCAAAGCCGTTTATAAATATAAAAGCGTAATAAAGCAATTTTTGGCAGTTTAATAACTTCTTCCTGTCCCATTTTGTACTTATTTTAGGTTCCTACCAATGCTTATTTTAAATTACTTGTATACTTGTCTACTGTATCTTAGATAGCAATAAGTTAATACAAATTAAAAATAGAAATAAAACAATTAGAAACTATAAAATAAATAACGTACTTCAAGAAGCAGTTTTATAGAATCGACATTTTTGTGTGTTTAATACGTGAGGTGCTATTAAAGATTCGAAAATTAGAATGAATATGCGAGGTATAGACGAAAAAATTAATAAATATACTAGGTACAGTAAAAAATATGAATGAGTATACGAGATACAGTCAAAAATATGAATTACTATACGAGGTATAGTCAAAAATATGAATGAATATACGAGGTATAGTGAAATATATGAATGAATATATGAGGTATAATCAAAAATATAAATGAATATACGAGGTACAGTCAAAAATATGAATGAATGTACGAGGTATAATCAAATTAAGAAGTTAGTTAAATATTAAAATAGCACTAAACCTGCTGAACATTTATATTTAAACTGTTTAAAAACAAAATACTAAAAGTTATTCATTTACTAAAGTTGTTATAATTTAAATTTTCCTGTGGAACTGAAAACCAATTATTATATTTATAGAAATGCAATTATTACGATTAACATTATATAAACACTAAAAACTCGAATTACATGACTTATGGTAAAATAATCATCAAGTGATGTAGTAAGACATGTGCTTAAAGAGGGTATTACACGCGCAGACATGCTCGTGGGCTTGATGGTAGAGAGCGCCAGACATGCTCGTGGGCTTGTTGGTAGAGAGCGCCAGACATGCTCGGGGGCTTGCTGGTAGAGAGCGCCAGACACCCTGAGTTTAGTACAGTTGACAATTTTTTTCATCAATTCGAAATTTTGCTCAGTGATTTGACAAGAAAACGACTAAAATTTATCATTCTAGGCGATTTTAACATTAATGTGCTGGACCGTGCTGATCACGTAACTAAACGGCTCAAAGACTGCCTAGCATCTTTCGATTTAACTTGGGCCGTAAACTCACCCACCAGAGTAACTCGAACATCAAGCACTGCCATCGATAATGTAATCACAAATTGCTCAAATTTTCAAGTGTCTATAGTTAAAACCGAAATTTCAGACCATGACGCGCAGGAAGTCATTATCAGAGATTGCCTGCCGCAAAACTCCTCACTCAGCCGCACCTCACAAGCATAGGACGAAAGCTTAGCCCAAACAATATATCCCTCTTTAAGCGCCATTTGGCTGATGAGAAGTGGGACTTTTCACACTTCATAACTGCTGAGGATAAATTTAGCCATTTCAACGACACCTTCCTGTTTTTATTAAATTTGACGTGTCCTGTGACAACAAAAAATCACCGATCAAATAAAAAACTAATTTCATGGATAACTCCTGGCATTCTGGTTTCGAGGGAGAGGGTAAAATTTCTCTCTCAAATTGCCAAGAACTGCCGGGACGAAATTTTTTTTAGCTTATTTCAGGCGATATAAAAGCAAGTACAGAAAGGTGATTAAAGCAGCCAAGGCGTACGTGACGAAATCACTCAGAAACACGACCAATATTTCAAAAACAGCTTGGAAAATCATCAACTGCAAACCTGATTTTCCTACAACAAAAGAAATTCAATTAAGTACGGAAAATGGGCTCATTGGCGACCCTCTACGGGTGGCTAATGAGTTTAATGCCTTTTTCACTTCAGTTGCAGAAAGGGGTAAAGCTCAAACGAGAAACCATGCAATACCAGTTTGTTGCCCGCGTCATTTCTCTTCTGCCGTCCAAAAAAACAAACGATTTAAATTTCTTGTCAACGTGGCTAGTCAAACAGTGTGCGCAGCACCTAATACGCCCACTGACTGAAATAATAAACGCCTCCTTCATAGAGGGAATTTTTCCTTCTCAATTAAAATTAGCACAGGTGATTCCGATCTTCAAAAAGGATGATCCTCAATCAATCAATAATTACCGTCCAATTGCAATCCTTCCAGTGTTCAGCAAGATTTTCGAAAAATTTGTTTTTTGACCAGTTGAATCTTTTCTTAGACAAGCACAACCTACTGTCTAACGACCAATTTGGTTTTAGGACAGGCAAATCGACAGTCGATGCAGTGGTGAGCCTTGTGGACAAAATTGTGGAGGGCTTGGAAGGTCGTGACAATACTCTAAGTATCTTTCTAGACCTCTCCAAAGCCTTCGATTGCGTAGACCATGACATTCTCTTACAGAAAATGGAAGTTTATGGTATTCGCGGAGTGCCACTACAGTGGCTATCCTCATACCTAAACAATAGAGTACAATGCGTGCAAGTCGACCGCAACCTTTCCTCTAAATTGCAACTGAGATACGGCGTCCCTCAGGGATCAATTATCAGCCCTCTCCTTTTCTTGGTCTACGTTAACGATACTGGTTTGTCACTACAGCACGGGAAACTAGTGCATTATGCTGACGACACGACTCTCCTGCTCAAATCAAAGTCGAAAGAAATTCTGGAATTACACGCGTACGAAGATCTAAACAGATGCATCCAACATTTTGAACAAATAAACCTTCGGAGCAATGCCTCAAAATCAAACTTCATAAATTTTTGCCTCAGAACCAGGGACTCGGACGATAACCCAGTAGTATTGCTGGACGACGTCGCCCTTGAGGAAGCTGTTTCGGTGAGGTTTTTGGGAATCCACCTGGATAAGGGGTTGTCATGGGTTTCTCATGTAGACAGTGTTTGTTCAAGAGTCTCTTCTGGAATTTTTGCATTGCGAAGGCTTTCAAAATACTGTCCAACCCAAATTTTAGTGACGGCCTACTACGGCCTGTCTTTCCACATCTTTCCTATGGCATCGCCCTTTGGGGTGGATGCTCAAAGAAGGATTTTTTGAGATTATTCCGGCTGCAAAAAAGAGCAGTTCGTTTGATACTTAAGCTAAAGCAGAGAGAGCCGTGTAAGCCAGGTTTCATCGAACTGGGGCTGTTAACCCTACCCTGCCTCAACATATTAGAAGCATCAATGTTTTGTCTGTCCAAATGCAGCCTTACACGGGGCAGTGACATACATTCCCACAACACCAGAGGCAGGGATAACATTCGCACTGGACAACACAGAACGAATGTTTACGAACGCCTGCCTTCACAGGCAGGGGCCGTGTTTGTTAATGGACTCCCAGCCGAAATTAAACATGCTCCTACTGCGCAGGCCTGCAAGGCTAGGTTAAAGCGCCACCTTGTGTCTCGAGCTTACTACTCTGTGGGCGAGTATTTTTCCAGTCGTTAGAGGCGAGCTTACTCTTGGCCCAGAGAATGATTCAGCTGTGTGAAGGGAGGGAAGATCATGATAGGTTAATTGCATAAATGAGTGGGTGAATGAGGTAAACAACCTGTATGTCCGAAAGAGGTATGAATGTGTTTTGCATGTCACAATGTTAAACATTATAAATTATTGACTCATTGTATGTAACATTGTTGTTATCGATGCAATAAAGATATATTATTATTATTTAGTAGTGTGTTGCATGACATCAGTGCTGTTTGGAAAGGAGATTTAGATTGAAAAAATGATGCTATGGTAGCAGTTTTAAGTATTAACCAAGTATTGGACATAGTTTTTCCGCTTAGGGAAAAGAAATTTGTGTGGTAAAAAAAGTTACTTTTGAAACGTGAAACTCTGTAGCAGACAGCTATTATATTACCTTCACTAGCTGCAGATTTATTTAGAAACTATATAAGAATGGATGAGACAGTTTATACCTCACAAAACTTACAGAAGCTACACGAAACCATTCACAATGGTTTCCCAAGCCTTATCTTTTAAGTTGCTATCCAAATATTCCTCGTTTTTAACTTTCAATAACAAGGAACACTTCTATATATTACATTGAGTTCACTAATTAATTCTCTTGAATAGGATCTGATTTCACTCATTGTACGCATTACAAGTCTTAGTAGATAAAATAAAATATAATTATAAAATATAAAATAAGTAAATAGGTGGTAAACAGGTTAAGTAACGACGACAACAACAATGGTTTACGCAAGTGGCAGAGCTCAAACAGCGCGGTGGCGTTAGGGCTGAAGGATTCGCGCATGCGCAGTACGATATGTTGACGTAAATTTGCTGAAAGAGCTATTACAAGTGAGGACCTGCTCGTGAGCATGCTGATGCGGACAGCTCGTGAGCATGCTGAAGCGGACAGCTCGTGAGCATGCTGAAGCGGATAGCTCGTGAGCATGCCCCTTAAGAGTCTGCAGAGTCTGTCTGTAATGTTGGTTTTAATCACTTAAGAACAACGTTATTTGTGAACCCATATTTTTCGTCATTTATTGACCAAAAGGTGTAATTTTAATCCTTATCATATTGCGCATTGGGTTGTTTTTGATATTTTGAATACGTACGTCTAGTATTGAAAAATAAACGAAAATAAAAACTTTAAACTAATATTTTTATGTAAAACTATTTAGGAATTTGCAAAGTAATTCCAACGCGCAATTTCTTCATTCTTGATAAAATGCAGTTTCTTTGGGAAAATCCGTTTAAAAATAACTGATTAATTTGGATACGCGTGATCGTATGTCCGGTTCGCCAATTGTTCTTATGGGAACCAATACAGCCGACAGCCTCTGCAGACTCTAATGTTTATGAATAGGTTTCCACGGTCGTCATATTACTAACAAAATCATCGTCTTCGGGGTTCGACCGTATCACTGGGCTATGTACATTATGTACAAACATTACCGACGTTTCGGCTACATTATAGTCACCATCTTCAGGGTGAGACGAACACTGTTATTCACAGAACTCGCGTGATTCGAGCCTATTGTACATAACCTAAAGTCCTTAATGTGTCAGAAAGTAACGGCAATGGAGTCTCTTACCTCCGATGTGGGATTGCTGCCTGAACGTCTAAGGAATATAGAGACTCCAGATGATCCATTTGAATTCTCCAGTTGGTTACACAAAAATGTTCAGTGGCACGTGCGGCCTGAACACTGATCGAAACTCCCAGACGATCCAGTTCACCCTCGAGTTGATTACACAAATATGTTCAGTAGCACTTGCGGCCTGAACACTCAGGGAAGATCGAAACTCCAGATGATCCAGTTCCACTCTCCAGTTGGTTACACAAAGATGTTCAGTGGCACGTGCGGCCTGAACACTGATCGAAACTCCCAGACGATCCAGTTCACTCTCCAGTTGATTACACAAATATGTTCAGTGGCACGTGCGGCCTGAACACTTCGGGAAGAGCGAAACTCCAGATGATCCAGTTCCACTCTCCAGTTGGTTACACAAAGATGTTCAGTGGCACGTGCGGCCTGAACACTGATCGAAACTCCCAGACGATCCAGTTTCACTCTCCAGTTGATTACACAAATATGTTCAGTGGCACGTGCGGCCTGAACACTCAGGGAAGATCGAAACTCCAGATGATTCAGTTCCATTCTCCAGTTTGTTACACAAATATGTTCAGTGGCACGTGCAGCCTGAACACTGATCGAAACTCCCAGACGATCCAGTTTCACTCTCCAGTTGATTACACAAATATGTTCAGTGGCACGTGCAGCCTGAACACTCAGGGAAGAGCGAAACTCCAGATGATTCAGTTCCATTCTCCAGTTTGTTACACAAATATGTTCAGTGGCACGTGCAGCCTGAACACTCAGGGAAGAGCGAAACTCCAGATGATTCAGTTCCATTCTCCAGTTTGTTACACAAAGATGTTCAGTGGCACGTGCGGCCTGAACACTCAGGGAAGATCGAAACTACAGATGATTCAGTTCCATTCTCCAGTTTATTACACAAATATGTTCAGTGGCACGTGCGGCCTGAACACTCAGGGAAGATCGAAACTCCAGATGATCCAGTTCCATTCTCCAGTTTGTTACACAAATATGTTCAGTGGCACGTGCAGCCTGAGTGACGTCATGTTGTGAAAACACAATATTGCACGACGGCTCATAGAGCTGCCTGAAACAAAAAAAAAACGAACAGAATACTACAAATACTTCTTTGAACATTTATTATGTTTCCTTTTTCTTCTAAAAGACAGATAGGATGAGTCACAGCTGTTGCTTCTGAACACCTCCGCTAGAGAGTCATTATCATTACGGACAATCCCACTTCTTGTACGTTGCAATTAAAATTTGGACGATCCTAGGCAGAACTTTAAAAACTATCTATGAACTATATAAAATGCAACCGTTCTGCTCAGGGTCTGAGTACAGATAAACAGTTTATTCCATGTATTCTGTGGCTGTAAGGTATAGCGAACAAGTCGCAACTTTTAAAGAACATTATCAGATAGTCTCATTTGAAGACAGCTACAAACCATGGTCATAAAAGACGTCTTGGTATGAATTGTAAATTTTGTGTGACACCTAAAAAAACCAGGTGACTGTCTATCTATTGTATGCTTTGATGTGTAAAACATGTCCGCTAAAAAGGCATAAATGGAAGCGAAGAAGTTACTTTTGGTGAAGATATGATGCGTCCCATAGTTTGAAGATTCTTTAGTAGGAAAATTCGTACAAAAAAGAATGCCTATGAAAAATAAAATCACATAATGATTTCCCTAGTTTAGTTTTTTATTTTTTGTCTGTCTATGCCAGTAGCATTTTTAACTTATTCTACAAACGCTGTTATGGAACAACGGTCCAAACCCAGCAAACAAATGTTTATTATGTTTTATTAGTATAATTTTATCAAACAAATTATACAAAAAATTGTACGTTATGTCATATAAATTTTCAAATTTTGTTTTAATAATGTTTATCCTTGCTGGAACTAAAAAGTAACGGAATTTTAACTAGTTTTCACTGTGCATCAACTTTACACTTTTACTACGTGTTTGAAATGAATATTTTCTATAATTTTTATAAATGTAAGAATTATTGTATCTAATAAAAAAAGAAAAAAACAACTTTAAATATAGTTAAACATATCTTCTGATTGTGTAAATCTTGTTATGGACCTATTTCAAGAGAATAGCCCCGGTGAAAATGCGTTTATTGTATTCAATTAGAACTTTAAAGAAAAATGTAAACAATTGAAAAGAATAGCTTTTCCATTATATCGTCAAATGTTTGGTTTCAAAATGGCAGGATCTTCTTTAGACGTATATCTTAGGTTGTTTCCTAAGATATAATAACATTGCACATTCCACAATTGTTTATTTGTTGTGGTTGCTTTGGTTAGAACGCATGCTTGTTATTGCGTCAGTCTTTGAATTGCTAATGAGCCCTAGAACATTGAATTTACAAAGAGTACATGACAGTTACGCCGAGGTATTAGTACTTTACTAAAGAGAATAAAACAATATTATTTATCAGTCAATACTGGGAATGTCAATCTCCGAGTTCAGAAGCATATTAGATTGTATTACGTAGCTGTCAATTAATTGTTACCAATCGTCTACTGGCTGTATTAGTCCAGTAATACGTCATGTAATTAACTCTAATTAATGACTAAGTTAACCTTAAAAGTACGCTTATGGATTAATGTTTTGTTTTTGGATCACTATCTTAAATTACATCATTGTTCATTAGTACTGATAAACTCAAACTAAATGGCGCGTATAGGGGAGAGAATGTTTACTTCTCCCACCACCACAGTTCCCCTCCAACGGCAGTGAGATGCAAGGTACAGTTCCGTACAAAACATAACCAATTAATGATGGTAAAATATTTTAACTATGGTTAAAACAAATTTAATTATGTTGGTGAAATGGCAATTATGTTTCAATGTTCTGTAAAATCTAAACAGTTTTAAAGAATTTAATCAGTATTTTTTTACACACAGATATTATATTTGTAACTAGTAATATAAGGAATATGATTTAAAATGGATAAATATTGAAAAAACTACGAATAAAACAAAATATTTTAGGTGTTAAAATATTTAGTCGTAGGATTTCCTCAACATCTGATAAAAGCGTAAAAAACAAAATAATAAACATTACATCAACGCAAACCAAATACAGTTTGTTGGTCCAGGCTAAAGGTGCGCGTGACCTTCAGTAGAGGTTTAAAGAAGCGGGACAGAGTGGGGGTAATTAAAAAAAAGGATTGAAAACGAAAAAAATACTAGTTACCGGTGAAATATAAATTTACCGGTAACTAATCATTCAGAATTAATTATATCTCTAAATATTACCTGTCTGTATAATTCATAGCAACTAAATATTACTGTTTCTAAATCGTCTGTTTGGAAAGTTCTTTATGTTAAATAGACCTAAAAGACATTTCCAACAAACATTATTGACTGTTTACTAATAGTAACATTTAAGTAGTGTTAATTTAATATGTTTCTTGTTTATTTAAAGTACCGGAAGACGGAACTTTACTCAGTTGAATTTTGCAAACTAAAGAAGTAGCATCCTTATCTCCCAGGTAGGATGGGTAGGTTGGAGATATTTGACCCACCCATCCATACACGTACAAGAGTATTGACTCACCCACCCACCCATACACGTACAGTGGTATAGACTCACCCACCAACCCATACACGTACAGTGGTATTGACTCACCCACCCATCCATACACGTACAGTGGTATTAACTCACCCACCCACCCATACACGTACAGTGGTATTAACTCACCCACCAACCCATACACGTACAGTGGTATTGACTCACCCATCCATCCATACACGTACAGTGGTATTGACTCACCCATCCATCCATACACGTACAGTGGTATTGACTCACCCACCCACCCATACAAATACAGTGGTATTGACTCACCTACCCATCCATACACGTACAGTGGTATTGACTTACCCACCCATACACGTACAGTGGTATTGACTCACCCACCCACCCATACACGTACAGTTATATTGACTCACCCACCCACCCACCCATACACGTACAGTGGTATTGACTCACCCATCCATCCATACACGTACAGTGGTATTGACTCACCCATCCATCCATACACGTACAGTGGTATTGACTCACCCATCCATCCATACACGTACAGTGGTATTGACTCACCCATCCACCCATACACGTACAGTGGTATTGACTCACCCATCCACTTACACACGTACAATGGTATTGACTCACCCATCCACCCATACACGTACAGTGGTATTGACTCACCCACCCACCCATACACGTGCAGTGGTATTGACTCACCCATCCATCCATACACGTACAGTGGTATTGACTCACCCACCCACCCATACACATACAGTGGTATTGATTCACCCACCCACCCATACACGTACAGTGGTATTGACTCACCCATCCACACATACACGTACAGTGGTATTGACTCAGCCATCCACCCATACACGTACAGTGGTATTGACTCACCCACCCGCCCATACACGTACAGTGGTATTGACTCACCCACCCACCCATACACGTACAGTGGCATTGACTCACCCATCCACCCATACACGTACAGTGGTATTGACTCACCAACCCATACACGTACAGTGGTATTGACTCACCCACCCACCCATACACGTACAGTGGTATTGACTCACCCATCCACCCATACACGTACAGTGGTATTGACTCACCCATCCACTTACACACGTACAGTGGTATTGACTCACCCATCCACCCATACAAGTACAGTGGTATTGACTCACCCACCCACCCATACACGTACAGTGGTATTGACTCACCCATCCACCCATATACGTACAGTGGTATTGACTCACCCATCCATCCATACACGTACAGTGGTATTGACTCACCCACCCACCCATACAAATACAGTGGTATTGACTCACCTACCTATCCATACACGTACAGTGGTATTGACTCACCCATCCATCCATACACCTACAGTGGTATTGACTCACCCACCCACCCATACACGTACAGTGGTATTGACTTACCCACCCACCCATACACGTACAGTTATATTGACTCACCCACCCACCCACCCATACACGTACAGTGGTATTGACTCACCCATCCATCCATACACGTACAGTGGTATTGACTCACCCATCCATCCATACACGTACAGTGGTATTGACTCACCCACCCACCCATAAAAATACAGTGGTATTGACTCACCTACCCATCCATACACGTACAGTGGTATTGACTCACCCATCCATCCATACACCTACAGTGGTATTGACTCACCCACCCACCCATACACGTGCAGTGGTATTGACTTACCCACCCACCCATACACGTACAGTTATATTGACTCACCCACCCACCCACCCATACACGTACAGTGGTATTGACTCACCCATCCATCCATACACGTACAGTGGTATTGACTCACCCATCCATCCATACACGTACAGTGGTATTGACTCACCCATCCATCCATACACGTACAGTGGTATTGACTCACCCATCCACCCATACACGTACAGTGGTATTGACTCACCCATCCACTTACACACGTACAGTGGTATTGACTCACCCATCCACCCATACACGTACAGTGGTATTGACTCACCCACCCACCCATACACGTACAGTGGTATTGACTCACCCATCCATCCATACACGTACAGTGGTATTGACTCACCCACCCACCCATACACATACAGTGGTATTGATTCACCCACCCACCCATACACGTACAGTGGTATTGACTCACCCATCCACACATACACGTACAGTGGTATTGACTCAGCCATCCACCCATACACGTACAGTGGTATTGACTCACCCACCCGCCCATACACGTACAGTGGTATTGACTCACCCACCCACCCATACACGTACAGTGGTATTGACTCACCCATCCACCCATACACGTACAGTGATATTGACTCACCAACCCATACACGTACAGTGGTATTGACTCACCCACCCACCCATACACGTACAGTGGTATTGACTCACCCATCCACCCATACACGTACAGTGGTATTGACTCACCCATCCACTTACACACGTACAGTGGTATTGACTCACCCATCCACCCATACAAGTACAGTGGTATTGACTCACCCACCCACCCATACACGTACAGTGGTATTGACTCACCCATCCATCCATACACGTACAGTGGTATTGACTCACCCACGCACCCATACACGTACAGTGGTATTGACTCACCCATCCACCCATACATGTACGTGGTATTGACTCACCCACCCAAACATACACGTACAGTAGTATTGACCCACCCATATTTAAATGCCACCGTACGTTTTAAAACTCATGTATAGAATTATTCGATAGGGCTCGATTTAGACTCTCTGGTATAAATAAGCAATATTTACCTCAATCTA
Source organism: Stictocephala bisonia (assembly GCA_035578905.1). Classification (NCBI taxonomy): domain Eukaryota; kingdom Metazoa; phylum Arthropoda; class Insecta; order Hemiptera; family Membracidae; genus Stictocephala; species Stictocephala bisonia. The sequence goes on along the minus strand of JAQJVL010000057.1, from coordinate 1,820,179 downwards.
AGAAAACGTGAAAATTAGCAAAATTTACCCAATTTTAATGCAATGAAGGGACAAACTGTTATTTATTTATGCAGGTTTGAGTATGTATAGAGCAAACATTTAGTCTGGGCCGAGGCCAGTGACAGCCGGACATAGGCGAGGAGTGAAGAGGGGGCTCTTTTATGAAAACATTAGTTTACACTAACACTTGCCTTGAGGAAGTGTAAAATATCTAATATTATTATCAGCTGATGTTCATTATTGTAGAATTAGTTAGTAGAATGGTTAGTACAACAGTGTCACGTGACCAGTCTAATTGTTCAATGTGAATAGTATTGTGTATCGTTGATTAATCTTCGTCAAACATTTTAATAACCAAACTGGATGTATGATTAACAATTTAAAAATTTAAGATATTTAAGAAAAACGTTTAGTTTTAGTTAATTTTCATATAGATATTGATATTAATGTTATTATTTTTCAGATCGAGTAAAGGAGGAGTGTTCGTTGTTTTCAAATGAAGAAAACCATCCGACCCATATTTTTATATCAAAATTTATCTAATTGTCTACTATGATTAACAATAATCTATATGATTTAGATATAAAAAGGATTTAATCAGTTCGAATAAATTTACGTACATCAGTGTTCAGGTTACGTGTATAGTAATAAAAGCCATTAATACACTGTGGTGTTATACGTGAGTTAAAGGAATTTAAAAGTCTGCAGAGGCTTTCGGCATGTTGGTTTTAACCCCATAAGGACAATGTTGTTTGCGAATCCATATTTTTTTGTTATTTATTGACCAAACGTTGTATATAAGGTGTCATTCTAAACGTTATCATATTGCGCATTGGTTTTGCTTTTGATGTTTTGAATATTTCGTACGGCTAATTTTGAAAAATAGGTGAAAATAAAAACTCCAAATTAGATTTTTTTTAAAATTGTTTTATAAAACTAACTAGTAATTCTCAAAGCAGTTCCAATGTGCAATTTTTTTCTTGATCAAATGCAATTTGTTTGGAAAATCCGTTTAGTAATAACTGTTTAGTTTGGATTCGCATGATCGTATGTCTGGTTAACCGACTCTGCAGACTCTTAAAGTCGGTTAAAACCAACACAACCGACAGCCTCTGCAGACTCTTAAAGTCGGTTAAAACAACAAAACCGACAGCCTCTGCAGACTCTTAAAGTCGGTTAAAACCAACACAACCGACAGCCTCTGCAGACTCTTAAAGTCGGTTAAAACAACAAAACCGACAGCCTCTGCAGACTCTTAAAGTCGGTTAAAACCAACAAAACCGACAGCCTCTGCAGACTCTTAAAGTCGGTTAAAACCAACAAAACCGACAGCCTCTGCAGACTCTTAAAGTCGGTTAAAACCAACAAAACCGACAGCCTCTGCAGACTCTTAAAGTCGGTTAAAACCAACAAAACCGACAGCCTCTGCACTCTTAAAGTCGGTTAAAACCAACAAAACCGACAGCCTCTGCAGACTCTTAAAGTCGGGTAAAACCAACAAAACCGACAGCCTCTGCAGACTCTTAAAGTCGGTTAAAACCAACACAACCGACAGCCTCTGCAGACTCTTAAAGTCGGGTAAAACCAACAAAACCGACAGCCTCTGCAGACTCTTAAAGTCGGTTAAAACCAACACAACCGACAGCCTCTGCAGACTTTTAAAGTCGGTTAAAACCAACAAAACCGACAGTCTCTGCAGATTCTTAAAGTCGGTTAAAACCAACAAAACCGACAGCCTCTGCAGACTCTTAAAGTCGGTTAAAACCAACAAAACCGACAGCCTCTGCAGACTCTTAAAGTCGGTTAAAACAACAAAACCGACAGCCTCTGCAGACTCTTACAGTCGGTTAAAACCAACAAAACCGACAGCCTCTGCAGACTCTAAAAGTCGGTTAAAACCAACAAAACCGACAGCCTCTGCAGACTCTTAAAGTCGGTTAAAACCAACAAAACCGACAGCCTCTGCAGACTCTTAAAGTCGGGTAAAACCAACAAAACCGACAGCTTCTGCAGATTCTTAAAGTCGGTTAAAACCAACAAAACCGACAGCCTCTGCTGACTCTTAGAGTCGGTTAAAACCAACAAGATCGACAGCCTCTGCAGACTCTTAAAGTCGGTTAAAACCAAAAGATCGACGGCCTCTGCAGACTCTTAAAGTCGGTTAAAACCAACAAGATCGACGGCCTCTGCAGACTCTTCAAGTCGGTTAAAATCAACACTGTTTTCCTAACAATAATGTTGTAGTGCTTTTAACAAGGTCAAGAGAGAAATAAACTAGTATAATTACAATAACAGGAAACTATAACACAGAATGTTAATATGTGTAATTAATTATAGCTATATCAAACAAACCACATACACCTGCTATTTATTTATTCTTACAATTAAGTAACAATGTACGAAACTGTACCAATACTAATAACATTAGAATGTAAAAACAGAGATCCATCATTATTTTGTTAAAAAAGAACTTTTTGCTTTCTAATTTGAATGTTTCATTTGTTTTTATACAGTTATTATGTTTGATGGTTATTTAAAATAAAAATCTTTCCAATAAATTTGTGATATTTTTATTCGCGTGATATTTGGAGCCCAAGCGTATGGATAGATTTTTATGAAATTTGGTATTTAGGAGTATTTAGGTAATAACTCCATACATTTTTTTCACTTTTTTGATATTTTAGTTTTATTGATTTTTATAGTAAAAAATATAATATAGAAAAATCGAATTTTCTCAAAAACAGCTCTAATGATTTAGATCAAGTTTTCAGAAAAGATATGAATTACAATTTAAAATAGTTTAGTCAAAAACCGCATATAACTTTAACAGTATTTAAGTTATAACACTTTTTTACGGGCAAAACATTTTAAAATTCTATTTTTTCTAGCTTTATTCTGACGATTTTGATTAAATTGTTGCTTTAAAGTTATTGGTGCTAGAATAATTTAAAATAGATACGTTCAATAAACTGATAAGATGCTTTAATATATATATAGCCTTCCCACATATTTTTTTAATAATGTTTTTAGATGTTATCATTTGCCAGCCCTGATTCTGATTTTATTAGTTTTAGAACTTTACCTAAACTGTAATTGTTGCTCCATTTAAAGATATTTTACATTGTATATAGTCCTACATATTTGCAAACTATCTGTATTGCTATAATGGTACCAAACCACCTTCGTAAAAGATAATACAATCACGTAATCGAATCCACACACATTAGTAACCTGGCGTACAATTAGACAAAGCTGGTGCACAATTAAACAGCATTCATTGAATTCACTATTTTATTAAAAATACTATCACTTACTGCACATTTTTCGGCCCCTGTAAAAGAAACCGTTTCAGTGGAGTCATTCTTTTTGATAATATGTGGAAGCGGTACTTGTGGTCACTGTCGGTGTAGAACGGTAAGCGGCTTCAACAGCTGTTGGCTGGGTCAACCGTCAATTAAACTAATGTAGAGAATTGATGACGCATAACACTACTTGATCCCCGCCCGTTTCACCAGAGTAAACAATTCGTCGTTCAAATCTTCAGTAGGATTTGTCTCTTATTGCTCCTCTTCGTTTGTATATGATAAACCAGCCCTTGCCTCGCTACGGGGTGGTTCTCTACGCTTGCCTACCCCTCCCTCCATGGTTAACTCCAAACAATCACATCAATAGAAGAGATCAGCCAGCTGCCGTTCTCCAAATAACAAAGTTTTATAGTCGGCACTGGTGGCGCAGTGCTGTAACCCAGCTACTTGGGGACAAAGTGTTTGGGAGATTGTAGGCGACAGGTTCTCTTAATAGCGACACGGTGTCCGCTCAATGGTTGCCATCAACGTACACACTACTAGAGAAGTCTGGGGTGTCCGTGTTGAATGGTAGTCAAGGTTCAGATGTTGTGAAGGGAAGAGAACTGAGTGTAAGACTTGTCAGTTAACTGAAAATCAGACGAACAATACGTGGTTCGGATTCCATGTAAAACTGTAGGTCCCATAGTTGCCCTGGCTATTGGGCTATTAATAAATAGTCCTTTCTGAGCTAAGTCGAACTCAGATAGTAACAATGACTACACTCGTTCATTTACACTCATCACACTCATTCACCCCTCATTTTCGCCCATATCTCTACGATCGGCGTCTTAGAGATGAATAATGAATAGTTTCCCCTTCATAAGACTACTTTTGGGGTATGCAAAGAAGTGCAATAAAATAAGAGTTAGTATAATTAATTGACCTTTGTGTCACGTTTGTTATTCATATAAGTTGTTTGAAATAAATTATTACATTAAATAAATGCCAATGTTTCTAGAATGAAAAAGAAACGAACGATGGGAAAAAATAAAAGTTTGGGGGCCTTTTTTACCCTTTAGGAATTGAATTTTGAAAAATCATTTCTTAGTGGGGAAAATTTAGATTCCCTCTAATTTTTGTCAAAATTGATCAGTAGTTCCGATGTTTTCGTTATGAGTGAGTACATCGTTTTTGGATTTTATACAGAGGGGTTTCTAAAACGACTTTGGAATATGATTACTTAAATGAGAACTAAGAAAAGTGTCACCATAAATATATGTCCTAGTGACATAAATATGTGTCCTAGTGACATAAATATGTGTCCTAGTGACATAAATATGCATCCTAGTGACATAAATATATGTCCTAGTGACATAAATATGTGTCCTAGTGACATAACTATGTGTCCTAGTGACATAAATATGTGTCCTAGTGACATAAATATGTGTCCTAGTGACATAAATATGTGTCCTGGTGACATAAATATATGTCCCAGTGACATAAATACATATGTCCTAGTGACATAAATATATGTCCTAAAACACTTAGTTTTCCGTCTGTTTCTCTACCTCAAGAATCTTGACCCCGTAAATGTATGAGGAATAATAAGACCTAATTTAGTGTAGAGTATCAAGTTCCTACTTTGTACCATTTCAGAATGTCTATTTTTTTAGTTTTTAAAGTTTAATAACTTAAAAATTATAAATTAAAAAAAAAAACTACAAGATACTAAGATCGGATCATTAATAACTGATGAGTTGTAATTTTAAAATTGCCACCACATTAGCGTGTACTGTACTAACTGACTGACTCACTGTGGTAGGTAGCTGGGGTTATTTCTCCCCCGTCTTGTTTGTAATACCAGACTCTCAGGCCTATAATTACAGGTAGCTGGGATTCTCGGTTCCTGGGTCCGAGATGTCTCGGGCGGACTGCTGCTTTATCAACCCTGGAGTAACTGGGTGTTGAGCGGCTCTTTGGACGACGTTGTTCCAGCCTTGAAAAAGACTATTACTGTAAATACATAAATGAAGCACCGTTCTAATTTTGATTTCAGAACTGGTATCGGAAACAGAAATTGCCAAACTGTCAAAAAATGAGAGTAATATAAGTTATTCAGTTTTCTTACACATTTATTTTTTGAGTGTGCTCTCAGATTATTTTTGATCTTTTTTTGTTCTGCTTTTTTTATCGAAAAATGTATTTTATATCAAAAAGATTGGGTGAAGTGAATAATGTTCAGTTGAGTCTAGTGAGTGTGCTCACAGAATCGATGGGAGTGCGGTCTTGGAGAAGTGCACTCACAGTGATGTCTACTCTCCACTAGTAGTATAAGGTAGTGGGAGAAACGCGTTTTGACATGAATCCATTAATATTTACTTTTTATTTATTTATTTATTCATAAGACGCCAATCGTCAAGATATGGGTAAATATGGATTTCGAATGAGCGTTATGAGTGTAGATGAGCGAATGTAGTCATTGTTATAAACTAAGGCCGACTATTCCTTAGAAAGTGTCATTAATTTAATAGCCCATTGAAAATGAACAGCCGGTGGTTATCAGCTGATCCTTCTGAAAATGTGTTATGACTCTGATTGGGATCGAACTGAGAACCTTTAGCTTATGAAGCTGGGATTGAACCAACTACGCTACCGACCAATTTTATATTCATTTCCCTACTATTTCTGTTTTCTTGTCAGTTTTATTCGTTCTGTTAGTATAGTCGACAGGTAACAGTTAAATTATGGAGGACATACAGTACTCGTTCCTATGTTGAAACAGTTTCAAAATAGGTAAGTGTGTGCAATCAATGGTACCTGTTGCTGTAGAAAATCTATATTTTACCTGCCACAGTCTAATAGCTTCCTACAAATCTTCTTCGGTTGACGTAAATTTCACTCAAACTCTACTTTTAATAACAATTGAAGCCATTACACTAGAAAATGTTTTGCAGACAGTTGACTTATGAATCCCTAAATATTCTCCTATGCCACTTTGGTATCCTGGACTCTCCACATAACTCAAAAACAATTTCATTTTTTGCAAGTTAGTAAGGCTACCACCTCACTCTCTGAGGTATCTTCTCCTAAAAAATGATCTCCCCCCATTCCACATTATTCTTTTAAAATCTATACAAAAATTGGTAGTCCTCTTCACATGTTCCGTGGTACACTTTATACGTTTTACGTCGACGAACTTGCAAAAACTCCACCATAAATATACTGAAAGAGTTATCAGTTACACTGAAAGAGTTCACACACTAACGTGAGTGAGGCAAATAGCAGACTCTACTTTTTGTAATCGCACTCTATGTTTTATTTAACGAAAATTAATTGGAGAGAGCACTCAAACGTCAAGAAGGTTGAGTTCGGTTTCCTCATTGGTCATACTTTGAGTGGAGTCAAGTCCTTTTATTGAACGAAATTTGAGAGTGCACTCGCAAAATACCTGAGTGGTGTCAACCTTCAACTTTATTTACTTCACCCATTATTACGTTGACAATTTCTTTTTAAAATCATATACGTTAAGAATCATATTTATTAAATAAAATGAGAATTTCAGCAAAACCCCTTGTTGTGTGATATTATAAATTAAATAAAAAGTGTTCACTCTGACTTAACCAGGAAAAGTACTGAGCAGCTTCAATGCCAAGCTCGTGGAAATTTGCCAATGCGGACAAGAGAACGCAGATTTGTCGCCGCAAGTCGATCATCGCCCGCGAGAATGTTGTCGTCCTCGCAGTTTGTGTTAAAAAGTCCTATGAATATTTCATAAATCTAAAGCCAATGTCATTCGATTGCTAATATCGAACCCAAAACGACTGGTTGGACAGTTTAATTATGAAATTTAAGGAAAAAAATAGGCCCCTTTTATGTAGGTGAGTTGTAAACCTTGGTTAGTAGATGCAAGATATTTTACATAAGTAATTTCACGGTGTCCCTTAAGGTATGTTATATATAATCATACAGAGTGTATATAAAAGGCTATATTATAAAATGAAATATACTGTTATGGACCTGCTGCGGATTTGAAAAGCTCCTCCCCCTCTCTAGCTTCCAGCTGCGACGCCGATCAAGAGAACCTATAATGTGATCGGACATTTCTGGTGTCTTCTGGATTGCAGCGGCAACCAATAAAAGACACACTTCGGCCGACTAGTCAGTCCACAGTCTGGAGTGGAGGCTAATGTTTACTTGTGACGCTGCTGTTAATTAATTAACATTAAAGATTAATTTAACTACTTTATACCAAATATATATACCACTTATTGTCACTACAATTATTGAAATACATTGTTGTCAACAATGTCCTCTTCATAGAGTAGAACCTCGTCATTATTATTCGCTAGTAAGACGCCGATCGTACACATGGGCGAATATGAGAGGTGAATGAGTGTGATGAGTGTAGTTCATTGTTACTAAGGTCGATTGTTCCTCAGAAAGAGCTATTTATCAATATGCCAATAGCCAGGGCAATTATGGAACCTAAATCTTTACCTGGAATCCGAACCACGAAGTTTTGGTCTGATTTTTAGCTATTTGACAAGCCGTATACTCATTACTCTTCCCTACATAACATCCGGACCCTGATTACCAACCAACACGGACACCCCAGACCACACTAGTAGTGGCCCTCAATACGGCCACTAAGCCGACTTGTACTACTGTATTTTTCAAAATATCAACTCCCTGTTGAAAAGTGAATGAATAGAATAAAAGTTCTCGTCAATAAACACATAAACTAATTACCATGTTTTTTTTTTTTTTTTACATTTTAAAACATATTGTTAGATATTAAAATCATATTAATAATAATCATGGTAGTATTATTATTGTAAATTAAAGTTATAATTTTTATTATATATAAATTTATTTAGTACTAATAAATTTATTGGTATGCATGTCGACTTATATTCTATCATTTTTATTTATGGCTCCAGACTTACTATTTTTTATGCTTCGCATTATTCACAAGAGTAGTAAACAATGTAATTAATTGCATTTTTGCAATTCAACAGTGTTTTCTCTAATTAAGTTCTTACTTGAGTTAGTTATATTAATTGCCAAAAGGCAGCAGTAACCATCAGTGTTTTCGGTAACTGCTGAACTCTTTCGGCACTTTGACAAAACTTGTTCATAGATAACTATTTACCAAACACATCATGAGAGAAACAACTAATCTCTGAAATCTACTTTTAAACTCAAAACAAAATTAATAATTTTAATTTTTTATTTAAACGTACAATTATTATTTATCTCACTTATTATTAATAAATTTCATACATTGCTTAATTTTTCTTCCCTCGAGTGCTAATATTCATGGCTGGTACAACACAATAGCGGTTCTCTCCTCCAATTTAATTGACACATCTCATAACTGTGTCACACATGTGATAAATGTGTTACATATTGTGCTGTGTCACACGCGTGATAAATGTGTCACATGTAACAACTGTGTCAAGCATGTAATAAATGTGTTTCACTTGTTATAACTGTGTTAACTGTGTCACACGTATATAAATGTGTTATACATGAAATAAATGTGTTACATGTGTTATAACCGTGTTAACTGTGACACACATGTAATAAACGTGTTACACATGTCATAAAACGAGCCCACTTTAAAATAATTTCTTTTTTTGTTCACTTAGTGATAAAATAAATTGTGAAAAAAATATAAATAAATGTTTAGTATATTTTGAATAGTGGTTATCTTATATATCTTATTACTTTCTAAGGCATACAAACTTTGCATAGTATTCATAAAGTATAACTAACGCAATCGAGAGGTAGATTAGAACCGGGTATTCCCCGGTCACACCCCGTCAGGTAGATTAGAACGAGGTATTCCCCGGTCACACCCCGTCAGGTAGATTAGAACGAGGTATTCCCCGGTCACACCACGTCAGGTAGATTAGAACCGGGTATTCCCCGGTCACACCCCGTCAGGTAGATTAGAACGAGGTATTCCCCGGTCACACCCCGTCAGGTAGATTAGAACGAGGTATTCCCCGGTCACACCCCGTCAGGTAGATTAGAACGAGGTATTCCCCGGTCACACCACGTCAGGTAGATTAGAACCGGGTATTCCCCGGTCACACCCCGTCAGGTAGATTAGAACGGGGTATTCCCCGGTCACACCCCGTCAGGTAGATTTGAACGAGGTATTCCCCGGTCACACCACGTCAGGTAGATTAGAACCGGATATTCCCCGGTCACACCCCGTCAGGTGGATTAGAACCGGGTATCCCCGGTCACACCCCGAGAGGTGGATTAGAACGGAGTATTCCCCGGTCACACCCCGAGAGGTGGATTAGAACGGGGTATTCCCGGTCACACCCCGATAGGTGGATTAGAACGGGGTATTTCTGGTCACACCCCGAGAGGTGGATTAGAACGGGGTATTCCCGGTCACACCCCGAGAGGTGGATTAGAACGAGGTATTTCCGGTCGCACCTGGTCAGGTAGATTGGAATGGGGTATTTCCGGTCACACCCCGAGAGGTGGATTAGAACGGGGTATTTCCGGTCGTAACTCGTCAGGTAGATTGGAATGGGGTATTTCCGGTCACACCCTGTCAGTTAGATTAGAACGGGGTATTTCCAGTCACACCCCATACTTGTGTAAGACTTATTGTGTCCTAGATGTTTACTTTTTCAGATGAAAATAAAGAACTCCACAATTAAAGCACATTAGCGAAAATGTACAAAAATCAGGACTTGAGAAAGTCGCAATGAAGCGCATTGTAAAATATGTCAACTGCCTTTAAACTAATACAGACAATGTATAGTAAAAGTAACTTTAAATAAATGTGAAATTCAGACAATCACAACACAGTAAACCGGAATATATCTGCGGGGATTCTTGAACTATCGATGCTAAAGAACAGTGGGGTTAGGATACAAGTGAAGATTTTCCAACAAATATAAATCGATCAAGTATTGACTTATAAACGTGCATACTAAAAAGTATTAAGAAAATAGGAGAATACACTGACATATATTCTCACATTATAAAACTAAGACTTCAATTTTATGAGCATATCAAGATAATTTAGCCTACTATAAAACTGTATAAATCTACAAAGAAACTGTACAATTTTATGAACATTGTACTAAAGTAAAAGAAGAGGAACCAATTAAATTGACTTGTGTAGAAAATAACATCTTAAAATAGCAGTTTTATAACACAAACTGACATTTCAAACAGGAGCACACTAAGGTGAAATAATTTTATTGAAATTGCTCAGTGGGTGGAAGAAAAAAGCTCTGGAATAACTTGGACTAGAGACAGGAGGAAAGCGAAAGAGAACAATTTTGGCAACATAAAAACAGCATCGACTATATTTATGATGATACAATTAGGCACATATTGAAGAAATATACTTGACGCATATATTTAAAAACAAAAACTGAGACGTTTTACGAGAATTAATTAACCAAGGTTGTCTCAGGTTAAATGTAGCTGACAGCAATTAAACTTTCTATTGTTGAAACCCCAACTGACAGAGACACCTGGTGCTGATTGCCTCTACTACAGGAATTGAAATTAAATCCACCACATTTTAACTTTACTCCAACGTTTAAGTCGAGTGAATGTGTTTAAAAGGTTTTAGGACTTCAGTGTTTTATGTGCTGTTCATAATATTGTAGTCGTTTACGTAGAGTCTGTTTTACTTTTAAGTTTAAAAGTTAATTACCCCACCTTACCAACATTAACTTTATTTAATAACAAAACAATACGCGCAAAGTTCATTTATTTTTTAATCTATTTACTTTTGAACTTCTATTACAAGAATGTTTACAACAGGAACACAGTGCGTTTTGCCAGTCTTTAACTGAGCGCCTTCCACTTGTAAATGCAATTCGGGTACAGTATCCATATTGCCAGACCACAAATGTTCAAGGCGCTTCAACTCAGCTCTTTTACTAACAAAACCTTTTTTGTATATAGATTTCCTTCATTATGGTTATCGTTTCCCAAACCGTCAAACCACCTCTGGGAAGTCGAAGGCCCTTTAGTAGCAATGCAATTTAACCATCAATGAGCCAAACATGCTTTTCTATTTCAAATGTTCGGTTCGTGTTTATTATTATAATGAGTTGTATGAACGCTGTATGTTTATTAAAGGTCCAATGTAGTGGATCATGAATTCTTAAATTCTTACAAATGAGACGCCAACACAACATTGTGTATATTTTAAGGCGAATATGAATGATTATATGAGTCTAGGATGAGTGTAGTCTGGCTACTAACTGAGTTCAACTGTTCCTTATAAAGGGCCGTTTATTAATAGCCCAATAGGTTCGAAAAATAAGTTACCTACAACTTTGTGTGGAATCCGAACCACGTAGTATTTGTCTGATTTTCATTTAATTACATGTCTGATACTCAGTTAATTTCACTACACAACATTATAAGTTGATATTATGAGTAAAATCATCAAATATGACTAAGAAAAAAAAATATTAAAATATTCAATTTTTATAAAAACCAGCTAGAATCTACTTAAACAGGTTTTATCTATCGAATGACACCCCAAGTGTTACGATACTATTATAAAAATCATAACTTTTTTGGCGTTTTTCGTGGAAAGGAACGGTTCCTTAATCGTACAAAAATATCATCAAACAACAATCACTGACGTATACTCCTACACAGTATCGTTCTTTCTGTTGCACAACACCATTCTTACATTCTTACATATGAGACGCCGACACAACGTTGTGCGTATTTTAAGGCGAATATGAATGATGATATGAGAGTAGGATGAGTGTGGATGAGTGTAGTCTGGTTACTAACTGAGTTCAACTGTTCCTCAGAAAGGGCAATTTATTAATAGCCCAACAGCCAGGGCAACTAAGGGACCTAAAGCTTTACGTGGAATCTGAACCACGTAGTGCTGGTCTGATTTTCAGCTAATTGACAAGCCTGATACTCAGTTATCTCCCCCACACAAGACCCGTACAATGATTATCACCCAACATGGACACCCCAGACTTCTCTAGTAGTGTCCACGCAGATAGCAACCATTGAGCGGAAGCTATGTCGGTATTAAGAGGACCGAGCATCCAACCTATCGCCTACAATCTCCCAAACACTTTGTCCCCAAGTAACTGGGTTAGAGCACTGCGCCACCAGTGCCGACATAAAGAAACAGATGTGGCATTCTTATGGTCGAAGGAGCAGTTATACATAGATTTCAACAAATGTACATCTTTATACCCCCCGTGGTTCGGAAGTCACGTAAAGCCGTTGGTCCCCAAGTTAAGTGTTAGAGAGGGCTTCTTAGCCCTAACTTTGCCTGGTAAAATAAGACGAACTTTAATTTTTTTTAACTTTTTTTATACCTCTGTAACAGTAATTACTACGTTTATCCTTGAATATTTGGGTTAAACAGAAACACTGACAAGGTGCTGGCCCTGCCATACGCACGGCAGAAAAAATAATTGCTCTAAACACATTTAGCGCAGTATATGATATACGACCTCCGTTTCATTCTTCTCTGTGACAACACTCACCACGATGCCTCGTTACTACCTGGGTCAAGGTCAACACAGAGGTGATAAAAACTCTTACATTTTGTCCGTTCTATCACATTTGTTTCCTAATTATTACTTTATAATAACAAATGTAATTAAGGGAAGCCTTTCTGTAAACTCTGCATATAATTATCAGATAAAGCCTAAAATTAGTTTTAAAGAACTGTACAGCAGAAACATAATTGGAACATTTCTTCCGTCAAGGATTTGTTTTGTATCATAACGTACTGTAGGCTATAAACGTACGAACGTGAATGTATGTGATGCAATAGTTTGATTTTAGATCTTTTATGTACTAAGCGCTGTTATTAATAAATTAATTTAAATTAGTTTTAGGATTTTCCATTTTTACATATCTATAGCATTTTTGAAAAGACACATTCAAGCCTACAAACATAATAAATAGATAAATAAATAAAACAACTGAGAAATGTTACGTTTTAGTTAACAGAAAATTTACAAAAAATTAAATGGATTAATTTGTTATCGATTAAGGATGGTTAAGTTCACTTCAACAGACCTAAAGCCGGCCAGCTCCAGGCGAAATGTGAGATCTATCAAATATTGACTCACTAAACGGGACTGGCTCACGGGCATTGCAGAAAACTGTATTGTCCGGTCTAACGATTTACTGAATAGAATAAACAGCAGTTTAAAAACACATTGTCCAGAACATTACGACAATAAATAAATTGTAATATATATTCATTAGTAATATTTCAGACATACACCTCTGATATAGGCATATGTACTTGAAATATTCCTATATAATAATAATAATCTTTATTTTCTAAAAATGTACCTATAAATTCAATAAGTCATCTACATTGAGATTAGAGTACAACAATACAACAACAAAAATGTCTTATTTGAATTCCTATTATATGCAGCAAGTCCACAGCTTATAAAATGAATAAATGTTCTTTTCATTTGTCAGGCTGACAAAATATCCTATCTATTATTAAACATAAATTAAGAAGGTAAAACAGATTAAATCATACAAATTCTGTTCATATTATATATACAATGTTTTCCAAACGCTTGCTGTTTAAAATAATTTAGAAAATAATAGGGCCTCTAAGGCAATGCCTGAGTAGAAGTTCCTTCACTACATATAACACTTTTTTGCGATCAGATTTTGACTAATAATTCATGTTTACATAAAAATGATCTCAGATCCAAAATAATATCCAGAATTTTACTGAAATACAAGTAAATAAATGTTACCATACATTATAAATTATAACAATAATATATAGAAAATGAAAAGGTAAAAACAAAATTTTTTCTTTGGTAATTAAATTGAATGACAAAAATTATGTACAAAATTACTCTTTACACTAATAATATTTAGCACTTAATTAGGTATCTATTTTTATCAATAACTTAAAATCAATATGTTCAGATAACATATTCACAAGAATAATATTGCTGTATTGGAAATAATATATTTATATCCTCCACCCCAAACAACCACTTTCTTACTTTATTTAAAAACTGTTTTAGATTTGATTATCTAAAATATATTATATTATTTGAAATATATTACATGCGACATTATTTCAACAGTTTTGCACGTACTAAAATACTAATGTACTAAACATTTGGAACATTATCCAAAAATGTTTAATTAATAGAAAACCATTGTAAAAGAACGTAAATTTTAGTATCAACCAATTGGCATATTAACAAATACACATTTAAAAAATAATTTGTGATATTATAATTACTTTTAACACCGTAAGTGATATGGATAAGCATCGATCATTATATAATGATCAGGATATAATCATTAATTATAGGAATATGGACCTGAAAACATTAAGCGTTTTGTTTAGTAAATATTTTGATATTTACTAAACAAAATAGTAAGCTATTTTGATAGTAAGCGCAGGTTGAATATTTTTATACCTGTTAATCGTTGGAAACATTTATAGTTTATAGGTTTCCTGTAATCATATTGGGACATGTATTGGAGCATGTGATCCTAAGCGTAAGGTTTAATAAATCATTGAATATAACTTTTATTTATTCCAAACAGTAATTGAAACAAATTCTATCTATAAAACCTGTTAAAATTAATAGCATCACTATAATCATTGCACTTAATAATATCAAACAAGCAAATAAGTCCTTATAATTTAGGAGTGTTAATTAAAGTTTATAAGAAGGCCTAATATTTTGATATTAGCAACTATTTTACTGAAAGCAACTGAAATCGATATTAATTTGAATTCTATTTCGAGTGATAAAAATTCAAGTTTTCAATTTTGGTGCTGTTAAAATACTATATATCTTTTGGATTTCGAAATAATTAGAAAAATTGACTTACGAACGTATTAGTTACCATACTTTTATTGTAATTAATATGTTGTTAACATTATGAAAAACAGTTTTGCACTTTTGTACTATAATATAGTTATTAAAGTTTAATGCCAATTAAATGGTAAATACACCGCGGTGTTGTCATTGTACATAACTATATTTCTTATTTTTACTCTAAACAAATATATCGATTATTTTATCCCTAAAAAATTAACCAACTACATTTAAGACCAATACATATCGCATTGTTTTCACATGACATTTTCGTAATCAAGCCAGGGCTGCCAACTGACGACCGCAAACTTTCCATGGAGTAATCAGCTTTGCAATTCAAATATAATATAAGTTCGTGCATGGAATATTACATTATGTTTAACACTTTTTCACACTAATGTTACACATATTTCAATCAACAACAAATATTTAATATTTTTTCTCAGAATCTCCGTGATAGACAAATTAATATTATAATGAAATTTAGGGCCTCGCCTTTAAATCGACTTACGATAAAAGAAAGTCAATCTACTGTATTTCAGACAACTGTAAGATTGGATTAAATCCGTTATTGTTTTACACTAAATTAATAATAACTTACCATCTCGATTAATAATAAATGCCCGATTTGATACAAAAACCATAATTGCTTTAAAAGGTCACATGGTTTTATGAAAGTCCATTCAGTATCAATGAGTTGTATTAGCCAAAAAACTATTGGCTTTTCTAATATTTTTAAATTCACGAACAAGGTGTCGAATGACATTAAAAATTAATATTAACTGTACAAAAATAGCAAAACTTAATTTAATAGATCATAATAAATAAATTACATTACAGTTGTCACCTATAAATAATTCTGACATAACGGTAATTTTGATCTTTCTTTGCTCGTCTGTCCATAAGTTACTACCAAATTGTTCCAATCATAAAAGGACGAATTAAATATAATAATAATTAAAAAGATGTTTCACTGAACATTCGTTGAGTAGATGTTACACTTTGTACATCTCTTGTTTATAAGAACACTTTTATAATGTTCTTGTTGACTTGATGATTGTAAACCATTTACATTTCCCGTTGTCTTATATCATTAACTAGTACAAATAAAATAAATACAAGCAACTGATTGAAATTTATCGACATTTACTGATATTTTAAGCCCAATTTTATTCTCTAACTCAGCTTTACTGAAAAATTTAACTTGAGGCTCAATTTTTTTTCACTAACTTTCTTTTTTACTTTTTCGATCAATTTGTTTATAAATTTATTAGGCTTGTCAAATTATTCATCCATTTATAAATAATTGTTCATTAAGTTTTTCGGCCTACTTTCCAGGCCCCTACAAACTATGAAGTTTTACATATTGTTATAATGATACAAAAATCTTGTAAAAAATCTTAATATCTTGTAAAATAGTTATATTTAATTACAATCAATGTCCACATCATTTTCAGTTATGTTTGACCTGAATAATGTGGCATATATTTTCGGGCAACTTGGGACATTTCACGTGTATTCAACTTCTTGTTGTCCATTCAAAGGAATATTTATGAAATAAGAATCAATAGTAGAATTCCTATTCTATAGAATTTGTAGTAATACAAAAAGAAAACTGTATTTTTTTAAGGATTTGGTCACCTCTTAGAAAAAATATCTATTCTAAAGCGCAGATATGAATGAATATACAAGATATCGATTTCAGAAAAGTTTTGTTATGAAGTTGGTAAGCCTGAGATTGGACAAAGGAGTTCATTCTAACAATATATCGCCACTGTTGCCAAACTTCACGTCATAGAACAATAATTTGTATCTTTTCTCTCAAAGAAGATGTTTTAAGCACATTAGCAACTTTATGAGAAGTTTGTTTGAATTTATACAACCGTTTCCTGCATAGTTACAACTTTGTAATTTATTAATAAAATTTAACTAATTCACGATAGTTATGATGAGATTGAAATTGGCTGTTGATGGTAAAATAACACAGTAACAGCAATGTTAACTTTCATCTCTTGACGAGAATAATTTATATGGTATCGTAAAAAGAGCTGTAAATATGTGAATAGTTCCATGATAACAAAGCCATAAGTCCGAAGTACGGAATGAGATGGAGGTCGAAGACAGCCCTACATTTTGAACAGGCCATTTCCCGTCCTCTAAATCCTGGGAAACAACTTCAATGTGCATGCTGGACAAATAGAAATGTTAATATATAGTTGTTCTTCAAAACACACCCAGGTGGTCAAATATTTTCATTTTACCAGCTATTGTATGATCTACCTAACTGTTTACATACAAATATGGTCTGGATTCAAATGTACAAAAAAAAAACTATTTTGATTTTATTTGTGTGAAAAAAGATGAGTAATTTATTTACATTTTATTTACTATATTTCTTTTTTAGAAGCACATTAAAATGGCCAAGTATGATTTTAAGTATTTAAAACTTATCAACCAAAATTTAAATAGAATTATAAAAGGTAAACAGCAATAGATTCTAAAACGATATTTTTGAAATTATTGTATAAGGAAACGGTCTTCTTAATGACACTAACGTAATTAAATTTTCACTACACTACTATGAGTTCAGCTGTTTTCGTTATGTGTTTACAACCTGTGAAACATCATATTTTCAACAGCTGTCTATTGTTTACTACCGAAAGTAACATTGTTTACAACCGAAAATTTTCCACAGTCAACAACACCTGTTTTTATTCCGTAGTGTAGTGAAAATTATCGTTCAAAACTCGAGTGAAAGTGTTTTGTATGTTCTCGACCATTCGAAGTGCTCGACAAGTCTCGCACTTCAAACATATGGTCTCGAACATGCAAAACCCCACTTTCCACTCTTGTTATGAAATATACTATTTTTAAACATGTATTAACATACGAAGCATGTCCATTCAATTGTAATGTCACCTTTAAAAAACCTAACCTTACAGGCTACTAAATATTGTGTGTTTTTTCCAAAGTATAGCTTTAAAATATTTAAATAATCAGGAACAAGATTTTAAATGCTAGTAAAAGTTACTATTAAGGAAGTAAATATATAAAATTTTAAATGTGAAAAAATAATAACAAAACTGCATATAATATATAGCCCCATCATAAATAAGTTTAAAAAGTTTATAATTTCTCTAGGTAGTAATATTAGGTGAAATTATCGTAAGAACTTTGATCTACTGCAATTTTATTTAAGGTTGTACAACAAATTAAAAAAAATTATAACTACAAAAATCAGATAATAAATAGCAACGAAATACTAATGAATATATCGACTTTCAAATGACAGCGAAACCCCGATTCCATTATCATTCTAGAGACGAAGCCCTAACTCCCTATTTCCTCCTCCGAGAGGGAGAGCTGTTGACACATGACTCCAACCCTATTGAACCTGAAATTGCCACTTGCCATGTGCACTCCTCAAATATGAGGTGATAAAATATTCAACTTCCAGAGAATCGCTCTGGCACAAATCGTAGGTAGTTTGACACCGAAATAAATCTGGTCTAATAAATTGAATTGCCTCTTAAAATGGTACATAAGTGTCTAAATAATCATATATTCAACTCTGGGAGACCAGCCAGTTTTAGGTTTCTTGACATTATAATAAATCTAATTTAATTAAAATGTATTAAATTTTAACCGTATAGTTATATATATATATATATATATATATATATATATATATATATATATATATATATATATATATATATATATATATATTTTCAGCATGGTTGAAGTACGACCTTTGTAACTTAATTTTGAGAACCATGTATATAAAAACAACCTTGTTGTCAGTCGTATTAGGGAGTCTGTAGTAACGTAGTCGTATGATGTTTGATTATTTAGGTTTTATTCTTTGTGTCTGTTGTGGCGCACATGTGTGATTGTTTGTATGTTTAGGTTCTATTCTGCGGTATATTGTGGCAAACTCGTGTGATGTTTGATTATTTAGGGCTTCTATTCTGGTGACTATTGTGGCATACTCGTATGATAGTTGAATTTAGCTCTGTGACGATATTAATCTACAAAAAGCAGGGAATTTTGCAAATTTAGTATGATGTTTATGAGGATCTTTTCCTTTAATATATTAAATGGATTGTACTAGTAGTTTTGCACACTTTAAATAGCTATTGAGATCGATTTGAATGACAAGTTTTTTTTATATAATGACAAAATGAAAATTAGAATCTACAAACAATTAATAGTCCAACATTTCTGTTTCTACACAAACATACAAATATCATACATATGCTGGTTTATATAGCCGAAACTCTCTCACCCACCCATACAAGTACATTTTTAAGACCTACCCGCCCACACTAATACGTAGAGTGGAAATTACACACCCGCCAAGTGTCTATATAAAATATATAAAAGCCATACGATGTATAAGCCCTTTAACATTTCGTGAGCAGAATGTGTTAGCCGGAAAATAAATTAAGAGTCTCAGTTTTGGTAATAAATTATATTTTTTCAGTTTGGAGTAAAAAGACAGTGGGACTTATCTCACTCAACGACTCCGTAGATCAATAATTTATCTACATTTAAAAAAAATAATAGTAATTTGTTTATTTTCCTTAGGTTTAAATACGGCAAATGAACACTTAAAAATCAGTACAAATAAACTAAAATAAAGTTCCACATCTCCTCATCCTCAGGAGTGACCATAATCAAAACTAAAAATGCATATATTTCAAATACATTTATTCACATATTACAGCTAACAAACTACTAATTATATATTAATAAACTATATATTTTATTTTTAACGTTTAGTTAATATTTCCAATGCTGATACAATAAACGTCAGTATAATTACTATACACAAAATCTTATAAGTCAATAAATTCAGACAAACTAAATGTTCAAGAAAAGTGTTGAAGGAGGTTTATCTTGGATGAATGCCAAAGTTTTCCTTCTGCTGGTAAACCCATTAAATGCCGTTCCAGGTTGGCAAAGGCGTTTAAAGTCAACAGTACGCTGGCAGGCCAGTCTGAATCATTCATAGACCGCTAAAAGCAGAGTAAACAATGTGTTTTCAGTGTTGACTCATCTTATACTTAAAGTCATTGGCTTTGAACGATTCACTAAAACCAAAGGGCCCATATATCTTTAACGAAATTGTTTCTTATCTCTTGACCTACTTTATATCTATCAATTATTAAATTATATTTACTACATTTTCAATTTAGTGTATAAAACTGACTTTTAATTGTGTTTTTAATTAGATTTTAACGATTTGTTTCAAAATAATCGCACACAATAGAATGTCACAACTGGGAAATTAATAGTTCAAAAAGATTTCGTATCTTAACTATCACTAATAAATGATTATCACGAATACAATATATATATATATATATATATATATATATATATATATATATATATATATATATATATATATATATATATGATTAATTGTTAATTAGACAATGTAACTAATCTCGTAAACACCTACAAGTCACAACTGGCAAATCTGTAATATGAGCAACATCCTGTTCATCTACAGGTCTTGCAGGCCTCGTGAACTACGTGATAGCTCCTGCTACTTGTAAACGCAATATGACTACAGCAACAGTATTGCCTATGTAACTGGTTAAGGCGCTTATTGTGTATCTTGTTCTACTACAAGTCTTGCAGCCCTCATGAACTACGTGATAGCTCCTGCTACTTGTAAACGCAATATGACTACAGCAACAATATTGCCTATATAACTAGTTAAGGCGCTTATTGTGTATCTTGTTCTACTACAAGTCTTGCAGGCCTCATGAACTACGTGATAGCTCCTGCTACTTGTAAACGCAATATGACTACAGCAACAGTATTGCCTATGTAACTGGTTAAGGCGCTTATTGTATATCTTGTTCTACTACAGATCATTGCAGGCCTCGTGAACTACGTGATAGCTCCTGCTACTTGTAAACGCAATATGACTACAGCAACAGTATTGCCTATGTAACTGGTTAAGGCGCTTATTGTGTATCTTGTTCTACTACAAGTCTTGCAGGCCTCGTGAACTACGTGATAGCTTTTTCTACTTGTAAACGCAATAAGGCTACAGCACCAGTATTGTCTTTCTATAAGTCGTTAACACACTAATTGTGTATCTTGTTCTACTACAGGTCTTGCAGGCCTCGTGAACTACGTGATAGCTTTTTCTACTTGTAAACGCAATAAGGCTACAGCACCAGTATTGTCTTTATATAAGTCGTTAAGACACTTATTGTGTATCTTGTTCTACAACAGGTCTTGCAGGCCTCGTGAACTACGTGATAGCTTTTGCTACTTGTAAACGCAATAAGGCTACAGCACCAGTATTGTCTTTATATAAGTCGTTAAGACACTTATTGTGTATCTTGTTCTACTACAAGTCTTGCAGGCCTCGTGAACTACGTGATAGCTCCTGCTACTTGTAAACGCAATAAGGCTACAGCAACAGTATTGCCTTTCTATAAGTCATTAAGGTACTTATTGTGTATCTTGTTCTACTACAGGTCTTGCAGCCCTCATGAACTACGCGATAGCTTCTGCTACTTGTAAACGCAATATGGTTACAGCAACAGTATTGCCTTTCTATAAGTCATTAAGGTACTTATTGTGTATCTTGTTCTACTACAGGTCTTGCAGCCCTCATGAATTACGAGACAGCTTCTGCTACTTGTAAACGCAATATGGCTACAGCAACAGTATTGCCTTTCTATAAGTCATTAAGGTACTTATTGTTTATCTTGTTCTACTACAGGTCTTGCAGCCCTCATGAACTACGTGACAGCTTCTGCTACTTGTAAACGCAATAAGGCTACAGCAACAGTATTTTCTTTATATAAGTCGTTAAGACACTTATTGTGTATCTTGTTCTACTACAGGTCTTGCAGGCCTCGTGAACTACGTGACAGCTTCTGCTACTTGTAAACGCAATAGGGTTACAGCAACAGTATTGCCTTTCTATAAGTCGTTAAGGTACTTATTGTGTATCTTGTTCTACTACAGGTCTTGCAGGCCTCGTGAACTACGTAATAGCATCTGCTACTTGTAAACGCAATAAGGCTACAGCACCAGTATTGTCTTTATATAAGTCATTAAGACACTTATTGTGTATCTTATTCTACTACAAGTCTTGCAGGCCTCGTGAACTACGTGATAGCTCCTGCTACTTGTAAACGTAATATGGCTACAGCAACAGTACTTCCTTTCTATAAGTCGTGAAGGTACTTATTGTTTATCTTGTTCTACTACAAGTCTTGCAGGCCTCGTGAACTACGTGATAGCTCCTGCTACTTGTAAACGCAATATGGCTACAGCACCAGTATTGCCTTTCTATAAGTCGTTAAGGTACTTATTGTGTATCTTGTTCTATTACAAGTCTTGCAGGCCTCGTGAACTACGTGATAGCTCCTGCTACTTGTAAACGCAATATGGCTACAGCACCAGTATTGTCTTTATATAAGTCGTTAAGACACTTATTGTGTATCTTGTTCTATTACAAGTCTTGCAGGCCTCGTGAACTACGATCACGTAGTTTCTCCTACTTGTTAACGTAATATGGCTACAGCAACAGTACTTCCTTTCTATAAGTCGTGAAGGTACTTATTGTTTATCTTGTTCTACTACAAGTCTTGCAGGCCTCGTGAACTACGTGATAGCTCCTGCTACTTGTAAACGCAATATGGCTACAGCAACAGTATTGCTTTTCTATAAGTCGTTAAGACACTTATTGTGTATCTTGTTCTATTACAAGTCTTGCAGGCCACATGAACTACGTGATAGCTTCTGCTACTTGTAAACGCAATATGGCTACAGCACCAGTATTGCCTTTCTATAAATCGTTAAGACACTTATTGTGTATCTTGTTATACTACAGGTCTTGCAGGCCACGTGAACTACGTGATAGCTCTTGCTACGTGTAAACGCAATAAGGCTACAGCAACAGTATTGCCTTTCTATAAGTCGTGAAGGTACTTATTGTTTATCTTGTTCTACTACAAGTCTTGCAGGCCTCGTGAACTACGTGATAGCTTCTGCTACTTGTAAACGCAATAAGGCTACAGCAACAGTATTTACTTTCTATAACTCGTTAACGCCATTATTCTCTAAATTGTTAACTTGCTAAGCCTCTGTACTTATCCCATTTCACTTGATTAACTACTCCCATTGACTACAAATCTCCTTAACCCCTTGCCTTTGACGATGTGTGACACACAAATACTTACAACATAGTCCCTTCAAACTTTTTAAACCACTATCCTCAGCTGCGAAAAATAGGCATTAATGTAATAGTGGTTTTGCCTATTTTCCACCTTCTATGCTCTGAGTGTATTTTATAATATGTTGGCCTGCTCCAAGTTTATAGTTTTCCAATCTAATCCATCGTTACCATATCTAAAGCTGCACATAAATATGAAAATAATATCATGTACATGACTTTTAACAGATTATATTGTTTAGGGTTTTAAATGTTTAAGTACTGCAGTTAGAAATATTTTAATGTACTTGTTGACAGTTATACTTAGATTTCATAGCCGTCCACATACCATATTTGTGTTGACAGTTATACTTAGATTGCATAGCCGTCCACACACCATATTTGTGTTGACAGTTATACTTAGATTGCATAGCCATCCACACACCATATTTGTGTTGACAGTTATACTTAGATTTCATAGCCGTCCACACACCATATTTGTGTTGACAGTTATACTTAGATTTCATAGCCGTCCACACACCATATTTGTGTTGACAGTTATACTTAGATTTCATAGCCGTCCACACATACCATATTTGTGTTGACAGTTATACTTAGATTTCATAGCCATCCACACACCATATTTGTGTTGACAGTTATACTTAGATTTCATAGCCGTCCACACACCATATTTGTGTTGACAGTTATACTTAGATTTCATAGCCGTCCACACACCATAATTGTGTTGACAGTTATACTTAGATTTCATAGCCGTCCACACACCATATTTGTGTTGACAGTTATACTTAGATTTCATAGCCGTCCACACACCATATTTGTGTTGACAGTTATACTTAGATTTCATAGCCGTCCACACACCATATTTGTGTTGACTGTTATACTTAGATTTCATAGCCGTCCACACACCATATTTGTGTTGACAGTTATACTTAGATTTCATAGCCGTCCACACACCATATTTGTGTTGACAGTTATACTTAGATTTCATAGCCGTCCACACACCATATTTGTGTTGACTGTTATACTTAGATTTCATAGCCATCCACACACCATATTTGTGTTGACAGTTATACTTAGATTTCATAGCCGTCCACACACCATATTTGTGTTGACAGTTATACTTAGATTTCATAGCCGTCCACACACCATATTTGTGTTGACTGTTATACTTAGATTTCATAGCCGTCCACACACCATATTTGTGTTGACAGTTATACTTAGATTTCATAGCCATCCACACACCATATTTGTGTTGACAGTTATACTTAGATTTCATAGCCGTCCACACACACCATATTTGTTTTGACAGTTATATTTAGATTGCATAGCCGTCCACACACCATATTTGTGTTGACAGTTATATTTAGATTGCATAGCCGTCCACACACCATATTTGTGTTGACAGTTATACTTAGATTTCATTGCCATCCACACACCATATTTGTGTTTACAGTTATACTTAGATTTCATAGCCATCCACACACCATATTTGTGTTGACAGTTATACTTAGATTTCATAGCCGTCCACACACCATATTTGTGTTGACAGTTATACTTAGATTTCATAGCCGTCCACATATCATATTTGTGTTGACAGTTATACTTAGATTTCATAGCCGTCCACACACCATATTTGTGTTGACAGTTATACTTAGATTTCATAGCCGTCCACACACCATATTTGTGTTTACAGTTATACTTAGATTTCATAGCCATCCACACACCATATTTGTGTTGACAGTTATACTTAGATTTCATAGCCGTCCACACACCATATTTGTGTTGACAGTTATACTTAGATTTCATAGCCGTCCACATATCATATTTGTGTTGACAGTTATACTTAGATTTCATAGCCGTCCACATATCATATTTGTGTTGACAGTTATACTTAGATTTCATAGCCGTCCACACACCATATTTGTGTTGACAGTTATACTTAGATTTCATAGCCGTCCACATATCATATTTGTGTTGACAGTTATACTTAGATTTCATAGCCGTCCACATATCATATTTGTGTTGACAGTTATACTTAGATTTCATAGCCGTCCACATATCATATTTGTGTTGACAGTTATACTTAGATTTCATAGCCGTCCACATATCATATTTGTGTTGACTGTTATACTTAGATTTCATAGCCGTCCACACACCATATTTGTGTTGACAGTTATACTTAGATTTCATAGCCGTCCACACACCATATTTGTGTTGACTGTTATACTTAGATTTCATAGCCATCCACACACCATGTTTGTGTTGACAGTTATACTTAGATTTCATAGCCGTCCACACACCATATTTGTGTTGACAGTTATACTTAGATTTCATAGCCGTCCACACACCATATTTGTGTTGACAGTTATACTTAGATTTCATAGCCGTCCACACACCATATTTGTGTTGACAGTTATACTTAGATTTTATAGCCGTCCACACACACCATATTTGTGTTGACAGTTCTACTTAGATTTCATAGCCGTCCACACACCATATTTGTGTTGACAGTTATACTTAGATTTCATAGCCGTCCACACACCATATTTGTGTTGACAGTTATACTTAGATTTCATAGCCTACCACACACCATATTTGTGTTGACAGTTATACTTAGATTTCATAGCCGTCCACATACCATATTTGTGTTGACAGTTATACTTAGATTTCATAGCCGTCCACACACCATATTTGTGTTGACAGTTATACTTAGATTTCATAGCCGTCCACACACCATATTTGTGTTGACAGTTATACTTAGATTTCATAGCCGTCCACACACCATATTTGTGTTGACAGTTATACTTAGATTTCATAGCCGTCCACACACCATATTTGTGTTGACAGTTATACTTAGATTTCATAGCCGTCCACACACCATATTTGTGTTGACAGTTATACTTAGATTTCATAGCCGTCCACACACCATATTTGTGTTGACTGTTATACTTAGATTTCATAGCCATCCACACACCATGTTTGTGTTGACAGTTATACTTAGATTTCATAGCCGTCCACACACCATATTTGTGTTGACAGTTATACTTAGATTTCATAGCCGTCCACACACCATATTTGTGTTGACAGTTATACTTAGATTTTATAGCCGTCCACACACACCATATTTGTGTTGACAGTTATACTTAGATTTCATAGCCGTCCACACACCATATTTGTGTTGACAGTTATACTTAGATTTCATAGCCGTCCACACACCATATTTGTGTTGACAGTTATACTTAGATTTCATAGCCTACCACACACCATATTTGTGTTGACAGTTATACTTAGATTTCATAGCCGTCCACACACCATATTTGTGTTGACTGTTATACTTAGATTTCATAGCCGTCCACACACCATATTTGTGTTGACAGTTATACTTAGATTGCATAGCCGTCCACACACCATATTTGTGTTGACAGTTATACTTAGATTTCATAGCCGTCCACACACCATATTTGTGTTGACTGTTATACTTAGATTTCATAGCCGTCCACACACCATATTTGTGTTGACAGTTATACTTAGATTGCATAGCCTACCACACACCATATTTGTGTTGACAGTTATACTTAGATTTCATAGCCGTCCACACACCATATTTGTGTTGACTGTTATACTTAGATTTCATAGCCGTCCACACACCATATTTGTGTTGACAGTTATACTTAGATTGCATAGCCGTCCACACACCATATTTGTGTTGACAGTTATACTTAGATTTCATAGCCGTCCACACACCATATTTGTGTTGACAGTTATACTTAGATTGCATAGCCGTCCACACACCATATTTGTGTTGACAAATCAAATGTGTCCTTTGAGATTGCTATGTAATGTTGTTTATTTCACAATTAATCGTCTTTTGTTCCACGTAGTTCGCCTCACTGTAGTACAATTGACGGCACAATAGGCCTACAGTGCTTTGATACGCTCGAGGCCTTGTCTCGTCTAGCGAGTCAATATTTGACAGACATCGCTTTTGGCCTTCAGCTTTCACTTCGGTACACCAATTTCAACTATTAATTAGCTTTCAATACTACATGGCCGCCTAATATTTGAAATGTAAGTTTATTATCTAGCATATATTATGTTATTTTAATTATGTTAGTTGTATTATACGTAACAAGAACTATTCCAATTGGCTTTAAGTCAGCTCAAGGTAGTTAATTACATACCAAAATCTTTAGTTGAGGCAGTTCTTTAAGGTTTTATTTAAGTTATTTAAATGGATTTCATTGTCAAAATAAATCAAACATAACCCACTAACCCAAACAAATGTATACTTGATCATTAAAATTTATTCCAAATTTATTTATTTATTTATGTATTATTAATTTTTTATTTTATTTTTATTTTTTATTATTACTATTTCCAAACTTCACTCGCCAGTTCACATGGGCTTACAAGCCTGTGCGTGAACTTTACTCAACGAGTGAAGTACCGACCGTTGGCTCTGTAGGGATTCGAACCTTGGCCCTTACCCTCCGTAGTCCGAAGCCTTAACCACTGAGCCACCTCGCCGGCAAACAAAATTTCCATATGTTATGATAAAAAATCTCTTCAAATTTTTTAAGTAGACTTACTGAGTTCAAAGTAATAAGGCACGAGTAAAAGCGTAGAGTTTCTTACTGTCTCAAATTAACTATTACTTACTGAAATGAAAAGAAACAGAACGGAATGAAATTAATCGAAATGAAATATGCTTTATTCGGGGAGGATTATGATTTAAAGGTCCCTAGCTCAAAACCTTTTACAGTAAGTATAAAATATAATAGAGAATAATGTAATACAAAATAATAGATATCAATAACTAAACGAAAAATAAAAAGTTTATTAACAGAATGAAATACTTAAACAATTTAATACTTACAAATTTTGTTTGAAAACATTAAATCTCTCAAACACACGCCACGATCACGGGGAAATCGCACAATTCTCCGTTACAGAGCCTCCAACAAAGCAAGACTATCGTTCTGTTTTCACCAGGGAGTGGTGAAACAGATAATAATCTATTATAGATAGTAGTGTGATGTGCAGACATAAGAGAGGGTCCCTGATGAGTTATAAAGCACTAATTTCGGAAATGAACTTGAACAACTCTGATTTTTAATTTTATTGCAGTAAGCCAATATCCGATTATTCTACATTAGTTTAAGAAAAGTGTTAATATCCAAATGATTAAGCTGTATAGGGTGTGAAACGACAATAGTTTCTATCTTTTCAATATTAAGTTTAGGTCCGTGTCGATGTGACGTGAGAAATAATTACATATATGTCATAAGTCATAGATGAGACTGTTGGGAGAGATTCATTCATAGGTAAATGATGATATAGTTACAGATCATCAGCATATTAGTGATATTTACAGATATTTTCGTGCCATTAGTTATGTCGTCAATTTGTAAAGAAAACAACAAAGGGCCCAAAACCGATCCCTGAGGGACCTCGAGAGATGGATTGCAGTCAGAATCACCATTCATTCTTCATAATCCATCCACAATGCCCAGTCAAGTAGGATTCAATCCAGCCAACACAACCATAAAAACCGCATTATTCAAACTTAATCAAAACAAGAGTTTATTTGTAAGCACTAATGCCTTATTAAATTCAAATAACATTAAAATGTTTTTGTCGTTACATGACGGATGTCATCAGTAATTTGAAAAAAAAAGAAAATTAAAATCTTGCTATGGTTGGCAGAATCAAACAAAGAAAATTAAAATCAACATCAATACTGACACAGTTTTGACGGGAGCCGGTATTAAACTGGTTCCTACCAGCCGGGTCTTGCTGTTGAACACAGGAACACAAAATACATACCTGTTTGGCTCAATATATGAGTGCTTCTTTGCAACTACTATAAATAAGGTTGTTGATGAACAACAATGAGACTAATTTTCACTGTAATTTCTTAGCACTTATAGTTTATAGTTAGAATATTATGTTTCTTATTATTGTTGGATTTTATTTGTTGTTATTTGTACCGTTATTTCTTTGGATTATACAGTACATATGTTACGTGCAAATCGTTGATTTCATTTGTTTTTCGTTTTTATTTATTTTTGTAATTGTTTATAGTCCATATATATATATATATATATAGTCCATTTATTGCCGATTTATAGTATATTTGTTTTATATAGTTATGTATATTATTTATTTGTTTATCTCCATTGTGTTAATATTTAATGCTTTGAGGCTTATGTGGAGTTAGGACTACCAGTCGTGATCCAGAAGGAAGTTTTAAACAATCAAACTATAAATTGAGATAAACTCCAAAATAAAATAAAAATTAGGATTACTGATATACAAAAAATTATATTTTTGAAAAAAAAATTGACTTTTATAATGAATAACAAATGTTGTTTGGTTTCCTTTAACTATCTTTCCTTGGTGCTTGTTGATTTGTTTATTTATTTTTATTTTGTTTGTTAGTTACTTTAAGATTACCCATATATTAAAGATATTTCGTTATGATAAAATTAGTTGATCTCTCAAGTAGCTATATGCTAGAGACATTATTAAAAACTAGTTCTTCCGGTGTCAACCGCGTCAAAGGACTATTTACAATATGTACAGTTCCAGACGTTTCGCCCATGCTACAACGTGGCATCCTCAGCCTAACCACTAAGGATGCCACATCGTAGCATGGGCGAAACGTCTGGAACTGTACATATTGTAAATAGTCCTTTGACGCGGTTGACACCGGAAGAACTAGTTTTTAATATGCTAGAGAGATTTAAAAAAAACACTGCAATGTAATATCAATTTAAGAAATAATAAATCATTTTTAATTGAAAAAAAATTGAATTGGATTGAGTTGACTGAAAGTTATAAATTGGTCAAAAAGATTATTATTATTATTGCTTATCAACAATATTTTCAGGGCATTTGGACAAAGCAGGATATGTACTGATAGGCCGAACGTCAGAAGGGATGTGGTTTTGAGGTTTTATGTAAGAGAAAGAACTGTTTGATATTTCTATATAATAGATGAAATGTTTGGAAATAAATAATATTTAAAAATACTTGTAACTAGATAGGCTATAGCAAATAATATTTATTTAATGGTGATGCACCATATAAAGATCTTATATGGTTGTATCTTGAAACAGTCTCATGGGTACAATGCAATCAGACCAACCAAAATATTTGGGTCCGTTTACAATGTATTCTTGCGTGCGACCGCCACAAAGAAATATAAAGAGACAAGTTTGATCGGTGAATTTGGTAGACCTTTACTTTTGCAATGACCTTAATCCCGACAATATGTTTTTCTTGTTGCCAATATCCACAAAAATGTACACACTGGGTATGTTTTTGTTACACTTTTCATATTTATTTGTTAAAGACTTGAATAAACAAAATATTATTGTGGTAAGTATGTATGTACTTTGTGATGAGCTCTCTGTAGGAACTTTGGAAATTTCATAGTTCTTTTAGATCAGGCAATATGAATAATAAATTCTCATTCATTGCAAATTTCCTTTTTTACTGTAACTTTTTATAACGGAAACTAATTTGGTTAAATATAATTATTATTGGTTAAAAGGGAGTTTTCCGGTTTTTTATTTGTATTTATACTCGTTAATAAACAAATAACACTATCACTGTAAGTGCATGGGTGAGTGAGTGTGTCACCTCTCCTTTATCCGACATTTGCCAATTGGTTATTGACATTGGTATCACAAACCAATTCCTCAACGCGTATTAATTTTCGTTGCTTAAAAACCGTAAGTTCTTATAATGGTACAACACATTATAGTTACATTATCAGACAACTGATTTGTTGACCGTTGAAATAAAGAATTGCGTGACATTTCTTAATAATTGTTAACGGTTTTTCTAAGGTAGCATTACAACTGTACGTGTATGGGAGGGAGGGTGGGTCAGTACCACTGTACGTGTATGACAGAGAGAGTGGGTCAGTACCACTGTACGTGTATGAGAGGGAGAGTGGGTCAGTACCACTGTACGTGTATGAGAGGGAGAGTGCGTCAATACCACTGTACGTGTATGAGAGGGAGGGTGGGTCAGTACCACTGTACGTGCATGGGAGGGAGGGTGGGTCAGTACCACTGTACGTGTATGAGAGGGAGGGTGGGTCAGTACCACTGTACGTGCATGGGAGGGAGAGTGGGTCACAGTGCCACTGTACGTGTATGAGAGGGAGAGTGGGTCAATACCATTGTACGGGTATGGGAGGAGGGTGGGTTTTTATATAAAATATAAATCTTATATATAAAATAATATATACGATTTATATATTATTTTATGGAGACATAAGGCTAATGGTTAAAAATATGTTGTGAAGTAGTTATAGAAAAATGGACAAATAACTGTATCCGGGCTCACACAACTGTAACAGTGGACAATGTTGTTTGTCGAGGGAGTGATGTGACCATTTTGTCGTGTTTGTCGAGACAAGCTGTTTGTCGTCAGATAAAGGGTGTGCGCCACCTAACGGTCGTAAAGAAAACACCGTTCCCACAAAACTCGCCCCATCGTTCTCACGGTTCCGTACTTCAATACTTTTAGGGCCCTCGGTCAATGTTACATGTTATTTTATAGTTATTAAAATAACTATTATTTTAATAATAGTTGTATGTATAGATGTATATAATACGTTAAACCGTTTATTGTCTCCTCATTTTTCAATGTTAATTAATATTGAGGTGGCAAAATATTTGCGTCTATTCTTAGTTGTGCTATAAGGTCTTGAATATTTAATAGTTTCGCCCTGAAGAGACAATTAACTGTTTGAATGCGAATTTGTTGCATATGAAGTAAGGGTTGGTTTAAAAATAGGAGTTGCCATTAATTTTATATTAAATATTTTCTTATTCCGTACTTAAAGATACCAAAAATACTGTTATGAAAAACATTAATTTACTAACAAATGTTATTGTTACATTAATATTCATTTTATATGTTTTTTTTTGTCTTGTGTGTATGTTTTTTTTTTTTTTTTTTTTTTTTTTATTGTGATATTATTGGGATCTACCGAATAGTCTCTAATAAATAAAAAATATTATAAAATATCGAGTAATCTTATATTGCATAGACAAAACTGTAAATAACGTCCTAATAATAATAATCATTTTTACTTTTTAGAATAATACACACAGCTAAACAGAGAAATGTTTTAAACATGTAGCCAATTTTCAAACAATATGGCTACACTGGTTGACAAAGAAATAAATCACAATTAACGATAAAATTACACATAAAACCCTTGTAGTTAGTATGAATAATTTCGTTTTATGTATATAATATGTTTTAAATGCACTATAACTATTAACAATTACTGTTAATAGTGTTAATCAATTTACTTAAAAATATTAACTATCAATTAAAATCGTATATGACCATATTTAGTAGAAGTAGAGAAATAATATATATTTTCTTATTATATATAATAAACACTATTCAGAATTATTCTATATTACTAATATAACATGCCTAAAAAGATAAGTCCACTAATACAACACCCAGGAAAATAAAAAGAGACAACACATCTAACAAATGTTCAGAACTAGCACTACTTTCATCAGATGAGGAAAGAGACCGTTTAAGAACTAACACTACATTCATCAGATGAGAAAAGAGACCATTTCAGAACTAGCACTACTTTCATCAGATGAGGAAAGAGACCGTTTTAGAACTAACACTACTTTCATCAGATGACGAAAGAGACCGTTTCAGAACTAGCACTACTTTCATCAGATGATGAAAGAGACCATTTCAGAACTAGCACTAATTTCATCAGATGAGGAAAGAGGCCATTTCAGAACTAGCACTAATTTCATCAGATAAGGAAAGAGGCCGTTTCAGAACTAGCACTACTTTCATCAGATGAGGAAAGAGGCCATTTCAGAACTAGCACTAATTTCATCAGATAAGGAAAGAGGCCGTTTCAGAACAAGCACTACTTTCATCAGATAAGGAAAGAGGCCGTTTCAGAACAAAATGTCCAATGTCTTCATTGAAGAATTTCCTATTCCAAAACTTCTCACAACCTGTTAGGTTCATATTGACACTAACTTCGTCTAACACTAATGGAATTCAAATGGCGATATTATTCTAATTATCTATCAGACTTATGGGTGTTATTTTAACTTCCATTGTAACAAAGAAATTATCTTACTATCATATAAAAGTCTAATTGTGTCTGTTCATGTGTTACTCAATCACGAAAAAATTACTGAACCCACTCATCTGAAATGTTATATGGACAATCTTAGGATCTCTGGTTAACACGTAGGACTATCTTTATTTTGAAATTCCATCAGGAAACCACCTCAGGAGTTTAAGAAGTATTAACGGCAATGCAATTTGATTATTAATTGTTTATATTAGTTTCATTAATAAGATGCTGGAATAAATAAAAAACTTACAAAGTTCTGAAGTAAATACCGGACCAAACCTAACTTAACCACAACCACGGTAAATAGAAAAGACGGTAGGTATCACGACGAGGCTGCGCAGTAGACTGTGACGTCACATGGGCTAAATTACAGTTTAATCTATATATATAAAAGGCAAAACCCTCACTGATTGACTCACTCACTCGTCACTAATTCTCCAACTTCCCATGTAGGTAGAGAGCTGAAATTTTGTATACTGTATCTTTAGGTCTTAAATAGGACATCTAAAGTATTTTCATCTTGATAAAGTACTCCTAAGGGGTAGAAACCACCCTTAAAAGATTTCTCCATAAGGATAACATTGAGTTGATTTTAGTAAATTATTAACAGCTGGTTTGTAAATAAATAAACATGTATATTTTGAATGTTTGACATTATACTCAGTTACTCAAATACTATTGATGCATTTTTAATATTTTACTATGAGTTTAATCTTCAGCTGTTAAATAAAAATAAATGTAATGAACATGGTTGAAATGGGCTAAATAGGTGGCAAAGCAATTAGTGTCAGTAAGATACTGTAACTAATTTTAATATTGTGATTTTACGTTATATGGTTAATCTCCTATTTTTTGCATTGAATAGTTCCATGCTGAGGCCAAGGCCGAGGTGTATCGATTGCAGCGAGCATCGGGGTTGGCATGCGAAGCATGCAGGGGTGTCCCCTAGTTATTCGATAAAATACTGGTCCGCGTGATACTTACCATCTTTTTTCCTAGGGGTACCGTGTCTACAACGCACTTTTGCAATACAAAGATGCCAGTAGGTACATGTTTCGTATTACTGAATCTAAAAAGCACAATATAAATCAACGTAGTGTGCAAGTATATTATATTTAATTGTCTACGATTTTTGTTGTTTCTTCAAGTGTCTTAAACTTATTCGATCCCTCGCAATATTACACGATGCACTGAGTATGTTAGGATCATGTAACATGTAACATATTGATGCAGTTATGTTAGACAACATGTTCGGCTCAACTTACATTTTCCTTTATTCTAATAGTTAATCATTGCATTACATATTTTCTAATATTTACAAATAACTTGTTAACGTGATATGAAGTTATAAATTTCAGGAAGTTTGTGTACAAGGATTAATTAACCAAAATGAATTGTAACTGACAACTGTTGAACTTTCTATTGTGTAGACCATGACTGACAGAGACATCTGGTGCTGATTGCCTCTACTACAGGAATTTAAATTAAATTCTCATCAATTTACAACATCATTACAACATGTTGGTCGAGTGCAAACTTCTATGAGTGGTTTAAAGTTCTCGGAGTTTATCTGCTTTAAAAAAAGTAGATAACTAGTACCAATGTGATTTTAGAAAATTTGCAATCCAACCTGAAAACTGGAAATGTAAATTGCATATTTTTAGTTGATGATAAAACTGTACAGATTTTTAATTCAATGTACAATGATAAAAATTAAAATATTCTCATTTTATTTAGAGTTATCCATTTAAAATTGTTAAATGTACAGCGTACTTTACTATTTTATGGATCCTTACCAGATACAAGTTCTTTGCAAAATTGATTAAGTGTGGGTTAAAAAGATATAAGAATAAAATATATACCAACTCTCATTCTATATCCTTTTGTTCTATAAATAGACTTTCCTTATATATTTATTACGTGTAAAACTGATAAGCATTCCTCGAAATTATTTACGTATAACAGTCATTCTTATACCAATAGTTTTATATTTTATTGTATTACTGTAGATCGAAGTTGCCCTCCACCGACAATATTGTTGCAAGAAGTTTAAGTAACTTCAACGTTATGCAGCATTGTCAGTCCAACAATATACTGTACAGTCACGACACTTCCATTACAGTAATGTGGACAGAGCGCGACGTTAGCGCTCCAAGTAGCCAGCCAACACAACCAAGTTGAATTACTATTGTATGGATTGGATTGTATTGGATCTTGCAGAGAAGTGGATTTACAACAATACATAAAGTGCCATGACAAGTTATCAATAATCAGTCATATTTTTATTTAAATGTAATGTCAATTCACTATAGTTAAACAAAAGTTAATGTGAGGTTAAGTAAAATAACATTGGTTAGCAGTATGAAGTCCAACGACGTAACTAACATACATTGCATTATAAGATTAAAAAAAAATTAATAAATCTTACTGGAAAATCTAATACATTGTGTATTTTCAGCGTGAGTACATTATCACTATTGTCTAAAAGATTCCGGGCAAACTGGTTATGCTTATTGTTTTTATAAATATTTACTGCTAAATTTACTAATTTCGACCTTGACAAAAAGGATCTTTGGGTCTTAAAGGATGATGGTGTTATTTATGTACCAATGTGTTTGTGGTGAAATTGATCCATTGAAAGAAAGCACATCCAAGGAATCAATTTTTCTCCAGTATCTTGCCTAAACTGTAAGATACTTCAGGACTAAGTTTCAACTGTGCCTATGACAAAATTATCAATATAATATACATGCGTACAGTATGTTTAAATTTAATTTGTGTATGGCTTCCCATTTAAGCATGTCACGATTTCTCGTTTACATTATTTTGGTCTTCTAATTGGGCAAAGATACATTAAAAACACATTACACTCCCATGAGACATTTTTTATGTTGTTTGTTTGACGAGACTGATAACATTATAATTGGACTTAGATAAGGCATTTTAACTGAATTTAAGTTATCTAAGGTTAAATAATCTCATTTACGGACAGCAAAATCTCATGTAACTTGGTAGTGAAAAGAAGTTGTCACAGTTCGGAACACTTTCGTCACGCGATCATTGGGGTTCACCAAAGCAACCTCACGCCATCGATATATCGTACATACAAACTAAAAAAAGTTAGTAAGTTATATCTGGAAAAGACGCCTCTCATTTTCCATTCTTTTGTGAATCCCTCTGGTCTGAGGAAGGTGAGCGTGGTTCACCGAAATCGATCACCATAATGTTTATGCATTTTGTACTTGTATTGTAATATATTTGTGAATTTTGTGCTTATATTGTAATAAATTTGTATTGTGTAACGTTTAATTGTACTGAACAAATTTAAAAATAATTGGCACACATAGGTATATAGATTTATTTAAAAATAATATATGGTACGTTAAAAATATCAGACGTACCATGTGTTCTGTCATCATTTGAATGAAAGGTACAATGTATAAGTTAAGACAACAATGAAAACACATTGTTTACTCTGCTTTTAGCGGTCTATGAATGATTCAGACTGGCCTGCCAGCGTACTGTTGACTTTAAACGCCTTTGCCAACCTGGAACGGCATTTAATGGGTTTACCAGCAGAAGGAAAACTTTGGCATTCATCCAAGATAAACCTCCTTCAACACTTTTCTTGAACATTTAGTCTCGTTTTTTACTTCGTCAAATTTATTTAGTTTTGGAGTGTTATAATATTTATTACTGAAGTCGAAAAAGTATATAAATATAATTATTGCTAACACTACAATTTATATGTTAATATTAGTAGAAATTATAATTTATTAAATTGGTTGGTTAGATAAAATTAGCCCGAATCCTTATTTATTAACAGCCATCAATACAACCTTACGTGTACGTATGGGTGGATGGGTGGGCTGCTTGTCATTCACTCTTTGCATGAACATGATCAGTGATGGCCCACCTTTTATATAAACAAGTATACTGAGAGCCATTCAACCCACCATTCATGTGAAAACGACGAATGATGGCTCTCACACCCACTCTTTACGTGCAAACGACAACTGACGCGTCTCCCACCCATCACGTAAATACGACCTCTGATGTAAGCACCCATAAACCTATGGTGGTGTTGACCCTCCCACTGATCTTTACTGTTTGTTGATATGCTTATCTAAATGTTGAAATTATCGGCACTTTTTTAAAAAAGAAGCTGATCTCCTTCTTAACCTTTCTCTTCCCATTCTTCATTGATCTTTACGAGGAATTTATTCAGGCAGAGTAAGAGGGCGAAGGTGAATATTACTGATAAATCTTCCAGTCTAGGTCGGATTAGAACCAGCGTTATCTCTAACCCAAGCTCAAAGTCCTGATGCCTTAGACCGCTTGGCCAACGGCTCGCGAATAGGTTTATGCAGGAGAACTAGATCGAACACCCTTCTGGAGGCAAGTGTAGAGAGTAGAAACTCCTGCTCAAATGCTGGTACAGAGATTTTTCGATAACATAATACCAGTTACATGGCTTAGGCTTACCATTTAACCTGAAAATTACTAAGAGGTTAATGTCGAGGTCATTTAGAGGAATATTAGATAATTAATGTGGAAATTCTATTTACTGTACAGGGTGAGAACATATATGGAAACGCTTGATAGTTTTAAGCGAGATGACGCAGTCGCATGAAATGTTGCACAACGTATACCAGTGCTACCAAGAGTTCTGTATACTTTTCATTGAGTGTTATCATTGTGCCCCATCCTGGGATAGGTTGAAATTCTTCAATAGAATCTGGATGAGTTTGATATAAAATTGTTCTATCAAAGAGACATTAAATGCCGTAAATTGATTTCAAAATTTTCACTCTGTCCAGAGTTATGTCCTTTTGAATTTTGTAATTTTTGTAAGAGTTCATTCATTTACTTAAATGTTGGATAGCTCAAACATGGCAAGGGTTTCCCCCATACGTAATCTGTAACTGGAATGTTCAGTTATTATTGTTACTTCTTCTTATCAGGAGGATCGAAGTTCAGTGTTGTCTGTTTTAAAGTCTGTTAAACCATAATCCGCCAGTTCTGTTTGTGTTTATTTGTCGGAACTGACATATTGTAGGCTCAAGCATATCTTCCCTAGAAAACTTGATTTAATCAGTTTGGTGTTGAAGTCTAAGGAGTTAAGTAAACGTGAATTTTAATTTTCGATACTCTGAAATTTATAGGTTGTAATGAATTCTATTTTTAAATAAAATAATTTTAATCCAATTTCAAATGCAATGTCTATTAGTGCGTTCGAGAAAATAACTATACTGATGATTGTAATGCGAGAATTCTTAAATTTTTGCACTCTAATCTTGTTTTCAGATGAAGCTACTGTCTTAGTTCATAGACATGTAAACAGACACAATTGTAAAGCACCTGTCTTAGTTCATGGACATGTAAACCGACACAATTTTGAAGCTACTGTCATAGTTCATGAACATGTAAACAGACACAGTTGTGAGGCTACTGTCTTAGTTCATGACCATGTAAACAGACACAGTTGTGAAACTACTGTCTTAGTTCATAGACATGTAAACAGACACAATTGTAAAGCACCTGTCTTAGTTCATGGACATGTAAACCGACACAATTTTGAAGCTACTGTCATAGTTCATGAACATGTAAACAGACACAGTTGTGAGGCTACTGTCTTAGTTCATGACCATGTAAACAGACACAGTTGTGAAACTACTGTCTTAGTTCATGGACATGTAAACAGAGACCGTTGTGAAGCTACTGTCTTAGTTCATGGGCATGTAAACAGACACAGTTGTGAAGCTACTGTCTTAGTTCATGAACATGTAAACAGACAAAATAGTGAAGCTACTGTCTTAGTTAATGGACATGTAAACAGACACAGTAGTGAAGCTACTGTCTTAGTTCATGAACATGTAAACAGACACAATAGTGCAGCTACTGTTCATGGGCATATAAGCAGACACAGTTGTGAAGCTACTGTCTTAGTTCATGGGCATGTAAACAGACACAGTTGTGAAGCTACTGTCTTAGTTCATGGACGTGTAAACAGAGACAGTTGTGAGGCTTGTGTAATTTGTGTAAGATCAATGATCTTACACAAATCTTACACAAAATTTACACATCACAATCAACACGTCACAACAAACATATGAAATAATGAGTTGTTGTTTACAGGTTGTAATATCATTTTTAAAATAAAATGTTCATTCGATAAGTCATACATTTATTTGACCAATATACTCATCTGAATCAATATACTCGTACATTCGTAAATCAACAATAACTTTAGATGTGATAAAAAGTATTACAAATATGTAGTAGTTTGAAAATTAATATTATAAAATGATATAATAACTTTAGTAAAATATACTAAGTTTTTAATTCCTTCTCTATTTTAAAAGACAACTGTATCATAGATGAAATAAATTTATTTCCATGTCTCACCGTATCAAAGAATCTACTAACCGTCTCAGAGCAAGTCTCTGGGAGTTGAATATTTATCACCTCATATTTGAGGAGTGCACATGGCAAGTGGCAATTTCAGGTTCAATGGAGTTGGAGTCATGTGTCAACAGTCGCCTCTCGAGGGAGGAAATAGCGGAGAGTTTGGGGTTCTTTTTTATTGGTTTGAATGATAAGGGAAGTGTGTTTTATCGTGATTTGAAATCTGAGGTATCTTTTTACGAAAATGCGTTACCACTTGTACTTTATTCTTAGACCAAAATATAAAAAATAATTTCCTATTAAGTTCATATTAGAATTCGTACTATTTTTGTTAATTTTGTTCAACTAGTATTTCAACGTATCGAAGTGCTTTAGATGCAAACTGCTAAATTTAAGTGTAATACAATTATGAACTAAATTATTTCAATTCATATTTTATATTTTTTCAGATTAAAAATATTATGTAGACTAAATTTTCTTTTAATTTGAAAGTATTTTAACAGTTTTTTTGCTAAAATTATCGTTGTTACTTTATTTTATACTATTTACGTTTATGCTATCGAACTCCTAATTTACAAATTGCAACTAATTGTTATAAATAAATAAAATGTTCAGTTCTTGGGGTACATGAACGTTTATGTTGTGGAATGATCTTAACACTCAGAGTGTAAGGCTCTTCTTTGTTACTCGCGCTGTAACCTGGGTCATTTAGACCCGGACTTAAAAATGTGTAAAACATTACGTACATAAAAACTTTGAGATTAAAAGTGGCAGAGTTTGTCATAACATTTTAATAACAATTTTTACTGTTCGTCAAAGGAACTCAACATTAATGTTTTACATGCTGCCAGCACAGCCTGCGTATACCTCACCCCTATGTTCTCTGCAGTATGTTAGATCGTTAGGTCAAAAAAGAACTTTCCATATCCCCCATGGCCGTCGTTAAGTGCTTTGAAAGAATGTAACAAAGAAAAAACGCCCGAGTCGTTTTGACCCACTTTACTGTCGGAGGGTGATCTTAGCAAATGGATATTTACTTATCATTTTAAAACTAAATATTTAGAGTTCAGCAAAGGTTCACGAACAACAGGATTGTAAAATTATAATATTTTAGTTTTATGTACTCTGTAGTCTGCTTGACATCAATAAGGATCCATTGGAGTAATTTAATAACAACACGATAATCAGAGACCATGAGATATCCACAGTTCATCGTAGAATCTAAGACGCGTTCTAGTTTAACTGATGGTGTTTTTAAATATACAGAACCTTGAATCTTAAAACGATGAATCCTCATGTTGTAACAATGCTTTTTGTAACAATCGTGTTTTTAAATACACTGGTATTTTCATCGCTTTTATATCGTAACTACTATTTGAAGGAAGAAACTTAATCGTATATTATCTTTACAATGAGTTTTTACTATATCGCATGTCTTTTTGAAATGATTGATTCTAGAAGATAAATGTAAAACAACTACCATGTGAAAATTAACGTCTTATACTGTCGACCATCGAAAAGGATATAAAAAAACCACCCTACCTCCTTTACGACACTCATCTGTTCTTCAGGCAAATCCAAGCCGTAACGTAGGATTTAGGTGGGGTAGAATGGCTTGCCAAGTTAGTACTGTCTTTGACCTCTGTCTCATTCGTACTTTGGACTTATGGCTTGCCTCTTTTCAACCGTTCACGTATTCTTTTAGGGGACATACTTCACTTTACTATGGTTAGGATATTAAAGCGTTTAAAGCTGTTATATTAGACATTTAAAATTAAAACTTTTTATTCTTTTCATGACAAGTATTAAATACAAACTAATGTTAGTTAGGTTGATAAAATAAACAATTTTAACTATTCATAAGATGGTTTAGAAGAAAGAAATTTCTTAAGCAATAACCAGCTTGAATATAAATTGGCAGGGCATCAAAACAAAACCTCTAAATCATTATTCTTTTGTAAAGCATTGAGAAACACTGGCTGTATTGTTGTAATGTTTCGTCCAGTGTTGCCAATTACTACATAAAACCTCTCAGCCATTATTACTTTTTCATTAATCCATGTAAGCTCACCCTGAAGGCAATCACACTCGGGTTTAAAAAGAGATAAATCGTTATTTTTCATTGTCATCATATCTTTGAAGAAGATACCTAAGCAATAAAATAATCATATTTTTATCATTTATGATATTAAAACCCACCATTAATCTGCCAGGGTATAGGAATAATAAAGATAAAAAAGCTTGATTTAGATTAATTTTTAACATTAAGGGCCAAAGACGGTGGAAAGAATATCAGAAATATAAAATACTAGGGGATATCCCGTTCGATATACTTGGCCTTCGGCTTCGGCTTGTGACTTTTGACTACAAATAATAATAGATTAACAATGTAAGGTAAAATCACAATATTAAATTTATTTAAAATATCTCACTTCACATTGTTTGCGTAGCTACCTATTTATTAGTATAAATACCCAATGGTATTACTTAGCTTTTTTCAAACGTGTTCATTTAATTTGTGTTTGTTCAGCAGCTGAAGTTAAACTCGTAGTATAATGTCAAACATACAAAATAAACATGTTTATTTATTTACAAAACAACTGTTATTAATATACTAAACTCAACCCAATGTTATCCTTATGGAACAATCTTTTAGGGGCGGTTTCTACCCCTTATAAGTACTTTATAAAGATGAAAATACTGTAGTTGTCCTATTTAAGACCTAAAGAAACAGTGTGCAAAATTTCAGCTCCCTACATATATGGGATGTTGGAGAATTAGTCGTGAGTTAGTGAGTGACTTTGCAGGCGTTGCATTTTATATTCAGTGTTATATTTATATAAATAAAATAGTGATAGAAAATCGTTGGATCTTTTAGGGATAGTGGTGTGAAGTCCCACTATCCCTAAAAGATCCATCGATTTTCTATCACTACAGTGTTTTTGTTAATAATAGAACAGCTGTTTAAGTTTATAATATTTATATTGTGTATGAATATTAATTGTGTGTAAACACTGCGTAAAGCGGTTTGCAATTGTTAAACAAAAAAATACTAAATATTTCTTCTGTTGCTTTTATTAGTCCGTGCTGTTAACTTAGTCAGAAGTCACATACCGAGGCCGAAAGCCGATGTCACGGGGTCGGCACGTGAACCATGCAGGGGTGTCCCCTAATTGCTTTAATAAATTAACTCTGTCTTTTATTCAAATCGTGGTTTTTACCTCCACTTATAGCAGATGGTTTAACAATTTTATTGACCATGATTTCAATCGTATTACTTGATTCACTTACTGTAAAACTATCTTAAGACATAACTAAAGACTAAACGTTTTCCCATAGAGATTCAGAGATGCTATAAAATTCATCGTTGTTTTTCTTGCGTAAGTTAAAATATTATACTTTATTGTGTTATTACATGCACGAATTAATATTAGATTTGAATTACAAAGCTGATTACTCTATGGAAAGTTTGCGCGTCAGTTGGCAGCTTGATTAGTTGATCCTTGCTTGATTACCAACCTTTCATATAAAAATAAGATATATTCATATTAAAAATGTACGAAGAAAGTAATTTTATGTGTTTGATTATATAACAGGTAAATGTCGATGGTTGCTGTTTAGAATGATTGTGTAATCGCCACTTATAACAATTCACCACGAAAGTAATTTTCCCGTCATATCTCGCATTCAGCATAAAAAAAACGTCATATTAAAAAAAGACGGCTAAAAACCATTTGAATCAACAGAAACACGTAAATATACTAAAAGTTGTTATATTCGATATTTTCTGTAAAATTGTAATTTCCGCAAAATAAAAAAGAATATATCGTGAAAATGTAGC
The DNA here is from genome assembly GCA_035578905.1 of Stictocephala bisonia. Lineage (NCBI taxonomy): Eukaryota > Metazoa > Arthropoda > Insecta > Hemiptera > Membracidae > Stictocephala > Stictocephala bisonia. The sequence continues at coordinate 1,776,414 of JAQJVL010000057.1, read as the reverse complement.
CAATTCATGACCTATTTCAGAGCATGTTTTCAAATGTTGTACTTGAGTGAAAACTGCATAATTACCGAGTGACTATTAAAAAATATTCTAACGATCAAGTTACGATGATTATGTTAGATCTACCTTATATATTACAGTAGGATAACAGGAAAAATTAAATAATATGTAACAGTTGGAACAGTTTCTGACGTTCCAATGTTCTTGCGTATATTCTAGGACGTATATGATTAGAAGTTTGATCAGGAAAGAAATGACATTTTCATTGGATTTATGATCAACATGCAAAATAAATCACAAGTTAAATTGCAGTTGTTTCAAGGTTTACACTTTGAAACAACTGATTAATTAATTCAGTTCAAGAGTAAACGTAAACAAATCATTTACGTAGATACTTTAAAAGTTTTAAATTTTAAGAGTCTAAAAAATATTAATGCAACTTTTAAAGTTGAGATTGATGTTGATATTGGTAAATTATATTCTTCACTTTTTTTATCAATTTTAACAAAAACACACACAAATTAACAAATACAAACAATAAGGCCAGTGGCCTTGGCCGGAGGGTTCCGACGTTATCGCAAGATAACGGAATCAATCAACATCGAGCGTGGCTGTCCCTTGGATGGGTGACCGTCTGAGCGATCCCGTCATTGCACGCAGCCCGCCTGCCCGGTCACTGGAGGTGGTTCCGAAGTCCGGAGTCAAGCAACATCGAGCGTAGATGTCCCTTGGATGGGTGACCGTCTGAGTGATCCCGTCCTTGCACGCAGCCCACCTGACCGATCACTGGTGGTGGTTCGGAAGTCACCCTTAAGCCGTTTGTCCCGGAGTCAAGCAACATCGCGCGTGGTTGTCCCTTGGATGGGTGACCGTCTGAGTGATCCCGTCATTGCACGCAGCCCACCTGCCCGGTCATTGGTGGTGGTTCGGATGTCTGGAGTCAAGCAACATCGAGCGTGGTTGTCCCTTGGATGGGTGACCGTCTGAGTGATCCCATCATTGCACGCAGCCCACCTGCCCGGTCACTGGTGGTGGTTCGGAAGTCTGGAGTCAAGCAACATCGAGCGTGGTTGTCCCTTGGATGGGTGACCGTCTGAGCAATCCCGTCCTTGCACGCAGCCCGCCTGCCCGGTCACTGGTGGTGGTTCGGACGTCTGGAGTCAAGCAACATCGAGCGTGGTTGTCCCTTGGATGGGTGACCGTCTGAGCAATCCCGTCCTTGCACGCAGCCCGCCTGCCCGGTCACTGGTGGTGGTTCGGAAGTCTGGAGTCAAACAACATCGAGCGTGGTTGTCCCTTGGATGGGTGACCGTCTGAGCAATCCCGTCCTTGCACGCAACCCGCCTGCCCGGTCACTGGTGGTGGTTCGGACGTCACCCTTAAGCCTTTGGTCCCCAGGTTGTGTTAGAGAAGAGAGCTACTTAGCCCTAAATTCGCCTGGTAAAATTAGATAAGACGAATAAAATATACTTTTTACTTGGCATTTCTTCGGCATAAAGACATTATACTACAGCATGATTTATTTCTTTATAAACAAGACAATGTAATGAGTAAGAAACATATGTAAATAATTACAAAATTTACGAATAACTATATACAAATTATTAATAATATATTTTGAAATTTATAATTTTAATAATGTATGACCTACTTCGCGTGCCAACGCCGACTCTCGCTGCGCTCATTACACGCCTTCGGTTTCGGCATGTGGCTTTGACTACAAATAATAGTAGATTAACTGTATAACGTAAAATTACAATATTAAATTTATTTACAGTATCTCACTCACACTACATACAGTAGTAGATGTCTATGTTCCTGTTTTGTTAAAGTGAGGTTATGTTCGATGTTATTAGAATCAACGTTAGGTTATAATTTCAAAGATGTGTCATTAAATTAATTAAAAAAAAACTGTAAAAATATGACCACGCATACGGCAGTTAATTTATAATTTTACTATAAAAAATCATAAACAACTAACTATAACTCGTAAACTAAGATTAACTATATAAAATTAATAGTTAAAATCTATTACCGTCATAAACAATCGAAACAATAAATATTAAAAAAGTTATCAATCAATATTTTTCACAACAAAGAACTTGTATGTAAATAATGTAAATATTAGTAAATTTGTTTGAATAGTCATGAGTTATATGTATAATGTTTACATTTATCATAAAATTAAAACATATTCGCAACCATTTTTTAAAACAATTGTTGGCAAATGCAGACGATTATTTCAAAAACCGTCCTCATTTTTAAGTTATTAATTGTAATTATTTAATACCACGGATCTCTTAAACCAATTGACAGCAATGAAACTTTGCATTGCTGAAACCACGACTGACAGAGTCACCTGGTGCAGATTGCCTCTACTACACGAATCTAAATTGAATCCACGCAAATTTAACTTCACTCTAACCTGTTATTCGAGTGTTAACTTTTACGATAGGTTTAAGTGTTCGGAACTTTTGCGCTGTTCAAACTAACAAAATTAAGTATTATTAAAGTAAATAACATTAGCAAAAATCCTGTTTTATGTACATTTTATTTTATGGCAAAATTGTACCAATATTTACTGAAAAGCTTATTGAAAAATAAATGTTTTAATAAAGGAAGATAATTATATTAAACGTATGGTTCAAATGATAGTAACAGAAATTAATATCAAAAGGGACAACCTAACAAAGATTTACAAGTACAATATATTTGATTGATATTTGGCTATAATGGCCAAATAAAATAATAAATAACTTAATCTGCTATAAAGTGGACTCCAAATTTCTCTAAAATATGACAAAGAAAAGAACATAAATAGATATGTCAATCTATACCCAAAAATTAAACACCTAAAATAAATAGCATATGTTTAAGAAATGTTGGTTTTAGTGGGTAGGTTTATTTCGATTCTGCTTGATTTTGTAACAAGATGTTGGCGAGACATAATATCAAATAACGACGGCCATGGTGAAAAGATAATATATTGCCATAATGTTTTGGCAACTAAACAAATTGAGTTGGGATGTTTTCTCAAAGATACAGTAAACTTGTGAGTTTGGTTGTTGACAGCTGTTCTTGTACAAGTATTGGCATGGTAAGTAAATGAAAATAATATAAATGGACATGTTATATACACTACTTATTGTTACTGAATGTCCACCGTCATGTTCCTAATAACATTTAGTAATTTCTACGAATATTAATATTCATAAACAGTAATCAGTCCAGTTCAGTGACACATTTTGACGACTTGTTTTACTTAACATCGAAATTGATCTGTGAAATAAAGTAAATCACTAAATACACAAGAGTTATTAATCGCCTGCTTTCACTATCAATAGTGATTACGTTTGACAATCGAACTTGACTTTCTGAAGAACTTTTCAAACTGGGTGCAAACCGTATCTGATCGATCAACTGAAACAAACACATAAACATTAGTGTCTTGTATTATATATGGGTATTATCATCAGCTAACATAAACTTGATAGCGTAAAACAGTTAGCTAATATCAGCTGATTTATAAGCAGCCTGGAGTGACTAGATCTGTCTGCACTCTGTATATACGACCTTATCGTGCACCCTCCGTTTATAAGGTCTTATGCACCCTTAACTGGTCTCAAAACAACCAGCTGTGGGCGGTTTCGATTAGGTCAAGTTATAAACCATAAAATCCACAAATAGATCAGTCAACGTGCGATTTTCTACATATACTCGACTCGGCCTCCAGCCTGCTAAGGAGTGTGAGGTCGATTTATAACAATGTTTGAATCATTGTTCATTGCATAGAAGTCAACAAATGGAATAGGACACACTTAAGAGTCTGCATGAACTGTAAAAAATATTATTTTTAAGTCGTTAGAAAGAACGTAAAAGTTACTGGTCTTTCCACTTTTTAAAATTTTAATTGCTCAGTCATATGTTCATAAAAATCATAAACTAATAAACTAAAAGTCAATACAATATAACAAAGTATATTGATATATATATACTTTTGCTGACAACTATTCTAATACCACTGTACGTATATGGCTGAGTGGGTGGGTCAATACCACTGTAAGTGTATGGCTGGGTGGGTGGGTCAATACCATTGTACGTGTATGGTTGGGTGGGTGGGTCAATACCATTGTACGTGTATGGCTGGGTGGGTGAGTCAATACCACTGGTACCCCCTCAACCCACCCTCCCACCCATACACCTTCAGTGGTACTAACCCTCCCATACAAGTACAGTGGTAGGCCTACTAACCCACCCCCACCCATACAAGTATAGTGGTACTAACCCACCCCTACCCATACAAGTACAGTGGTACTAAACCACCCTCCCATCCATACACCTTCAGTGGTACTAACCCACCCCTACCCATACAAGTACAGTGGTAGGCCTACTAACCCACCCCTACCCATACAAGTACAGTGGTAGGCCTACTAACCCACCCCTACCCATACAAGTACAGTGGTACTAACCCACCCTCCCACCCATACACCTTCAGTGGTACTAACCCACCCACACAAGAACAGTGGTACTAACCCACCCATACAAGTATAGTGGTACTAACCCACCTCCACCCATACAAGTACAGTGGTACTAACCCACCCCCACACATACAAGTACAGTGGTACTAACCCACCCTACAAGTACAGTAGTACTAACCCACCCTCCCACCCATACAAGTACAGTGGTGCTAACCCACCCATACACGTACAGAGGTATTGACCCACCCGCCCACCTATACACGTACAGTAGTATAGGCCCATCCATCCACCCATACACGTATTGTGGTATTGACCCACCCGCCCACCCATTCACGTACAATGGCATCAACCCACCCGCCCACCCATACACGTACAGTATGATCGGGTGTATGGCTGGGTGGATACAGTGTACGTGTATGGCTGGGTGGATGAGTCAATACCACTGTACGTGTATGGTTGGGTGGGCGGGCCAATACCACTGTACGTGTATGGCTGGATGGGTGCGTCAATACCAGTGTACATATATGAGTGGTTTGGTAGATCAAGCTGTACGTGCGTATGTTCCTATGAGTTAGATGTTCATATATTCTCTACGCTATATACTATATATTTTACCGTATACTATCAACAATAAATATTTTTCAAAATAAATTTTGCTCTAGAAGTACTTCTTACGCTCTTTCACGCGATGTAAAAATATTATAATTGTCCGACAAACCGTTAAGTCACACTGTACCACATTTAACATTGCTACTATGGTGTATAAATCCAATATGGCGTCTACATCTGAAGACTCCTGATGACTAATGAGGCTTAATAATTGCCACAGTTAAATATGATACCCAAACAAAATGTAATACGTGAGTTTGTTTACCTGAATGTAGATGGGTTGTCACTTCACGTTGAACACATCTTTGTTTACGTCACGTCAAGCGTCCAAGGAACTTGAGATATTAACCAATCTGAAAGCATCAGGTGGAAAATGAATGCATACATCTTATCACAAAGAAACCACCTCCGACTGTTGAGTTGTTGCTTGTTCTGTCGTTATGAATGATGCATTATGATAAAAGCCTAAGAGACGATAAAAACAGAGATGTTTACTACACGAAACTAAACACCAATAAGACTAGAATAACTGGAATCGTATCTATACAAGGATTACAACGTGGCCAAGTAATTCATTTTATGACATTTAGGAGCCAAGAAACGTTGTTTCAGGAAATTAATGAGAAATGTTTTTCTTGAAAAGTTGAAATTCTGACATTTATGAAACTTATAGAAAACACTCCTGTATACCACGTATTAAAATATGAATGCTATATATTTGCGGGTTTATGAGTAGGCCCTAATATAAGTGTAAAATTCATGCACAGTGAAAACTAGTAAAAATTCCAGAACTATTTTGTTCCAACTAGAACAAAAATTATTAAAACCTGTAATAACATTTTAAAATACACATTTCATGACATACAATCAAACCAGAAAAACGATGGTGTGATTAGATTTTTTGTAGGCCTCTTAGTTTCTAGTGAACAACTTTCAAACTCGAGTACTTCTGCGTAACTTTCAAATCCATAACTTCTGCGCCGACAGTAGTTGAAGCGATTGCAAGTTTAAAAAATGTATTCTCAATCTTCAATTGGCCTGTGACAGATCATGTAAGCATGAATGAACATTAATTAAATGAAAGTGTGGTGATTTCTGGCATGGCTTCCAGTCAGCTCGAAGCTATATTTCAAAACACTAATGTTACATTTTTTTAAATCAAGCAAAAACATAGAGACACTTTAGCCATAATAAGTTTGTTCACTAAACCGATTTTAACTTTAAATTTTGACATATTCTTTGATAAATTTTAAATATTAATTGTCATCTAATTTTTGAAATTAGTACGATATTACGTAGCCTATATTTGACTTAAACGTTTAAAAAAACGTTGTGCAATACCTACAACATTTTATTTTAATTTCAAGCATAATTTTATCGGAAAAAGTAATACATTGGGTTAACCATTTAACATTGGTGTTAAGTAGAACATATCAAGGTGGCCACATCAGCTCCCTTAACGGTGCCATGTTTGAAATTTTACGATTTTGTCGGTGTTCATTATATTATTTAGTATGTTTATTTATTTATTTAAGTTATTTCACGCCAGTGGCACTTTATATTGATTATTCAAACTTTGTTATGGACCAACGGTACAAACCCATCAAGCTAAATCTAGTTGGACCTCCCGGGATTTGAACGCGCGACCTCCTGCATTGATGTCAGGAGTATTAGCAAGAGGCCCAATGTTATTAACACTTCCTTTTTAGTTACATGTCAACATAGATTTAGTGGTTGCACACTCACACTAGACCAATCCTTAACTATCCTTAAATGAATATACATAATACCTTTACATTTTAGGCAATTTCTATTCTAGTAAAAGCTGTTAAATATGTAGCGGAAAATAGAAATTGTACAAGACCTAATTAACAGTGCACCAACTTGAGTAGTGCATTACCTGTCTTTACACCCAACCATTGTTAACTGTTGAAGGCAAGTGATTGTTGTCTGTGATATTTTATTGATTGGAGGTGAACGGAAGGTGGAACGGGGGGGGGGGGTTGACATTGTTGATCATGGCCTTCCTTTGTTTGTCAACTTTAATTGAAACAGGACCCGAATTTTGAGGGCTTCGTCAAACCTAATTACTGGGTCTGCCACGAGATATGAGGGGTGTCTGAAGTAGAGCGTCATTTGTATTGCTCAAAAAATGTAATTTTGAGCCAAATATGAATGGCATCAAAAAATTGTTCACAGAAGTTTAATATTCAAATAAGCATTACTTAAAATGTCATCATAATTAATAACTTTCTAACAATATAGTTAACTGAGTTATACCAAACTGTAAGGAAGTGTATAATCACGTAGTTATTTTATATATAAAGTTATTATTCGTTATTCAATTGTAAGACACCGATCGTACAGATATGGGTGAATATGAGGGGTGAATGAGTGTAATGACCGAGTGAAGTGATTGTTACTAACTACGGTCGACTGTTCCTCAAAGAGAGCCATTTAATAATACAGTACAAGTAAACGTCACACAACAAAAATTTATTACATTATAAGCACAAAATGCACAAATATATTACAATACAAGTACAAAATACACGAATATTATGGTGATCGATTTCGGTGAACCACGCTCACCTTCCTCAGACCAGAAGGATTCACAAAAGAACACCAACACGTACTTTGCTAATTAAAGAACTATTTATTAATAGTCCAATATCCAGAACAATTAAAAGACCTACAGCTTTATGTGGAATCTGAATCACGTAGTATTGGTCTGATTTTCAGCTATCTGACAAACCTGACACTAACTTCTCTTTCCTAAACAACATCTTAACTTTGACTACCACCCAACATGGACACCCAAGATTTCTCTAGTATTGTCCACGTCAATGGCAACCATTTTGCGGACGCTGTGTTGGTATTAAGAGGGCTGAGGATTGTTATTATTACACTGGTATTATCTTTCATTCGCTAAAAGAGAATATTCCAATTCATTCTCTGAAAATAAAAAAATATCAGTCTGAATATACTTTCCCCACTAAAGTCAGGGAAATGTTACAAACAGTTATTTTGAAACTACGCTAAAAAACCCGTCAACATAAAATTGTTTGATACAACAAAACATTTCAATGAACGTTTTAAAAAATAACGTAATAAAAACTGAAAAAAATCTATACTTAAAAATATTGACATAATGTTAATCACATATGAAGGAAGGTGGCTGCCACTCGGAGTCACTTAATGAGTGTCCTCTGTAGATTTTAAAATGTAATAATACATAAAATATGATATACATTCTTTGCTTCCTGGTTTCTGTACACAGATATAGAAAAAATGTCCATAATCTAAATAAAAAAGGCAAAAATGTGTTAATGGAGCAAAAGCTCGTAAGTTTGGAACTTGTGATCGCTGCAGGCGTCCACGTACAACCTCACTAACTACTCCAAGTTACGTGGACTGATAAGGTGCTTTACTTGTAACCCGATCATGCATGTTTCAGCATGTCAGCGTTTTAGTTAGTGTAGGGTTAGATACAAATTATGTATCGAATAAAATACCGCATTTTTATATAATTACTTGTTGTAACTTGTAAGTACTATTGACGCAGTGTTGTAACCCAGCTACTTGGGGACAAAGTGTTGTGGATATTGTAGATAGGTTCTATGATAGGTCCTGTTATAGCTGACATGGTACAGCTTAATGGTTGTCATTGACGTGAGAAGTCTGAAGTGGCCGTGATGAGTAATAATCAGTATTGGGATGTTGAGTAGGAGAGAACGGATTCTCCGGCGTGTCAGTTTGCTGAAAATCAGACCAATTCTACGTGGTTCGGATTCCACGTAAAGCTATAGGTCCCATAGTCGCCCTGTCTATTGGGCTATTAATAAATAGTTCTCTCTATTTATTAATAGCCCAATATTCATAATAAATATATGCGAATAATAATAATATACAGGGATAGAGCTCTGCATATTTTCTGTTTCCATCGATAAAATATCGTTCATTTTGACACCTTTTTTAAAAACATTAAACTTTTCGAATTCTCCAATATCACTTATATTTGGGTTTGTTAAAACAAATCCTGAATGAATGTTGTTTACTCCAATCCATAATACTTTTGATATCTCTATCTTTTTGTGTTTATAAATTCTGACGACACCTTTTCAAAATCAAACAAACTTGTCACTAGAACCTTAAAGGTTTTTGCGGTCTAGCAGTTTCTATCACACTTGTCACGTCCTGGACTGATTCCATCCTACAGGACTTAGCCCTTTTTTATATTATAGCAAAATCTCTGTCAGCCATCGAGAAGCCATGACCAGACATGAGATATTTGTGTTCAATTCTATCAAACATTCCGGTAGCTACTGGGTAAGTTTACATAAAGAGGACCATCCAGTTTTTATCTGGCTTGCACAGTTGTCACTCCAAATTTACAGGTATACAAAATATATATTTTGTATATATGTGGTAGCCTACTTCCTTACGAACATATTCATACAATATAAACAGGTTTACAGTAATTAACAATGATTAAGTAATAATTAATAGTGAATAATAATAACCATTTATTGAAGGGAAAAAAAAGTGTAAGGTGAGATAGTTCAAAGAAATTGGAATGAATACGATATAGGAGGGTAAAATGTCTTTTAATGGGCGATTTTATGTTGGCGTGTATATAGAGGGTGATGTACACTCAATACGTAGGTAACGGGGGGTTGTACCTAAGGTCCCCCTACCTTAGGTAGTCCCCTCTGACTTATGAAGTCATAAGTATGTGAAGAGATATGGTTTGGGAAGGAGAATTTATAAAGAGCTATTTGTCATAGACAAGAGGACATTGTTCAGTGAAAGATATGTAATTATATGGGAGGGGGGATTGAGAGGTAATCGAAAATGCGTATAATTATGGAGGGTGTTGTAGAGTTAATAGACATTTATGTAATTTTAGAATGAGGCAAAGAGTTTATCGAGTTCTCTATAGTAAATTAAATGGTTCTGTGTAATTATAGAGGGAATGGTAGGTTCGACGAATACAGGTAAATTTCAAGTTTATAGAAATCTACGTAATTTTAGAGGGAAATAGATCATGTAACCATCGAGGTGAAATTAATATGCTTATAGAGGGAGGTGTAAGAGTTTATCGGAATCTATGTAATTATAGAGGAGAATGGGGGTTCAATAGCCATTACTCACGGAAGAGACTTGATAGACGAACATCAAGAATTGCACCCCTTGTAAAGTTTATACTTAGGTTTTGGATAGGTATGTGATGTTCTATGTGCATAGTAGCTGGGGCTTCAAAGTCAAGCCCTTAGTAATGGTATATAACTTTAGTCTATACTTTAGAGTTGCCGTGAATGCTAAAATACAGTGGTATTGGCCCACCCGCCCACCTTTACGTGTACGAATTGACCCATCCGCCCACCCGTACACGTACAGTGTTATTGACCCATCCGCCCACCCGTACACGTATTGTGGTATTGTCCCACCCGCCAACCCGTACACGTACAGTGTTATTGACCCACCCGCCAACCCGTACACGTACAGTGTTATTGACCCATCCACCCATCTGTACACGTACAGTGGTAATGACTCACCCGCTGTCCCTGACACGCACAGTGTTATTGACCCACCCGCCAACCCGTACACGCACAGTGTTATTGACTCACCCGCCCACCTGTACACGTACAGTGGTAATGACTCACCCGCTGTCCCTGACACGTACAGTGGTAATGACTCACCCGCTCACCCTAACACGGACAGTGGTAATGACTCACCCGCTGTCCCTGACACGTACAGTGGTAATGACTCACCCGCTCACCCTAACACGGACAGTGGTTATGACTCACCCGCTCACCCTAACACGGACAGTGGTTATGACTCACCCGCTGTCCCTGACACGTACAGTGGTAATGACTCACCCGCTCACCCTAACACGGACAGTGGTAATGACTCACCCGCTGTCCCTGACACGTACAGTGGTTATGACTCACCCGCTCTATCTGACACGTACAGTGATAATCAAAATGTAAATAATCACTGATAGGGCGAAGCCAAGTCGTAAAAAATATACTCACGTAAGAAGTAGTTGTTCAGCGCCTTACCAAGTGAAGAATACTGTACAGGCTACAGTTAAGTACTGTATCTGCGTTTTAACTATTTAAGGCGTTTTTTAAACCCGTTGCAATCTACGCCGACTTAAAATTAGGCAATTCAGATATTCAGAAATCCTACAAATTATCATGATATATTTTATTTAATGTAGTAATCGACATAAAACAGCCTAAGGAATATTTTAACCGCTTATTAATTATATATTTTCAAATTCGATTTTTTATTGATACATTACAGCCTTTAAAAAGCTGTATGCATCCACGAAGAGCAAAATGTCACAGTTTTGGTTAAACCAATAAAATAATTAAATTAATATACTTAACACTTTTTACTATATTTAAACCATTCGTAATAAGGACGCTTAAAATAAAGAATTAGAATTACTTTGTTATAGCAAATTTTATGTATGTAGTATATAAAACCATACAAGTAAGCAACAAGGAACTTAATTCTGTAAAAGTAAATATAACTTAGAAAGTTAATAGTACTAGGTGGTTAAGAACAAATAATAAAATAAACTAAAAACATGATTACCAAACAAGTCATAGTAAAAATCTATATTTCTAACACAAAATACGCAAGAAAATATCAAAGTACTTGTGATTTTTTTTCCTGAAAATTTGACGAGAACGTAATAAGAGAGAATGTATAAATACATAACAGTCAGTAACAGAAGTTCAACGTCTTACGAATGAAACAATTTTTTAAAAATACGAACGTCACTTATCAGAATTAATGCAATAAGTATAAATAAGGAATACGAAGTTACTTCATATCAAAAACAATCTAAGAGAAAAATAAAACATGCGCATAAAGTACATAATAAACAAATGAAGATTGTTTTCACCAGAGGTTAACAAATAAGATGGTCTTCCGAACTGCACAAAGAAAAATAAGATCCATAAGGAAAGAGTGTTATAAATAAATATACTTAAAGTCACACTAAGAAACAAATCAAAGACCAAAAAGTATTACTGTACTAAAGTTAATAAAAGACACAAAAACAGCAGCCACTATTATTATATATCCCCCCTGTAGTCAAGTTACAGGGTAAAGTTAAGACAAAATGCAGTGCAGAAATTATTTTATATGTAACTTATTTATTCAGAGAATGAAGAGACAGAGGTTGCATCCATAGTGAGCTGAATTTGTGCAGAGTACAGAAGTTATTTCTCTACTTAGCCATATGGACGGGATGGCCAGCACCCTGTTAGTCTTTCCCTTTATTCCCTCAAATCCTCAAGGATTAACGTAGTAATTACTGTTACAGAATGGTGTATAAAGATGTACATTAGTTGAAATATATATCTGTCACTGAGTCGGTCTCTTTGGCCTTAAGAAAGCGACAGCTGTTTCTCTTTTCTCTATGTTTATTTATTAACTATGGAATAATTAGTGATTTAAACTACTAGTAAGATTGGATTTTAAGTGAATTTTATTGCAAAAGATAAAAATGTTGTCATTAAAATTGAAGTAATGTAACACAGACTAACTCTAGGCTGTAGCCAAAGCCATGTAAATAATTTGCTAGATATATTATGATTTTAATGAAAATATTATTAAAATACTAGTTCCCCTAGATTTAGGGTTTAATAATGTGACAAACTGACTATATAGTGTACATTGATTTATAAGCGATAGGTCAATAATTCTTCTGTACGCCATTTTAGCTCTTAAGTTAGTTATAGCGTTATAGTTTAAACAAGAGTATCAACCAACCTAACCTAAAAAGTTAAGTACACTTGAGCCTTATCATTGCTAATCAGATAAGGCAAATGTCAGATGATTTATTATGTCAAGGATTTACACTTAACATAGTGATAATCGTGTCAAAGGTTAGATTAATTAAAATGTAGTGCTAGCTTGTCAGATAGTAGATTCTTTTACAGGTAAGTGCTAGCTTGTCAGATAGTAGATTCTTTTACAGGTAAGTGCTAGCCTGTCAGATATTAGATTTGTTTATAGGTAAGTGCTAGCTTGTCAGATAGTAGATTCATTCAAAGGTAAGCATTAGCTTGTCAGATATTAGGTTCTTTTGCAGGTAAATGGTAGCTTGTCAGATATTACATTATTTTAAAGGTAAGTGCTAGCTTGTCAGATATTAGATTCATTTACAACTAAGTGCTAGCTTGTCAGATATTAGATTTGTTTATAGGTAAGTGCTAGCTTGTCAGATAGTAGATTCATTCAAAGGTAAGCATTAGCTTGTCAGATATTAGGTTCTTTTGCAGGTAAATGGTAGCTTGTCAGATATTACATTATTTTAAAGGTAAGTGCTAGCTTGTCAGATATTAGATTCTTTTACAGGTAAGTGCTAGCTTGTCAGATAGTAGATTCTTTTACAGGTAAGTGCTAGCTTGTCAGATAGTAGATTCATTCAAAGGTAAGCATTAGCTTCTCAGATATTAGATTATTTTACAGAAAGTGCTTGTATGGTTCAAATTTGTTTACATGTAAGTACTCGCTTGTCAGATATTAGATTCTTTTGTAGGTAAATGGTAGCTTGTCAGATATAACATTATTTTACAGGTAAGTGGTAGCTTGTCAGATATTAGATTATTTTAAAGGTAAGTGCTAGCTTGTCAGATATTAGATTCTTTTGTAGGTAAATGGTAGCTTGTCAGATATAACATTATTTTACAGGTAAGTGGTAGCTTGTCAGATATTAGATTCTTTTACAGGTAAGTGCTAGCTTGTCAGATAGTAGATTCTTTTACAGGTAAGTGCTAGCCTGTCAGATATTAGATTCTTTTGTAGGTAAATGGTAGCTTGTCAGATATAACATTATTTTACAGGTAAGTGGTAGCTTGTCAGATATTAGATTCTTTTACAGGTAAGTGCTAGCTTGTCAGATATTAGATTCTTTTGTAGGTAAATGGTAGCTTGTCAGATATAACATTATTTTACAGGTAAGTGGTAGCTTGTCAGATAGTAGATTCATTCAAAGGTAAGCGTTAGCTTCTCAGATATTAGATTATTTTACAGAAAGTGCTTGTATGGTTCAAATTTGTTTACAGGTAAGTACTCGCTTGTCAGATATTAGATTCTTTTGTAGGTAAATGGTAGCTTGTCAGATATAACATTATTTTACAGGTAAGTGGTAGCTTGTCAGATATTAGATTATTTTAAAGGTAAGTGCTAGCTTCTCAGATATTAGATTATTTTACAGAAAGTGCTTGTATGGTTCAAATTTGTTTACAGGTAAGTGCTCGCTTGACAGATATTAGATTATTTTAAAGGTAAGTGCTAGCTTGTCAGATATTAGATTCTTTTACAGGTAAGTGGTAGCTTGTCAGATATAACATTATTTTACAGGTAAATGGTAGCTTGTCAGATATTACATTATTTTAAAGGTAAGTGCTAGCTTGTCAGATATTAGATTCTTTTACAGGTAAGTGGTAGCTTGTCAGATATAACATTATTTTACAGGTAAGTGGTAGCTTGTCAGATATTAGATTATTTTAAAGGTAAGTGCTAGCTTGTCAGATATTAGATTCTTTTACAGGTAAGTGGTAGCTTGTCAGATATAACATTATTTTACAGGTAAATGGTAGCTTCTCAGATATTAGATTATTTTACAGAAAGTGCTTGTATGGTTCAATTTTGTTTACAGGTAAGTGCTCGCTTGTCAGATATTAGATTCTTTTGTAGGTAAATGGTAGCTTGTCAGATATAACATTATTTTACAGGTATGTGGTAGCTTGTCAGATGTTAGATTATTTTAAAGGTAAGTGCTAGCTTGTCAGATATTACATTCTTTTACAGGTAAGTGGTAGCTTGTCAGATATAACATTATTTTACAGGTAAATGGTAGCTTGTCAGATATTACATTATTTTAAAGGTAAGTGCTAGCTTGTCAGATATTAGATTCTTTTACAGGTAAGTGGTAGCTTGTCAGATATAACATTATTTTACAGGTAAATGGTAGCTTCTCAGATATTAGATTATTTTACAGAAAGTGCTTGTATGGTTCAATTTTGTTTACAGGTAAGTGCTCGCTTGTCAGATATTAGATTCTTTTGTAGGTAAATGGTAGCTTGTCAGATATAACATTATTTTACAGGTATGTGGTAGCTTGTCAGATGTTAGATTATTTTAAAGGTAAGTGCTAGCTTGTCAGATATTACATTCTTTTACAGGTAAGTGGTAGCTTGTCAGATATAACATTATTTTACAGGTAAATGGTAGCTTGTCAGATATTACATTATTTTAAAGGTAAGTGCTCGCTTGTCAGATATTAGTCTTTTGCAGGTAAATGGTAGCTTGTCAGATATAACATTATTTTACAGGTAAATGGTAGCTTGTCAGATATTACATTATTTTAAAGGTAAGTGCTAGCTTGTCAGATATTAGATTCTTTTACAGGTAAGTGCTAGCTTGTCAGATAGTAGATTCTTTTACAGGTAAGTGCTAGCTTGTCAGATAGTAGATTCATTCAAAGGTAAGCATTAGCTTGTCAGATATTAGATTATTTTACAGAAAGTGCTTGTCAGGTATCAAATTTGTTTACAGGTAAGTGCTCGCTTGTCAGATATTAGATTTTTTTGCAGGTAAATGGTAGCTTGTCAGATATTACATTATTTTAAAGGTAAGTGCTAGCTTGTCAGATATTAGATTCTTTTGCGGGTAAGTGGTAGCTTGTCAGATATAACATTATTTTACAGGTAAGTGCCAGCTTGTCAGATATTAGATTATTTTACAGGTAAGCACTAGCTTGTCAGATATTAGATTATTTTACAGGTAAGCACTAGCTTGTCAGATATTAGATTCTTGTACAAGTAAGTGATATCTTTTCAGATATTACATTATTTTACAGGTAACTGCTAGCTTGTCAGAAAGTAGATTCATTCACAGCTAAGCACTAGCTTATCAAATATTAGATTATTTTACAGGTAAGCACTAGCTTGTCAGATATTAGATTCTTGTACAGGTAAGTGACAGCTTTTCAGATATTACATTATTTTACAGGTAACTGCTAGCTTGTCAGATAGTAGATTCATTCACAGCTAAGCACTAGCTTGTCAGATAGTAGATTCTTTTACAGGTAAGTGCTAGCTTATCAGATATTAGATTTATTCACAGATAAATGCTAGATTTAAAAAAGTACACTGAAAGTGTCCTATTTGACCTATTTTCGTAGTTATTTGACTATGCATTACAACATAACCAGTTGTCCGGTATCACTTACAAACAATTGCAGCTTGTTCCACCAAGGCCGTAGACTGGCGCTACCTACACAACAAGCCCACGTACTTCCTCCCGTCAAGACTGGATTAACGACTGATGGTTAGTACTAAACCATCTTCACGATAACTAAGCCCCGTGTTTGGTGGACGCTCGCAAGCAGACACATCCACAAATGCACGCACTTTAGATGCACATAGATACATAAGGAAGTACACACCCATATATACACAAACGATGCACGCATCCACACATACAGATGCAATGTACGCATCCACACATAGCCTATAAATGCAGTGTATGCACACAAGCATATGCGCACGTAGGCACACACGGATGTGCGCACCCACATATACACATACCATGTACGCACCCACATACACACGCAGTGTGCACACGCAAGCACACACAGACACACGTACTCACGCATGGGAGCATGGTGGACGCACGTAGGTACACACACGTTTCCACGCTAAACACACACGCTCCCTAACACACATATAATCACTCACACTATTTGACATTTTTTGTTGGCCTTGAAAAAGGCCGTTTGTTACAGCGGTGGTTGGGTTTAAGCAACCAGAATCAATAAAAAATGGGGTATAACTTATATTTAAGCTATCTGTGACTCCTTAGGAAACACGCCCTCCTCTGACGTTCCAAGTCTTCGTACTCATTGTTGACGAAGATTGAACCGCCTTCTGAGGTCATGTCCGCCTCGGAGTGGGTAGATAGGCGAGGGGAATTAGTTAACAAGTTGGGGGTCGGTGGGGGGGAAGTATTAGGGGTTTGAGGGGTCTGGGGGATTGGGGGGGTCTAGTGCCTTCGCCCAAACATGTAACGGGCCCCGCAATAAAGTCCTGCACATCCCACCACTGCAACGCTCACCCCTAAAGCTACCTTCGCAGGCATCGATAGGGATCTCAAGAACTCCATCATTAATATGATGTTTCGCTAACTATAGAAAATTAGCAATGAATTCATGTCGTAACTATGGTTCCTACATTCAATTGTTTATGTAACTAAGGTATCCAAAATAATTGATCTCTAATATACATTGTAAATAGGCTATCTATTATTAAACTCAATGAAGAGGTAACAATACTTTTCGTCCAAAAACTCAGTTGTGATGACTTAAAAAGTGTATTAATAACATTTTTCAATTCAGAAAAATGAAATGTTACACATGGTATTACATTTGTTGGCAAGAATAATGTAATTCTTGCCTGATTACAATAGTAATCTGTGGATAGTACCGTTCCTAAGAAAGCAATACAACCACGTACTTACTCAAACTGTATGGTACGAACTGTTGTATTTTATGAATCGTTATTTATAACTTTACAAAGAAACTATGTTTTCCGAGATTATACATACTATATTTATCTGGGAATCGTGCGGTATTCGGAGGGCTTTCAAAAGGCCCAGCTACAACCATTTAATATAAAAAAATAATAAAAAACCAGTAGAATTGTGAAGGCATACTTTACATAGACATTTAAAACAAATAAATAACAAAAAACTTGTACGTGTAACAGACACAGTAAAAATGTTTCTCCTTAAATTTTTATTGTAGCCAATTTACCGACTTAATTCATTCAAGTGGGGTATCAAATTCAAGATACTTTCCCTTGAAGTCAAATATGCATTCAAATTTGGAAAAGGGCAAACATTACATCTCTAACTCGAAAACCAAATGATATCTCCTATCCTAAAAAAGGGGGGTTAGTACTAAAATAAGACACCCAAATGGGGTTTCCCACGAAACCGCAGGCCGAGTTTCACAAATGAGGCTGCAGAGAACGTTTTGTCGAGGCCGTAGGCCGAGTTTCCCAAAGGAGCTAAAGACAGAGTACTCAGGTGAGGCCAGTAAAGGCCAAGCTTCCCCTAAGAGCTTAGTTAGTCACCGCTTGTAAGGGAAAGTTGACACGGGAAGCGTGCAGAGCTGTCCCTTAGTATATAATACAACAGTTGTTAAAATTTGTCAGACTGAAACAAGTGAACCAATCCTATTTATATACCTATTTAAATATACAATGTAAGTTATCTAAAATTTACTGTGCTTATAAAGATTTATGATTATTATTATTACGATTACAATTTTTACTTCTACATCAGCATTTAGATTTATTTGATAAAAGTCTAATTTTCGGTATGAATGAAAAACTGTGTTATATTTTCAAATTAATTTTGTATGTCAAAATTTTATTAATTAGCAGACAAAGCTCATATTCAAAATGTATTACACATACTATGAATGTTTTATGCGAAATAAATAAACAATATTGAATTGTTGATTAAAAAGGGAAGAATAAATATACTAAAGAGATTCTCATTACCTGGTACACCTGTATGACTTATTTAGGCACGGTACGACCTAATTAAAGTCTTAATAAATTAAAAATTATATCATATTATTTTAATTATTGAAAAACTGGTATGGTGATAAAATAATGTGGCAGTGTGTAAATATAATTCGTCCCTATTACTTAGTTTAAATAATAACAACATACTTTATGGCTGTACATTCTAAAATAATAATCATTTTTGTATATTGTAGTTGAATGTTTTAACACAACACGGGAGAACTCAGCCGTGTTTAACTGATACTGCAGTGTTTAACGCCGCACGGATGGTTTCAACGGCGTTGATACCTTCCAGTGTTAACCTTTATATTATAAAATATTATAAATCATATTGGGCGAGCCGGTGGCCGAGCGGTCTAAGGCGTCAGGACTTAGAGATAGCACTGGTTCGAATCTGGCCTAGACTGAAACATTTATCAGTAATATTCACCTTCTACTGTACTGGTTCGCCCCCTTACAGTTCTGAATAAGTTCCTCGCACAGATCAATAGTCTATATGAGGAATGGGCAGAGTAAGGTTAAGAAGGAGGTTGGCCTCTCCTTAAAAAAAAAAGAAAGATATCGATATGACCTATACACCACTGGAAACGTAGAGTTACTGTTGCTTGTTTTGTTTACGAAACGAAAGGAAGGCTGTTAAATTTAGCTCATTTTCACAAATAGTTACCCTTATTGTAATCGATATATTTACGACATTGACGTAATTGTTATACTACTGTTCTGTAATCCATAAAACATATATATTAGTCTTATCTACAAAGACAAAATTTTGTCAACATGAAAAATACAACATTTCAACGCATATCCTGCAGAAATTGCATCCATCGTCTACGAACTCATGAGCTGACAGCCCATGGACAGTATTTCAGAAATATAGTTATTTATATAGATCATGTTATTAAGTAAATTTTAGTACTATTTAGAATTTTAAACTATCAAATAGTTTTAGAAAAATGATAAAAATATATTGTTACCGTGGTAACAGATCTTTACATATGTGTATTACATACAATGTTACTTTCTACTGTTTGTACTCTAGTCAATTACTTATGATTAGCTAGTAATAAATTTATACTCTTAACTGCTGCACGCGTTTAGGTATAGGCTATGTATTTTCCCTTCGGCGTTAGTGTTATTTTCAGAATATTATCACAGAATAACAAACAGATATTCTGTTACATTATTCTAGATTATCAAAACTAGACACAATCTGGAGTATTTTGACTATCTTGGAATGTTTAAAATTATTAATATTATATTGTTTCCTAGGTAACTCCTACCGTTTTCCCACCGAGAAAGCATTATTCGAGATATCAGATAACATAGCAAAAATGTTTTCAAAATAAAATAATACTTTATAATTACAAGATAGCTTGGTTCATTCTGAGTAAAATGAGTAATTTTACTAATTTTTATGAATTTTTGAAAAAAAGTTTGCAAATCTGTGAAAAATTACCAGGTGGTTTGGAAAAATCGAATGCCCGGTTTGAGGGTTAAGGAAGAATAAAAATATTCCCTGTTAAAACTGTATATTATGTGAAATTTTACAACTTTAGGAAAGGCAAGGGTTGAAAAACCTGCTAGGCTACTTCCACAAGAAAGCATTAGGACAGTGTTTTTATTTTTCTTTTACGCCCTGATGTTTACCATCTGAGTGAGAAATGAGAAAGATCGGCCGACCACTGGCCAAAGCAAGCGAGAGTTGGAGAGTGCGCGCGCAGGAGCAGACGACAATCAGTCGCTGCCCGTCAGTCGCGGAGGATAGACTGTTGACTAGTATGCTCTGTCGGCGAGTTTGAAAACTACGCATCGAGTCGTAACATAACCTAAAACTTATTTGCTCGTTTTATGACAATTGTTTTGTTTTCTCTACTTTGTGTTCATTTGTATGCTGTGGCTAACATTTCCAGCAAACAACTGGTAAGTTTCAATTTATTGCTTAGTCACTGAGGCTAATTACATTGTGTGTAATTCTAGACGGATCAACCAACGCTCTCGCCTTACCAAAGTTAGTCATATGTAAAGGTCAAGTTGTGTAAACAAACATAACCTGATTTCATTCACATTGTCGTTATCTTTCCTTCTGTTTCCTGAATCTTATATGAATTTCTTCATTACTTTGCTATTTATGGAATTCTAAATGAGGACGTTAGAACTCTAGTGAGGTTGTAAAATTAGAATGTGATTTACTAGTGTTATTTTAAACTTTGCTAACCGCCCATGTCAGATGTTTTGGCTACACCATTTGGATTGGTTGTGTATATTGTATTGTTGTAGCCATTGTTGATTTAGGCACTCAGTGGATCAGCTGTGTTCTGACTAACCTCTTCCTGTCTTCTATAATGTTTAATTGTAGACATTTAAATGCAATCAATATTCACAAACTGATTTTAAATTTGGTTATAATTTTTGGGGGAAAATCTTAAAAGAAAACAAATAATTTTAAATCAACAAAATGTATATGATCAGTTATTTTAGTTTGGTTTTGATTAGTAAGAAAACGTAACATTTTCTTAAATTACAGATTATAACGTGACAGATATGTTGAATTATGGTTCGTGCTCCCCCTCGTAAGTTGTGAAATGAGCTCAGTTAACTTTACCATTAACCTTGATAGAGTTTCCAGCTGTTGAACATACTTTATCCTAATCCCAGACTAGCCTAGATGAAAAACTAATTCCAAACCCAAGAGTAATAAAACTAAATCTAACTTCTTCTAAAGATTACAAAACAACCGCAGTACGCTTGTTTATATATGCTGTATTTTAACCTTGGATTTTGTTTCACAAATAGTAGTGTTTTATAATTTTTCTGCATCTAATTCGTGATTGTCAGGTAGTTAATATCCTGAACTAAAATTTATTTTGATCATTATCTACACTTAAAAACTTTCAAACCTGTCATACGTTACAAAAAAGTATTTTGTCGCTAATTACATATTTGTAGCCTATGTTAATGTATTAATTTTACTGATAGAGAGTAAATATTTAATTAACGGTATGTGAAAACATATGGTTTAGTCTGATGATCCATAAACTGGACTTATCAGTATAAACGCAATCATTTCGTTTTTTTCTGTGTGTTAACTTTGTCAAAGAAACACTGTAGTTCTCTACATGGAGCCTAAAGATGTATTATTTTTAATCAAACAAACAGTCGAAATACTGATTTACAACATTATCCTATTTTACTTTAATTTAATCTAATCGTTTGATTACTATGGCAATCATGTGACAACTGAGCATACATACTTAATAGATGACAAACTTCATTCAAACATTTTTTATTGTTTTCATTTAACATTTTTAGGGAGCCTAACAATATTAACCTTAACATTTTTAGTTGTTTAAGATAATATGAAAATGATTAATAAAAATCAATCATTAGAAAATATAAATTATATTTTTGGATTTTGCCTAAATAATTGGTATGATCAGTGAATACACATCTATGATCTATCTATGAATACACATCTAGATGTGTATTCATTGATTATATACACTTACAATAGATATTCCATCTAATATGAATATTTGTGCCAGTAATGTGGTTAGTTAGTGAGGTCTGTCACTACAGCTGGTTTAAATTGGACTACATTTGCATGAGACTACACTAGCGCTCCACAATGGACCACAAAAACAATTGATATTTTGTGACACAAAATTTAACAATGGATAACAAATTTATGTGTGTGTAATAAATCTACGGTATAGCAATAAAATTAATATATTAGTAAAAAATTTTTAAATAAATGGCCATCTTAAAAAAATTAACAATTTTGTTCATAATACATCCACATCGTCAAAAGTTTTAAACCATATAATAAACTTTTAGGCCTAACCAAGCTAATGCTTGCACTGACAAGAGCTTAAATTCATTTTGACCAAGATGAAAAAGGCAGACTTGTTTTAAACCAGTTATCTTATCGACCAGAGATAAACCTGCCGCTGTTCTGGATGCACAAACATAACTTATTAATTTATAGGCTTCACACACAAACACCTTTTTTCATGTTACGTACTCAAACCAAACTCCCTCGAGACTCCTAAAACAACATTTAGGGGCCAAATACTGTAATACACTCTTTCCCTTATCGGATTCTGGGGCAATAAACTTCTAATTTAATAACAAGCCGAGTATGTTTGAAAAAAATGTTGCTAAAATATAACCATGTTTTAATGGGTCCATTATATTTTGGCTTTTCCAAAACGTTTAAATGGTATTTACACATTTTAATGCTACGTTTTGTGAACTAACTTCTTTTGTTTCGGAGATAGGTAAATCAGTTTTATTTATCAGAGATCGTTAAAAAAAGATGCCGCCAAAACCAAAACTAAGTTTGGTATTGCCATTTACAAAATCAAATAAGTACTAGTTTCGTTCAGTAAATACAATAATCGTTGGGTCCTATCACGTGATATTTTCCAAAAATTGTACAAGGCGTAAAGTCTTCTGGTATTGTTGAAGACAAAGTCCTGATCCAGGGGCAGACGTTTTATGTCACTTTAAGTAACAATATTATTTTTCACATAAAAAATAATAAAACAAAATATAACAAAATTCAGTTTTTCATTTACGTAACAAGTAAGCCTATTAAAATGTATTTTATTGTATGATGATGTTTTTAACTGTTTTTCATTATGTGCATTCTAATTTAAATTTCGATTTATATCGCTATTTATTAAAATCCAAATCTTATCAAAAACTAAAAAACTTACCCATTTTTTAATTAATTTATTTTTGATATTGTATAAGGCCTACATAATACTAAAATAAAACAATTACCTAATTTTCTACTTCAAATCACAGTTACGTAATCTGTGTCATATTGCATTTGTTTAAGTTAAAAAGCATGAATACCAATTTAAATACACCTAATTATGATACAATTATTGCAAAAGTAATAAATATATGTCATACATTCTAAAATACCACTTCGCTGTACGCCATATTTTTTTAAAAATTCGTTTTAGAAAATTCTAATTCGAAATATGTAGGGTACATCTAATTGCACTTTTTTTGTTAAAAAGGAATTTTCTTACCTTTAACTTTACTAACGACACTCTATGTAATTCCTTCCGTCTCACACTTCCCGCCTTATTTTGTTGTGATCATCGAATAGTCACGTCGGCCACAACACAAGTCATGGAACTATTCCGTAAAGGTCGCCCATTATCTGAACAAAGATTACCTTAATTGAGCGAAAGCCCTCGAAGGGCCCCCAAAAACGTGGCTTAACTGAGCGAAGTCCAGTCCAGGTATATGCGAGTTGTCTGGACAAGGAATGTTCTTGTTTATGTAGCATCATATCCCACCCGCATACCAGAGGCGGTCAACCACCTGGCTCCGGCACGCGCTACCCCGTTACCTAACCTAACCAAAAATTTTTTGGGGAATTTTATTTTGTATATTTGTGTAAGATTCTATTATGTTTAAAAGTGGAATATGCTATGTGAATGTTCATAGTCAAAGAGGGCCGCCGGTTCGCTCAGTTAAGGCACGTCTCTGGGGGCTCCTTGGAGTGCTTCGCTCAGTTCAGGCACCCAGGCTACTTGACTCAGGTCACTTCGCTCAGTTAAGGCCCGACCTCCGTAAATATCAAGATTGATCGTTTCACCTAACACTTTAACAATTATTAGAATTAATAGTTACAGTTTGGTTAGTTATAAAATTGAGATTTCATGATTGTATTAATTTTGTCTCATTAATATAATGTGATAACAAATGATTTCTAACTCTGATACGGCTAGGTCGGAACCCAGGGTCATTTCCCCCTCCCCTTTTTGGTCTCTATCACTTGCTTGATCAACGCCAAGCAAAATCTAGAATAGACAAATTCTGTAGATAAGATTATCTTGTGTCGTAGAGTTACGTTAAGAAAACATTTTCCTCTTCGATTTTAGGCCTCCGCCACACCCTCCTAAACACAAATGCGTTCGTCATGGAGGCACCCGAGGTGGGACATGGACTACCTGAGGGTCATAATTGGACACTCGAGGTGCGACATGCAGCGAAAGAGAACCCAACACTAACACTCGAGGTGCGACATGGCGCTTCGGCTAGCAGTGTGGCCGTGTTGGACTGGCGGCTAATAGTTGATATATTTACAGTGATAAAATTATCTGAAAACTACAGCCATACAATGAGACACATGATTAACGATTGTTACCAATACAATTACTACCAATGTACGTGTATGGGAGGGTGGGTGGGTTAGGTTAGGTTAGGTATATATAGGTAGGTCTATATATATATATATATATATATATATATATATATATATATATATTTTTATTTATTTATTTATTTATTTATGGACACAGAGAGAGAGCGCGTCTACAACCCCGCAACCCTTCGCCGGGCTACCTGAGGTGGCATGTCGCACCTAGAGTGCCAGTTTTATGGCCCTTTGGGTCGCTGGGATTAACACAGGTAGTCCATGTCGCACCTCGAGTGCCAGTTTTATGGCCCTTTGGGTCGCTGGGATTAACACAGGTAGTCCATGTCGCACCTCGAGTGCCAGTTTTATGGCCCTTTGGGTCGCTGGGATTAACACAGGTAGTCCATGTCGCACCTCGAGTGCCAGTTTTATGGCCCTTTGGGTCGCTGGGATTAACACAGGTAGTCCATGTCGCACCTCGAGTGCCAGTTTTATGGCCCTTTGGGTCGCTGGGATTAACACAGGTAGTCCATGTCGCACCTCGAGTGCCACCTTCGTCATGACTAAGTTGTAACTCTTCCATAAGAAAGAATGCTAAAGCTTAAAGACTAAGTTAAGCGTCACTAACCATCTGTATGTTTGTATACTGTAAACAATGTTAAATTGGATTGAACAATAATTTATTTTATATAGTCTTCATACAGATTTATTTCTCTTTCAATGTTAATCTTTGTATCTCTAATTATCAACTGTTTTGAGGTCCAATAGTGTAGTAGCTGTAATGTAATGCAGCTTAACATTGGAAAATGGATGGTAACATGGTGGAATGGAAGGTAATTGCATAAATGGATGCAGTTTTATCCATTAATAGTGGCAGACCTCACAAACTAACCAAATTACTCACACAAATACTCTTATTATATGTTACATTTATTGTAAGTAATATACAATCAAGGATAGTGCAAAAATAAATATACAAACTAAACTTGTCTGAACTGACATGGCAATAGGAACATCTAAATGTTGTCGGATCATTATTTCAGAGTGATTTCGATTCTATAGTGCTGGTTTTTTTCGATCCCACTCTTACATTATGTATCATTGTTGTATCATTGAAACATTATATACATTATGTATCATTGAAACAGTAACTTTCAGGTTATGGTGCAATACGTCAACAATTAGCAAATAAAATTATATTCTCAAATGTTAAAATTACGTGACGGCGGGTGGGGCTTGTAGAGTAAACATGAAAACTGTTTACACACTTTAGAATGTTATAAGTATTCTTAAATAAGCTGTTAGAGTCTTGAAATGACCAAGGAACATGGTTGAATTAAGTGTATTAAAAAACTTGAAATTAAAGCGTAAACATAGTTTGCAATAAAAAAAGGTCTTGTGAAATAGAATTGCATGCAAAAATTACAGTTGAGTGTCGTTTTAATTTAATATGGCTGCTGTATAAAGTTTCCCTGTTAAAAACTATATCAGTCATTTTACGGATACTGGCAGTAAATATTAAATTCCAAAAATGACTCGTGAGGCAGAACATTGTTTTTCAAGCATTTATTCCAAGCATTACAAATTAATTTAGGCCTAAAACCACTGCATTTATTTATGCACTTTTATGTATAGTAATTAATTAAAAATTTAATAAAGATTACAACGTGACCAAGAAGTTAATTTTACAACCTCAAGAAGACAAGAAAACGTTGTTTCAGGAAATTGATAAGAACTTTTTTTTGAAAAGTTAAAATTCTGAGATTTTCATATCTCATAGAAAACATCCCTGTCAAGCGCGTATGATAATATAAAAGCGATATTTACGGGTTTTTTTACTAGTAAAAAAGTGTGAATTTTATACACAGTGGAAACTAGTTAAAATTCCGGTAGGCCTACTTATTTTGTTCCAAATAGGATAACAATTAATAAAACTTATAATACAATTTTTAAATACATATGTCATAACGTACAATCAAACGAAGAAAGCAATTGAGTGATTTGATTATTCGGACCGTCCTTAGTTTCTTGGTAAACTACCTTCAAACTGGGGTACAAATAATTTCCGCACCGACAGTAACCGCACATTTCCGCCTAGAAAATTGATCTATAGTCAGGTAAGAATTGGTTGTATATCAATTGGTGCCATTATGTGATTTCGTTACACGTTCTCCCCTGCACATTACCGGACGGTATGCATTATTGACCTCTAGGTCACTCACTATTTGTTGTAGTAAACATATTGAATTGAAAACAAAAATTCTTTACCAAAACACATACTTATAACCGACAACATGATCATTTGGTTGGTACAAACCGGAAGTTGATTGTCACAATACGATTTTTTTCATATATGTAAAACAGTTATAGAGAAGACTTGTTCCCCCTCCCCGCCAAAAGTAGACTATGCTTGTGTTGGGCGGAGAGTTTAACTCTGTATATAGGCCTTCGCATTCGACATTTGGGTATGAAGCTAGCTAATATATAACCAACCTTAGTATGCCTATATTAAATAAAAATCCATGAAAAAATACTGTTGTTTATATGTAGCATTCAACATCAATTAATCCAACAACAACAATGCCATATCAAACAATACAAACAATCGACATTAAACATGAAGCAAGCGAGTAGAAATGTAAGTTACGATGTTTAATCAAATATATTATAAACTCGTTAAACATGAAGCTAGCGAGTAGAACTGTAAGTTACGATGTTTAATCAAATATTATAAATTCGTTAAATATGAAGCTAGCGAGTAGAAACGTAAGTTACGATGTTTAATCAAATATTATAAATTCGTTAAATATGAAGCTAGCAAGTAGAAATGTAAGTTATGTTTAATTAAATATATTATAAACTCGTTAAACATGAAGCTAGCGGATAGAACTGTAAGTTAAGTTGTTTAATCAAATATATTATAAACTCGTTAAACATGAAGCTAGCGAGTAGAAATGTAAGTTACGATGTTTAATCAAATATATTATAAACTGATTAAACATGAAGCTAAAGAGTAGAAATGTAAGTTACGATGTTTAATCAAATATATTACAAACTCGTTAAACACGAAGCTAGCGAGTAGAAATGTAAGTTACGATGTTTAATCAAATATATTACAAACTCGTTAAACACGAAGCTAGCGAGTAGAAATGTAAGTTACGATGTTTAATCAAATATATTATAAACTGATTAAACATGAAGCTAAAGAGTAGAAATGTAAGTTACGATGTTTAATCAAATATATTTAAACTCGTTAAACATGAAGGTTGACTGAAAAATGTGCCGAAATCGGCTGGCCATTAAAATGTGCCGAGATCGGCTGACCGGGAAGGATTGTGGGTTTTTACTTTGTTTAAACCGTGACGAAACACAAACAACTTCTTTAACTTATCTACTTAAGCTACTTTACTTAAACATGCCATAAAGCAGCCTGCTTTGAACTTGTGGCGTTTCGTTTCATTGGTATTAACAAGACTGTTCTGTGGACGGCAGTAATGTAATTAGTTTTTGTGTTTACAGTGTAACCGTTATATTGCGATATAATTTTAATTGTTAACTGAACACGCTTTAAAGTTATGCAAAACTTACACATAAATTACTTAACCAGGCCCATGAAATGATAAGGAATGGATCTTTCTGTAATAGTGTTGGCTTATGTTAACACTAGATCTGTGATTTGAGACATGTACTTGATTAGTTTGTCTAACATTTTTTCATAAAATTGGTCGGTAGCGTAGTTGGTTAAATCCCAACTTAACAAACTAAAAGTCCCAATCAGAGTCATAATATATTTTGAAAGGGGCCAGCTGATAGCCACTGGCTGCCATAGGAGCGGTCGTAGCTAAGGCGATGACTTGCCACGCAATCGGTCCGGGTTCGATATTTGTCATTAGGCTATCAATTAATAATACTTTCTAGGGAAGAGTCGGCCTTAATTTTTAGCAGTGACTACACTCATCTACACTCATTCGAAATTTTTATTCACCCATATAATGACGATGGTCGTCTTAAGAATAAAAAAATGCATTTCGATCCTACGTCAGCGTTTCAATTGGAGTATCCGTTTTTTTACGTTTAAATGAGAATTTAATGTAAATTTGCATTGCCTTATTATTATTAGAACAAATGTATTTATTTATTTACAATAGCCTACAGATAAAATATATTTTTAATGTTTTAAAGCACTTTATTGTATTTGTATATCCCGCTTTAGCTGAATTATTGAATTAAAATTTAAAGGCCTTCTTAATGCCAACATGGCATCTGCTCAATAGTTGCCATCGACGTGGACACTATTAGAGAAGAATTGTTCGTCCACGTTGGGTGGTAGTCAGGGTCCGATGCGTATGGAAGAGAACTGTGAGTGTCAAGCTTGTCTGTTGGCTGAAAATCGGACCAATACTACGTGGTTCGGATTGCAATAGACTCCTTGTTTGCCCTTGCTATTGGGCTAGTAATAAATGGCTCTTTTTAAGAAACAGTCGACCTCAGTTAGTAAAAAAGACTACACTCGTTCATCTACACTCATTCGCCCCTCATATTTGCTCATATCTCTACGATCGGAGTTTTAATAATGAAATGTGTTGAACACACTTTAGTAATAGTAATAAAAATCACTGATCGTAAAATTACTATTGAAAGAAGGTGGCAAGCCTGTACACGAGTAGCTTTTGGCTGTCAAAGTGCCGGTGATCTTTTCAAATGTGCAATTACAAGAGATAAAAGAAACAAATGGGTGAATTGAGGACGGGACAGCTGGTGAACGGATGAGCCAATCATGCCAGCAGGGATGAGTGACGTCATCCACACGATTACATGGGCTACCGGGCAGCATCGTATCTTCTGAAATTGTCTCGCAGAATTAACGGTTTTACCAGATGTTTCTGATGTTATTATTCTGGTGTAACTGTATGTTATTTTTTTGTAACTGTTTAGTAGAACCATTGCTTTATTGATAAATCTTGTGTTTTTTGTTATCAGTGGTTTTGTGGTCCAGTTGTTGAGCGCTGGTGTGCAGTTTAAACCAGCTGTGGTGGCAGACAATATTAATTAACATTGAGTACGTTATATTAATAGTGACACTCGTAGTTTTGCTCTTCAAGTGTAACTAAATTAAAGAATATACCACAAATTATGCATTTCTTGTTTGTTTTCAATAAACAAGGTATCGTTAGTTTTATAATAAAATTTGCTACAATTTATCACATTTGTGTTTTTGTTATACAGGTTGTATTTTTACGTAATTTAATATCTACGTTTTTAACTAGCCGCTATTTTGAAATTTTTCGACGAATTTTTTTCACTTTTGGATGTAATAGAGTATTACTATTATAGCATATGTGCCAACTTTCAATACTCTACCTTTTATGTTTGCTGAGGAAAGAAATTATAATGTAAAAAGCACAGACGGATAGACAGACCAGAAAACGTTGCATGTTGGGACATACGTTCATATAAAATTGTTTGTTTGTTTTGACCCCAGGAACAACCTCCTGAAGTTTTCCAAGTATTTCAGTTACACCCTGTATATAATAGCCTACACATGAGTCGTTTAACACATTTTGATGTATGAAATATTTAAATTATTGACATTAATGGCTCGGTAACAAGACTTGTCTGACATTTGTCACACTACTCAGTGTCGATAAAAGGTTTCTTTATAAACTTACTTTTTTTACACAAGAAAAAAAATTCTGAAACTTTGTAAGTTGGATGTTAGTTAATGTATCTACATTTTATAAAAGTTTGATGTATATTTAATAAGTACTGTTTATTTGGCGAATTTGTAATCAGTACAAGTAAACGTCACACAACACAAATTTATTACAATATAAGTACAAAATGTACAAATATATTACAATACAAGTAAAAAATGCACAAAATGTATTACAATATAAGCACAAAATGCACAAATATATCATAATACAAGTACAAAATGCACGAATATTATGGTGATCGATTTCGGTGAATCACGCTCACCTTCCTCAGACTAGAAAGAATCACAAAAGAACCAATGTGTCTATAAAGTACCACAAGACTTTAAAAACAAACAGGTGTCTAAGGGGAAAAAGCCTCAGCTGCAAGAACAAAGGCCAAGACCTAGCTATAGCTCAGGTCTGATTCTTTTGTGAATCCCTCTGGTCTGAGGAAGGTGAGCGTGGTTCACCAAAATCGATCACCATAATATTTGTGCATTTTGCACTTGTATTGTGATAGATTGTACAAAACTTGTACTGAATATGTACCAACACGAATTATGCTAATTAAAAACAATTTGTAATCGTCACAAAACAATTCAAAAGTGTGCACTGGTAGTATTTGTTTATTCCAACAAAGATTTTCAAAATTTAAAATATGATAAAATTTTAAACTTACGTAGGTTAACGTATAAATAAATAAGGAACATGTTGATATTATTTTAATTTTTTTTGTTGCAACTCTGGTATCCGTAGTTTTGAACCGAACAGTAACCTAACGCGTTCATTACACAGCTGTGGCCGGTGGACTCGCCAACCTAAGTTATATTATAACGATCTTCGAAAGCAATTATCAATGTATCTTGAATGCAATTATTTCTAACTCTTAAAAATGCATTAATTCATTTTAGGTTAAGCTGTAATACATTATATTTCCATAGATCTAAAAATACGTTCTACTAAGTTGGGCGACTCTCAACCATTACAACCCTCCGCACACTATAACGACTTTGTGCCTGTAGAGAAAGTGAAATATTTGTGCCTGTAGAATTTTGGATTATTGAAAGAAAAACTGACATATGCCCTAAATAAAAGGATTACATAAGTTGTTAGAAACAAACCTTTTAGATAAAGGGAAAATATTAAAAACATAATAAAGAGTATTTCGTGGCATTGTACAGTATTGTTCATGATTGATAGAACATGATTGGAGATTTCTAATGCTTCTAGTGTTTTAGGGAAGAAACTCAAAGTTTCGACAGGTATAAAAACTCCTTTCATCTTCAGGTGTTACTTTTTACTTGTCCATATTTACAACTAGTTTTCTCCCTTAACCCATTATAATTAAAGAAAACCTTAAAATCTACACGCTCAAAAAGTACAGTCGACTGTTAAAAAAGTACGTGTTCTTAAAAACCACCACGGATAACACAATTAAGACAAAATATGACTTTCTTAATAGCCAAACGTTGCCTAAAAACATTTTTAAAGGTTTTCTTAAATTATTATTGGGGGGGGAGGGGAATAGTCGTAAATGAAGAATAAGGTTGTAAGTAACGCCTGAACAAGGAGTTTTCACACCTGTCGAAACGTTGTATTTCTTCCTTTAAAGACTTGTGAAGTATTGGAAATCTCCAATCATTTTCTACCAATCATAATGAAGAGGATTGATCTAATTTCATATATTACAATTCTGTATTCGCAACTCTTTCTTTATTTTAGATACTTTGTCTCGAACTACTGTCACTAACTAGACAGTGTTATAGCTGTCAGTGGCTGGAGAAACAAACAAGAAAACAATTTACCACGTTCCACAGTTCTTTGAGGTCTCGCCAAACCTTGCTGGACGGAGGATACTACTTATTTTCCTCGCTTCAGTGGTCCGTTTATAATTTTCTCACAGTCAACCAACTTTGATAGTTAAGTTATATTTAATTTGACGGGTGGGGGGGGGGGGGTGTATAAAGCGGACATAACTTGGAAGAACTGAGATCCAAGCTAACCTGTTCCCAGAAAAATTAGACATACAAATCTAATATGGTTCGGATTCCACGCTAAATTATGTGTTCCCGGTAACCTAGTCATATGGGCACTAATAAATATGAGTTTAAATAATCAATCAGTTAGAATAGAGACTGTCCGTCCGCTCGAAGGGATCACCTCCCGTCAAGTAGATTTTTCTGTTCTATGAAATTAGTTCTTGTACTGTCTTAACAGGTAGCGCCAGTGGTCTCTTTCTCTCTTCTGTCACTCCAGTACACCCTGAAGTAACTAAATACTAAAAGCTGAGCGCAAAACAGTCGTCCGAACGCTTATTTGAAACCATTCGCCATTAGATATCAGCTCAGGCGTGCGTCTACAGCAGATGCTTTGATTTAGTCTATTTGTTTGTTTATATAGTCAATAGTTTTATGTACAAATACACGTACATATTGTTCCTATTTTACACTACCACGTTTACAACAGTCTAGAATAGTTTGTCTGGTTTTTACACACGTCTTATTGTTAACCTTCTTTTATTAGGTCTTATGTACTATCTCATCCTCGGTTCACTAACAAACATGACCTCAGTCGATACCAGTATGTAACACATGACTATAATTTATATTTAGAATACTCCTTCTTCTTCGTTTGTCGTTTCCGCTCTACGCAGATCGACTGTATAGCCTCTTCCAACTCTCTCTACGGGTGTTCCTGTCTCCATTCTGTCTCATCACATTCCAGTCACATCCTCTTTCTTCAATGCTAATCCTGATTTGATCTTCCCACCTTGTGCGTCGTTTACCTCTCAGGTTTTCCCTCATTTTCTGCGTTCCAAGGCTCTCTTTGGTAATCTCGTTTTTTACATCCTCTTTACACGGCCATACCACTATTTTTTCACTTTTTTCTTTGACCTTTACTACCCCAAAATCACTTCTTATCAAATATTTTCTTATTCTATCACTCTTAGTTTCCCATCAATTACTGGTTGGAAACGTATTTCTGCCGCTTCAAGTCTGCTTAGTTCTCTTTTATTTAATGTCCAGCTCAGATCCGTAAGTGAGTAAAGGCAGGTAGTAGGAGTCGTTCAGCAGTTTTTTTGTTTGTCCCCAGTTTCTTACAAATTCACAATATAATTGTGCACTACTCGTTATTTTATTAGATATATCTCCTTTTTTAGTTGAACTAAAACTCCATTATAGGTTACATGTTAAGTTGTATGACAGATAATCTCACACTCAATACTAAAGCGAAATGGCATTAATATTTGCTAAAAATATTAAGAGCTTCTATTAAAAAATTGTTCGTTGTAGGACCAACCGGTTATATGACCTAAAAACATATAATTACATAAACTGTGTCTTGAATATGAAGCTGTATTGGTGTTTGTATATAGTATTGTTAAAACAAACAGAATTTTAAACTAATATTTAAAACTTGACTTGTTTCATAAGTAAATTTCTAAATATTGGTTTAAAATGTGTGTTTTGTTTTGACAATACCCACATAAACAGTTGAAATTATCATAAATTTAAGGCGAAGATATGCTTTATTGGACGCTACTTAGTATAATATAGTTTATGTTAGTTGGGTGTGCGTTTAAGCATATCTTGCACATTTTTTATCCAATTTTTGAAGTATAATTTTTCCAATGAAGGAATATCAAACCATGTGGTTGAGTGGAAGAGAGGACAAATAACTTTGCCACATTATTAAAGACTGTTTTAATTTCTTTCTAAACCATAAATTATTCATAAATATCCTCGTAAATCATATTTTTGTAATTATTGTAATATGCGAGCTAAAAATAACGAGAAATAATGAACGCATTATTTTGTTTTTATTTTCCGGAACACTTGATATCAGCTTACTCATCTGTTCTACCTCAGTGAAACTTAACCTCGATGATAACAAGGTAATGGACTAATTATAACAGCGACCGTAGTGCTACCTAGCGGGTAACTCGAGAATTGCGTCATGTACGCTGTAAATGGAGCACAGAATATACGGCGTCTGCGAGATAGTGCTAATGCGATTCAGATCGGGGAAATATGATGTAATTAGCAGGCGTTGTTAGCAATGCGTGTTTAGATAACTGAGTATTCTCTAAACATTGTTTTAACTTAAATACGAACAATAAATTTTAGGTTAATTGTTTTTAATTTACTTGTTATTTCAAACGTCTATGTAGTTTTAAAGTTATGAAATTTGTAAATTAATTCATATGCTACCTGTCATACGTAAATGATAATATCCGTTTGTAGGGAGAATGGGATGGCTTTGCACGGGCAGTATTACTTCTGTCTAATATGGCAGCTACGGGCCATTTCGATAATAAACGTCATAAAAACGATATGTTCAGTTCTCGGTTCCCTTATAATACCGGCTTCCACTCACTTGTTGTCATTGACGTGGACAATACGGAATAAATCTAGAGTGCCCGTGTTAGATGGTAGTCAGGGTCCTCGTGTTGTCTAGGGAAGAGAACCGAGTAACAGGATTGTCATTTAGCTGAAAATCCGACCAATACTACGAGGTTCTGATTCCACATAAAACTGTATGTCTTTTAGTTTCCCTGCTATTGGGCTATTTTTACAGGGTTGGGCAAAAGTCTGAAATATATTTATTAATTTCAAAACCATTGGAATAAATATAATGAAACTTTGCAGTTATGTACATACCAAACATTTAGACATATTTTACTTGTTTTTCGCATAGCCATGTGATGGCCCATGAAGGAAGTCTTAAAAATTTTAAAATTAAGCCTACCTTGAGTTACACCTCATTTTAAAGGTATTTGTTTGAAAAACACATCAATACATACATCAATCAATACATCAATACTCAGGTCCAAACCTGAGGTCAAAAGGATGACCCAGTCAGAAAATATAGCCTCTCAAAGAATGTAATGCCATAACTAACACTGCTTAAGAAAAAGTTAAGATTTTTTTTTATTATGTATCTCTGCGTAGCGCTATAATTTATCTACCTGAATATGAGAAATTAAATTTCACAAAAAATAAGTAACGAATTATTATAATAATATTCTTAAACTATTTCTAGATTCTAGATTGTCAAAAGTGTTTTAATACATTTTTTTTATTTTTATCTTAGTTAAATAACATAGCTATTTTTATAACGTAGTCGTTTGTTACGATTGTTAACAATCAACAAAATACTAAGCAACAGAGACCTGAAACTATTAAATAAATGGAAATAACTGAGAAGAATTAGTAATGACATTAAATTCTTTGAATGGGTATTTTGTGAATGTGTCATCCTTTTGTATTTTACAAACAAAGACCTTTAAAATGAGGTATAATTCGAGGTAGGCTTACATTTAAAATGTTAAGACTTCCTTCAAGGGTCATCCCCTGGATATGCAAAAAAGAAGTAAAATATGCCCATGTGATTGGTATAGGGACATGTCTACAAAGTTTCATTACTTTTCTCATGATAGTTTCAAAATTAATAAATACATTCCAGACTTTAACCCAACCCTGACATTAAATTCTTTGAGAGGCTATATTTTCTGACTAGGTCATTCTTATGACCTCAGGTTTGCACTCTTGTGTTTTACAAACAAAGGCCTTTAAAATGAGGTATAAGTCGATGTAGGCTTACATTTAAAGTTTTTAAGACTTCCTTATTGGGCCATCACATGGCTATGTGAACAAAAATTAAAATATGTCAAAATGTTGGTATGTACATAACTGCAGAGTTTCATTACATTTATTTCAATGGGTTTGAAACTAATAAATATATTTCAGACTTTTGCCCAACTCTGTTCTAAAGAAACAGTCAACTTTAGTTAGTAACAATGACTACACCCTGTTATGTACACTCTCATATTCGGTTATATCTTGAAGATCGGGTAGTAAAATTTAATTAATTAATTATGTACTGTAACTTGGACCGTAGATCTGTGCAGGAGTTAATCACGCTGCATCTCGAGTTGTACGACGTATATTTTGGAATATCGTACTTGCTTGTGAAACAGAACCTACGATATTAGACCATCGCAATACATATTGTTAGTTTGGATATTGCTTGTCTACTATGTAACTCGCTAGTGTTTGAATTTATAAGCTAACAATGTCCTCGTTCATCTACGTAACTTCCCGAGCTACTGACATTACAATAATTTGGATGATATTAGCTATCAAGATGTTTTGGGAGACATATGTAATAGGCTACTCGTAATGTACCATCACCTCCTTCTGTCCATCTCGTCCCGGATAGCCAGTGGCTGAGCGGTCTAAGGCGTTAGGACATTGCACTTATAACTATAAAGGGCGCTGGTTTTAATCGTGGCATTGACTGCTAGTTTTATCAGTTATATTCACGCAGTACTATACTGGATCGCAACTGTACTCCATCTGATAAGTTCCCCGCACAGATCAGTAGTATATATGTGTATATAGAGTAAGGGCAATAAAAGAGATCGGCCTCTATTTAAACAAATTATATTTTTATGCCTTAAAAGAATTGACTATTTGTTTGCCAAATACTCATTCTGATGTGAAATTTGTAGGCATGAACCTTCATTTCTCTCCTATATTCAGTAGAAAATACTAGTACAATGATGTATTATAGTATAAGAATGTAATGTAGTATAAGGATGTATTGTAGTATAAGGATGTAATGTAGTATTAGGATGTATTGTAGTATAAGGATGTGATGTAGTATAAGGATGTATTGTAGTATAAGGATGTAATGTAGTATAAGAAAGTAATGTAGTATAAGAAAGTAATGTAGTATAAGGACGTAATGTAGTATAAGGATGTATTGTAGTATAAGGATGTACTGTAGTATAAGGATGTGATGTAGTATAAGGATGTATTGTAGTATAAGGATGTAATGTAGTATAAGAAAGTAATGTAGTATAAGGACGTAATGTAGTATAAGGATGTATTGTAGTATAATGTTGTATTGTATTATAAGGATGTAATGTAGTATAAGGATGTATTGTAGTATAATGATGTATTGTAGTATAATGATGTAATATAGTATAAAGATAAGGATGTATTGTATTATAAGGATGTATTGTAGTATGAGGATGTATTGTAGTATAAGTATGTATTGTAGTATAAGGACGTACTGTAGTATAAGGATGCAAAGTAATGTAAGGATGTATTGTAGTATAAGGATGTCATACAGTGCTACACACATCCGGTGCAGTACCACTGTTCGTGTATGGGTGGACGGGTGGGTCAATACCACTACGTGTATGGGTGGGCAGGTGGGTCAATGCCACTGCACGTGTATGGGGGGGAGGCGGGTGGGTCAATACTACTGTACCTGTATAGGTGGGTGGGTGGGTCAATACTACTGTATGTGTATGGGTGGGTGGGTGGGTCAATACCACTAAGCGTGTTTGGGTGGGTGGGTGGGATGGTTAGTTAGGTTAGGTTAGTTAAAAATAGATTCGACTGATTAAAGGTAGGCTAGGTTGGTTCGTTAGATTATATTATATTGTTGTTCGTTAGTATAAGGATGCAAAGTAGTAAAGGATGTATTGTAGTAAAAGGATGTATTGTAGTATAAGTATGCATTGTAGTATACGTATGTATTGTAGTATAAGGATGTATTGTAGTATAATGATGTATTGTAGTATAAGGATGTACTGTAGTATAATGATGTATTGCAGTATAAGGATGTATTGTAG
The DNA here is from genome assembly GCA_035578905.1 of Stictocephala bisonia. Lineage (NCBI taxonomy): Eukaryota > Metazoa > Arthropoda > Insecta > Hemiptera > Membracidae > Stictocephala > Stictocephala bisonia. The sequence continues at coordinate 1,738,201 of JAQJVL010000057.1, read as the reverse complement.
TATAATGATGTATTGCATTATAATGATGTATTGCAGTATAAGGATGTATTGTAGTATAGGGATGTATTGTAGTATAATGATGTATTGCATTATAATGATGTATTGTAGTATAATGATGTATTGCATTATAATGATGTATTGCAGTATAAGGATGTATTGTAGTATAAGGACGTATTGTAGTATAGGGCTGTATTGTAGTATAAGGATGTATTGCAGTGTAAGGATGTATTGTAGTGTAAGGATGTATTGTTGCATAAGGATGTATTGTAGTATAAGGACGTATTGTAGTATAAGGACGTATTGTAGTATAGGGATGTATTGTAGTATAATGATGTATTGCATTATAATGATGTATCGTAGTATAATGATGTATTGCATTATAATGATGTATTGCAGTATAAGGATGTATTGTAGTATAATGATGTATTGTAGTATAAGGATGTATTGCATTATAATGATGTATTGTAGTATAATGATGTATTGCATTATAATGATGTATTGCAGTATAAGGATGTATTGTAGTATAAGGACGTACTGTAGTATAGGGATGTATTGTTGCATAAGGATGTATTGCAGTATAAGGATGTATTGTAGTATAAGGACGAATTGTAGTATAAGGACGTATTGTAGTATAAGGACGTATTGTGGTATAGGGATGTATTGTAGTATAATGATGTATTGCATTATAATGATGTATTGTAGTATAATGATGTATTGCATTATAATGATGTATTGCAGTATAAGGATGTATTGTAGTATAATGATGTATTGTAGTATAAGGATGTATTGTAGTATAATGATGTATTGTAGTATAATGATGTATTGTAGTATAATGATGTATTGTAGTATAATGATGTATTGTAGTATAATGATGTATTGCATTATAATGATGTATTGTAGTATAATGATGTATTGTAGTATAATAATGTATTGCATTATAATGATGTATTGCAGTATAAGGACGTATTGTAGTATAGGGATGTATTGTAGTATAATGATGTATTGCATTATAATGATGTATTGTAGTATAATGATGTATTCCATTATAATGATGTATTGCAGTATAAGGATGTATTGTAGTATAAGGACGTCTTGTAGTATAGGGATGTATTGTAGTATAAGGATGTATTGCAGTGTAAGGATGTATTGTAGTGTAAGGATGTATTGTTGCATAAGGATGTATTGCAGTATAAGGATGTATTGTAGTATAAGGATGTATTGTAGTATAATGATGTATTGTAGTATAATGATGTATTGCAGTATAAGGATGTAATGTAGTATAAGGATGTATTGCAGTATAAGGATGTATTGTAGTATAAGGATGTATTGTAGTATAATGATGTATTATAGTATAAGGATGTATTGTAGTATAATGATGTATTGCAGTATAAGGATGTATTGTAGTATAAGGATGTATTGTAGTATAATGATGTATTATAGTATAAGGATGTATTGTAGTATAATGATGTATTGTAGTATAAGGATGTATTATAGTATAAGGATGTATTTTAGTATAAGGATGTATTGAAACGACAGGCATTATTTATAGCTTACAGTAATACTAATTAGTCTTCCCATAATTTATATATTTGTTGTAAAAGTAACTAAAGTTATAAGTCAATTTTCTTATTTTTAATCAACCACCCGGTTCTATACATTATAATAAATTTGTTGTTAGAAGGGTTCTTATTGTAGAAATATAAGTGTTGTTGTATCTTTTTATTTCTTACTATCACAGTGAGAAAACAATTCAATGAGCCATTAAGATTTTGTTAACTAATGATGTTACTACAATGATGTATTGTAGTATAATGATGTATTGTAGTATAATGATGTATTGTAGTATAATGATGTATTGTAGTATAATGATGTATTGTAGTATAAGGATGTATTGTAGTATAATGATGTATTGTAGTATAATGATGTATTGCAGTATAAGGATGTATTGTAGTATAATGATGTATTGTAGTATAATGATGTATTGTAGTGAAATGATGGATTGTAGTATAATGATGTATTGTAGTATAATGATGTATTGCAGTATAAGGATGTATTGTAGTATAATGATGTACTGTAGTATAATGATGTATTGCAGTATAAGGATGTATTGTAGTATAATGATGTAGTGTAGTATAATGATGTATTGTAGTATAATGATGTATTGCAGTATAAGGATGTATTGTAGTATAATGATGTATTGTAGTATAATGATGTATTGTAGTATAAGGATGTAATGTAGTATAAGGATGTATTGTAGTATAATGATGTATTGTAGTATAATGATGTATTGCAGTATAAGGATGTATTGTAGTATAATGATGTATTGTAGTATAATGATGTATTGTAGTATAATGATGTATTGCAGTATAAGGATGTATTGTAGTATAAGGATGTACTGTAGTATAATGATCTATTGTAGTATAATGATGTATTGCAGTATAAGGATGTATTGTAGTATAATGATGTATTGTAGTATAATGATGTATTGTAGTATAATGATGTATTGCAGTATAAGGATGTATTGTAGTATAATGATGTATTGTAGTATAATGATGTATTGTAGTATAATGATGTATTGCAGTATAAGGATGTATTGTAGTATAATGATGTATTGTAGTATAATGATGTATTGCAGTATAAGGATGTATTGTAGTATAATGATGTATTGTAGTATAATGATGTATTGTAGTATAATGATGTATTGTAGTATAATGATGTATTGCAGTATAAGGATGTATTGTAGTATAATGATGTATTGTAGTATAATGATGTATTGTAGTATAATGATGTATTGTAGTATAATGATGTATTGTAGTATAAGGATGTATTGTAGTATAATGATGTATTGTAGTATAATGATGTATTGCATTATAATGATGTATTGCATTATAATGATGTATTGTAGTATAATGATGTATTGCATTATAATGATGTATTGCAGTATAAGGATGTATTGTAGTATAAGGACGTATTGTAGTATAAGTCGTATTGTACGTATTGTAGGACGTAAAAGTAACTAAAGTTATAAGTCAATTTTCTTATTTTTAATCAACCGCCCGGTTCTATACATTATAATAAATTTGTTGTTAGAAGGGTTCTTATTGTAGAAATATAAGTGTTGTTGTATCTTTTTATTTCTTACTATCACAGTGAGAAAACAATTCAATGAGCCATTAAGATTTTGTTAACTTTATTGTCTACAGAGGTGGTTGAGATGTACCTTTGTACGACAAGCGTTAATGGGCAACCTTCCAGCAATCATCTTGTTTATATGAAGTCATCGCAAGCCCCAGTACATGAAAATGCATTTTAACGTTTTTACACGTAAATGATTGTGTATCTTCTACCACTGTTAAACCACAGCAGCTGCCGTCGACTAATTGCACTTAATCACTCAACTGGTTGTAAGTAGTGTTGTAACAGAGTGCAGTTGCCGATCCAAAGAGCGGAACGAGTGACGGAACGGCGACACGTAACTGCGGTAACTGCGGTGCAAGATGCGCAGGCGGAGCTGTTCCCTTTGTTTCGTCAGTATCAACTTATACTTACTATAAAAGACTTGTAAACATGGCCATATAATTGATACCAAATAGGTAATAATTAGACACAAAAACTTACTTTTTAGTCTAATCTTAGGACATAATTTTTAATATTATAAATAAGCCCGATGGGACATGGGCAGCTGGCTTGTCCAGATTAACTCGTTCAACTTTTCAACGACCTATCCTACAAGTAGAAACAATTTTTCACTACACTACTATGAGTTTAGCTGTTTTCGTCATGTGTTTACAACCTGCGAAACATCATATTTTCAACAGCTGTCTATTGTTTACTACCGAAAGTAACATTGTTTACAACCGAAAAATGTCCACAGTCAACAACACCTGTTTTTATTCCGTAGTGTAGTGAAAAGTATCGTTCAAAACTCGAGTGAAAGTGTTTTGTATGTTCTCGACCAATTGAAGTGCTCGACAAGTCTCGCACTTCAAACATATGGTCTCGAACATGCAAAACCCCACTTTCCACTCTTGTTATGAAATATACTATTATGTTCCTGAGCTAATCTGACTTCAGTTAGCAATATGCAAAGAATTTCTATAATATCAGTAATTTCTATAAAACTATTTTATTTGTTTCACTTTTATCCCGCTAACTACAAATTTACAAATTATCTGTAACAAAATAAAAATATAATGTATAAAAAATTAATTAATTTAAATCAATAGATCCAATTGAGATGTGTTCTATTTAAGGGTTGTTGGCTCGCTGGTTCGATTGGATGGGATGAGTGAATTGGTGACGATCTGCTCTTGCCAAAACACTACGTAGTTGCCAACACACTCTTGAAAATTTGACAAAAATACACTGTTTGAGGTTCTTCGAGAATATAATTATAAACTTTTAAATATTACCTTTAATTATTGCATAATATTTAGATGTAAACATAATAATAAAACAAAAATGGATTAACACTATAGTCTGGTGTAATGGTTGTGCTAATCTCAAAATAAATTATAAGCTCCGTTATAATGTTATGTTTGTAGTTTCTTTATTTTGTAATTACGTATTTTTTAGTTTTATTGGCGATCATAAATTGCCCAGTGATTCTTGTAAATAATTTTCATAAATTTTTTTATTGCATATTTTTTAGCAGGAGATCACTACAGAGAATGTGAACACATAATTTCACAATGCAGCATGTTTAAAAAAAAATAAAAACTAAATGAAGAATAAATTAAGTTAGATTTACATGTTTTCCATTCTAAGATCAATCATCTTATTATATATTTTGATGTTAAACCTATTTTAATATGTCCTATTTCCGTATAATTTTTTTATAAAAGATGTAATTTTCAACTTGAAAACTACCCATTAATTAACTATACTAATATTCATTTTTCAAAGCTCTTTTTATTGGAAAATTATAATTTGTAAAAATAAATTTCACTATTACAATAATTTTATTTTTTATTAATGAGCCCATTCGTTGCCAAAGACATCACCATCAGACTAGAAATATACTAATATTGTTTTCTAAAACACACTGTTTACAATACTTACGGTAAATTGTTCATTATTATTAATTACAAAATATTTTTTTACTGACGGAATCATTGTTGCTAAGACACGAATGATGAATTGTTAATCTTGGACAAGAGTCAAAATAAGTTTATGTTGTAAAGCAGGTAGGTTGATGGAACTTTTACAGTTAGTGGTATGGCATTGGCATTTAGGCTAAATTAAAATATTTACTTTTAGAAGCAAATTTTAGTGTTTTGTTATCACATTAGGAGGTGACCAACAGAGATTGAGGAGAAATGTTTAAACGACAGCATAGGTTGAGTTGCACATCAAATTAGAAAAAATAAATGGTGATAGTTTAAAATATTCAACCTTGAGCTTGAAGAAAAATCACTATTGAAGATGTTCATTGAACTATTATATATAGCAGTAAGTTGTGCATATAGAATGCTATTTTAAATTAATAGTGTTTTTCAGGTATCATATATTTATGATTAGTTAATGTAATCTTATTTCAGTCTGATTTGAATATTAATTTAATTGTGTTTTAACATTTTTTCGTTGATATCGTGACCTTGACAGCGCCTAATTGGTTATATTAATTTAACCCTGTTAACATTTTTATATTTAGTAGAAGTTCAATTTGTTGTACCCGATTCTAGGATCTAGGTTAAAATGTAGATAATTATTAAAGTAGATATGTTAATTAGTAGAACGTAGTTTTATAACATGTTTGTCTAGATGTAATTTAGTTTTTAGCACTTGAAAAAGGTTTGGGTTTTACCAAATCGAAACGTCGTGATTGGTAATTTTCACGTAATGATGGCAAATGTCCAACTACCTTTGTCTCCCTCAGCAGTAAGTTGTCAAACATTGGTAGTGTGCCTGAAATTATATTTTTAAAGCAACTGTTTATGATGTCTGATGATCACCGAGGAATCAGATTGGGGATATGTTGAAACTAGCTGTCTCGTGAAAACTATTACACCATAAAACATTAAAAGCCGACACATCATTTAACTTCAAAGATGTCAAGCAGTAGCTGTCTTGAGAAAACATGAACATGAATTCTCTCACCATTCGTTCTCGGATGTCAACAAATTAGACATACGACATGAAATGCAATAACTCATATGGAAGTCAGGCTGTGTTGAAAGCAATAAATGTACAGATAGAATATACATTTAATGCGCATCCATTATGCTACAACAGGGTTACCACTATTGCAAAAGAAGTGATTTCAATTTCCTCTTCGTCGATGGATTAAATTACAAACATTTATACATAATTTATTTTAAAAAATCTCCTTCGCGCTTCCAGTAGGAGGTTTACCGGTCATACGGAGCAAAACTCTCCTTCATGCTTCTTCCTACTGGAGGCTCACCGGTCATATGAAACAAAACTCTCCTTCATGCTTCTTCCAGTAAGAGGCTCACTGGTCATATGAAACAAAACTCTCCTTCATACTTCTTCCAGTAAGAGGCTCACTGGTCATATGAAACAAAACTCTCCTTCATACTTCTTCCAGTAAGAGGCTCACTGGTCATATGAAACAAAACTCTCCTTCATACTTCTTTCAGTAAGAGGCTCACTGGTCATATGAAACAAAACTCTCCTTCATACTTCTTCCAGTTGAGGCTACCGTTGACAACTCTCCTTCATACTTCTCCGGAAGGCTCCGGTATATGAAACAAAACTCTCCTTCATACTTCTTCCAGTTGAGGCTTACCGGTTATATGAAACAAAACTCTCCTTCATACTTCTTCCAGGAGGCTCACCGGTCATATGAAACAAAACTCTCCTTCATGCTTCTTCCAGTAGGAGGCTTACCGGTCATATGAAGCAAAACTCTCCTTCATACTTCTTCCAGTAGGAGGCTCACCGGTCATATGAAACAAAACTCTCCTTCATACTTCTTCCAATAGGAGGCTTACCGGTCATATGAAACAAAACTCTCCTTCATGCTTCATCCAGTAGGAGGCTCACCGGTCATACGACAAAACTCTCCTTCATGCTTCTTCCAGTAGGAGGCTCACCGGTCATATGAAGCAAAACTCTCCTTCATGCTTCTTCCAGTAGGAGGCTCACCGGTCATATGAAGAAAACTCTCCTTCATGCTTCTTCTCACCGGTCATATGCAACAAAACTCTCCTTCATGCTTCTTCCAGTCCACGAACTCCAGCTGCCCATAACTGGTGCAACAGTGTCACATGATGCACACAGTCAAAAGCTTTGGAGAGGTCGAGGAATATTCTTATCATATGTTCTCGTCTCTCCAAGCCATCGATATAATTGGAGAGTTGTAGCTGAAACATTACGAGTACTTACTAAACACAACATTCAACGCATATTTATATTTTTGTGAGTTACTGATTATATAAGTCCAACAATATTCAATTTTACACAAATAAATAATAAAGCAGATTTTACAGTTGTTTTAGCTTAAGAAAGAATATAAAATCGAACCAGTGCGATTCACAAGTAAATTTTCTTATTTGTCCCCTTTATTAAGTATTTACTGGTTGGGGTGAAGTAAAAGAGTGATCATGTATGTAGTAATGAAATTTTAAATAAAATATAAATAAGATATTTATTTAAGGTCAATTACTGCATTATTCTAAAAAGGTTACATATATGATTTTTGTTAAATAACCACACTTTTAAGTCAATTTTGAAACACCTTAGCGTTTCGAAAGTCTTTATGGCGATCACGAAGAAAATTATAGTTTCTGTACCTGCCCTTCCGTACCACTAACGTACCCCCTCCAGTACACCAATGCGCAAGATATATGTGCAGAAGGTTGATGAGTCTTTTGTTAGTTGTCGGACTATAACCCACCCCCTCCAGTACACTAATGCGCAAGATATATGTGCAGAAGGTTGATGAGTCTTTTGTTAGTTGTCGGACTATAACCCACCCCCTCCAGTACACTAATGCGCAAGATATATGTGCAGAAGGTTGATGAGTCTTTTGTTAGTTGTCGGACTATAACCCACCCCCTCCAGTACACTAATGCGCAAGATATATGTGCAGAAGGTTGATGAGTCTTTTGTTAGTTGTCGGACTATAACCCACCCCCTCCAGTACACCAATGCGCAAGATATATGTGCAGAAGGTTGATGAGTCTTGTGTTAGTTGTCGGACTATAACTCCCCCCCCCCCCCCCCGTGTTGCGCGAGAGTTGATTCGGCCCGGTGTAGCAGTTAATCAAATTTATGTCTGGTAAATCCTCCCCTCTCTGTCTAGCACTTAATCTCTTTTCTTGTTTCTGGTCTTGGCAACTTGGGTTTAATCAGTTACTGGGTTGTTGTACTGGCTCACCAATTACCTACGTTTTCTTTCTACAAAACACACAACCTATTTTTCTATTTAAATAATTATAGTAAAAAGATAATATATTTTCAAATAACATTAAGCCATGTAACTATTATTAATATCTTTCCATGACATTTCGCTTGCATATTCTTTAGTTCATTTTAAAGGGTGATCGATCGAAAATCAATTTTGAATTTTGTTTTTAATCAGACTGTTAGTATCCATGTAAGTAATAAATGTGCTATAGGAAAAAATTTAAAAAAATTTTTATGGAGATATGGCTGCCTAAAATGACTAATTTGGCCGTTTTGGTGCTTAACTCATGAAAAAACCGTGTGATATATTTTATTAACATTTTAAAGATATATATATATATATATATTTTAAGATTCCAATTATTTTTGTATAGATGAAATTTGTACAAATTTTGAGTAGAAATTTGTACATTCATCATTAGCTAAAAAAGTAGATTATAATAATATATATAAAATTCATTGTTAGAGTTTACAATAAATGGAGTTATGACCGAACTTTCGGGGTGGGGAAGGGGGGCTATTAGGAGGGAGGGGAAATACATTGTTTGTTGTTGAGTCAGGATTTTTACTACTCTTAGCGGCTGTTGCGATAAAATCTAGAACTAAATTATTCCCTAGAGCGCTAAACTGGCGCCCGGACGAACACCTTTAATTGTGTTAATTAGTAAACGTTATATTATATATTCAGGTATATATAAATTCTATTTTATTTCATAATTCGCAAAAAAATGCGTACTAAATTAAAATATATCCATTCTTAGTGCAGATTTTAGGTTATTAATTGCCTTTATTTTAAATTGTAGAAAGGTGGAGGCATTTTCCTCCAAATGAATATTTTTTACTGATTGAATCTCCTTTTGAGATTCTTTTTATCAAGATTATTACTGTAAGGACATATGTTGATTGAAACGGCTGTTTTTGCTCACTAAAGTGGTTGCGAAATGGTGCCGTGCAGTTCTTTTGAACGTCTCTATTAATTGGGAGTCAAGGTTCGCACCGGTTATATCCGCCAACGTCCCGGGGCCTGCTTTGGATCACTATTGCCACTGAGTATAGTCTGTTTTTGTCTTTCTTTCAATTTGGCATTAAGGTTAATCGCCTCTATAGAATGTAATTTATCTATTTTTTTTAATTAAAGGATACACTAAAAAAACGTCTATGCTCTGTTTCAAACTAACGAAGGTGAATTTACGAATATCGTGAAATAGTTGCTTACATTTCGATCGATAATGTGGATAGTGATTACCAACGTTTAGACTGTCTCGGATTTGATAAATGAGAAAAAAATGATTTGGTCCGTATTATGTCAACTAAGCAGATTTCAGGAAACCCCTGAAACATTTTCCACGAAATTTGAACAATAAAGTAAAAGCAAAGAAAAATTAAAATAAGTGAGACCTTTACTGCTTATTTAAATAAAAAAACCTCACACACAGATAGGAAACACTAAAATACAGGTCGTTATTGTTTGGTTTGTGTGTTTTCAGTTCTGTGTTTTTTTTTTAATATTTTATTAATAGTTAATGTTACTATTCATAGTTAGTGTCTTGTTGTGAATTGTTTGAGGATTCTTGGAAACTGCTAATAAAGGTATTTTATCAAAGTTGTACTGTTTCTCTTTGTGCTGTATATGTCGTAGGTTGGCTTTTTCTCTGATGATAGATTTGAAATGGTTAAGTCCGAAATTGTATGAACGATAAGGACGACATATCCCGCAATTATCTAAAATCAGTTAGTTAATTATTATCAATATCAGTCAATATCGATATTTGATACTGTCGTGTATTTGGGATTTTTATTCTTTAATATGTGTTGATCATTATTGAGATAGTTGAGTGAGAACCACACCGACTTTGATTTCAAAGTGTTAATGTATTGAAGTATACAAGCAGTGGACGAGAACAAAGCGTTTGTCTGCAGCAGGAACTCGCACAAGTGTCAGCAGCTATGCAACGCCAAGAGAAACCATCGAAGAATACAAATGAATGACCACCATATTGCTCATAGTATAGGGGAGACCTGCGTGCTTATCACCTAGTTTTGTCCATCGAAAATGTGTTCGATGCACTGCCCAGCGGAAAGTCCATTGCGTGCGGACTGTGCGTGCAATTGTTTAAGGGGAGGAATTTAATGGCTGTGTGATATAAATAATGAATCAAATTCTAACGTCAAACAACTTAAGCGTTTCGTAATATCGATTCGGTTTCCGACGGCCAAAGAGATCGAAAATATTGAGTCGGAAATAAATGTTTATGTGTTACTTGTACATGTCAAACTAACATGACTTCCAAATTAGTAGGCGTTACAATGCGTGGCTCTGGTGGGATGCCTAGCACGCGAGCCACGCTCTACTATATACCACAGACATCAACCGACAACCTTTGGGGAGCGACAGGTGTGGAATCACTACGCCATGGAACAATCTGTTTACTTTCCAGCGGCAAATCACGTCGTATGACACTGAATTGTTACCGGACCAGCTCATGTACGACTAATATTGCCTCTCCGTGTTTGACGTGTCTTACCATCGTCACTTTGTGACTTGTCCTGACATTCGTGCGTAAAATATAACGATTTCGGGCTTGTCTATAAATTGTTAACCCTTTGAAGTATTGCACCTATTTCTGTGAAAACGTCATCAATTCGAGCCAATTTGCAGGCTTCGGGGGGGGGGGGGGGTTATAAAAATATGTTCTAAATAAAACGGGGAATCATTTTATGCCATATACAATTTTATATTTTGAATGTTTTGTTTTATTATTGTAAACTATCTATTTCTGCCTAACACGCACTACAATAAAAATATGGTTTCTGTGTCCAACTTTACTTTTTTACAAAGACAATTTTACGGTCTTGAAAATGCATTTTAAAGAGCCTGTAATAAGAATTATTTACTTTTTTCAATTTATAAACTAATGTGCTTTGTTAGATGTTGTGCTTTTTGTCTAACTGTTACTGTCTAACAATTAAAGTGAAATGTATTTTTCTATTCTGATTTTTTTGTTTCGTAATATTTACAGTATATAGCAAAGTTCTTATAAAAAGAATGTACTTACTCATATTACCTACAATGACTGCTAGGGAATTTTCAGTTACCTGAAACATTTTTGTTACTGTAGAAAAATTAAAATCGTAATTATATACAGATGATTCAACCATTCTACTACGTTTGAGAAGTTTTATTCACTTTAATCATTCTCTTCGCTCACTGCCTTCTGCACACTTTACTCTCTTTTTAGTGTTTATAAGACTCCAAAAGTGTATAAAAGCAGTGCGGATGAAAACAATTGCTCCCTGGGCACCACTTGGACACCACGACACTGACCTCTGACAGGACACAGCTTCCTGGGAGGTGTGTAAGTGTATGCTGTCAACTAGGCACATTTCAACTTATCCTTCTAACAGAGTTCTAACTCAAGAATTTCAACCATGAAATCGCTTCGTGACATTTGGCAGTGTTATATTTGTATAGCACACATGTGTTCAATAAACAAGTACCTAACACCTTTTTAAAAAATATTCTTTCAATATTTAAATGTAGTTCTGCTAACTGCATTATTTAGTATTGAGGGCGTTTTGAGAGATTGTAAAGCTTAGTGCCTTTTCGAAGGACCAACTACATCCACGTTAGTAAAGGAAACACTACAAAAGACGTTACCACGAACGATCACAGGGAGATGCGTTTTATAAGTAAAAAGTAATCAAAAGGAACCAACTGTACCTTTAGAGAGATAGTACATATCTTGGAGCGAAGAACTGAGAAGATGAGAGTTGAGATGACCGTAGAGATGGATCCACCAGGCCTGGGATATCGATGTTGTCCAGCGGCCAGTTTGGAGCTCAACACAACACTGTTTAGAGTTTACTTTGAATAAAATGCTGAGTAGATCGAGAGAAAAGAGATTGAGAAACAAAAAAAACAAGATAACTGACTAATGAAACCAAAATTATACACTATAAGAGAGGGTCACGGCAATCACGACGCGAGATCCGAGCGAACCGTTCCGCATAGCATCATGAGTTCAACTGGGGTTTTAATTTTAGGTATACGGGTGAAGCGTTTTGACGGGGTTCACACCACCGGTTACAGGGGTTAGACAATGTCACCTGATATTTTACTTTTGGCATGTGCATAGAGGCCAGTAATATTATTCAAATTTCAATATTGTAACATGTGAATATGTTATGAGTACCGTATGTGAATAACAATTTATGCTTAAGAGATTATAAAAACAGATAAGAGTAACAAACTATTAAATTACTTAATTATGAATTACAAGTAACTATATGTACAATAACTTATACTAAGTATGGAACATGAATAGTGATATAAGGATTTATCCTTATCTACTCTACCCATATAAAGATCGTAGTCGTTAATTAGTATTGGTTTGGATGTTTGCGTGCCACTTGTGTTAGCATTAGCCTTGTCCTCTGGACGACAGCTTGTGGACAGTAGTCAAACTGGTTTATTTTTTCTTATCTAACCAATAATACTTTTCCTTTTCTGAAATAAACACTTCCTTGCTTGTTCAGTTTTTTATTGAGGACATTTTTTGACAGATCTTCGGTATTTTTAATAACTGAACCAGTTAGATATGTTTCTTGCGAAATGAACTCTTTTGCTAATAATAGGATACGCAATATCAGTAAATAAGTAAGTTAGATTTTCTAAGAAGGGGCAGGACTGCCTGTGTGAAAGGGATGCGGCGTTTTGATCCGTGGGGTAAGGTACAGACCGTCACTACTAATCACTTTGCCGCTCATGCGGCGTTTTTTGATCCGCGAAAGTCAAAGTGGAAGGGATGGTGACAGTGAGGGACAAGGAGGGATAAGAGGAATTTTGGGGTTATTAGCTCAAAATACAGTTGTACGTTACCTCGTATACCAACGATTACTTTTGGAGCAGCCTCCATAGCACAACTTGTTACAATGAACAGTTCAAGGTGCAGACTGAAGGCCCAGTTTCCAAAGGAGAATTCTTGATTGAGAGTCTGCTATGTATATTGGATGTATTCCCATAGCAGCAATGTTAACATTGAAACCAAATAGTTTGATTGTTTATCATCCAAATTTTGTGAATGAGGTGTCATTTTAAACGTAACAAGAATACAGTACCTACTGCTTTTAAAAGCTATATTTTTAATATACATCGTGGTTTTTCTGAAAAAGAGTGAGATTAAAATGTATTACATAACATTTGTATCAATTTTGTTCACTTGTTTATTCCATTTTGTTTGGCTACATAACATACATAAAAAAGTTTACTTTTTTCGTAATTATTTACTTGGTGTTAATTATGGTTAGGCTTATATAACAATTAAACAACCATTAAATTTAAACAAAACTGCGGGTAAAACTGTTGCCCCACTTCGAGGAAGTGACTAAAACATATTATGATTGTTATGTTTATTTTAAAATTAGAGAAACACAACACGTTTTTTAAATTAAGGTTTGAATATACACAATAATAGAAATTTACTTACATAAATTTCCTCAAAATAAAAATACACATAAGCATGAAACAAGAAATTCGAATCAACTGAAAATTATACAGTGTAAATACTCAACAACACAAAAGAATCATAAATTTATGGATATTAAATTATATAATAGATTGCCTTATAATTTAATAAATCTAGAAGTGAAAAAATTGTGTACTACTATTTATTAGAAGAATGTTTATAGAAAATTGAAGACTTTTTTTTAATTCAACTGTAATTTATATGCACATTTTACTCAACTTTTATTATACTTATTATATTATACTATATTATATATTGTAATACCTCATTTGAGATTTGATGTTATTATATTAGGCTTAACGTGAGTTAAATTATAAAATAAACAAGTGGCGTTTAGGTTTAGTTTTTATTGTAACTAATATTATTCAACGAATTTAATTCAAGGACGCTCAAAATATCACGTAGTAGTTTGGCAGAATTCACTTTTATTGATTGCCATTTAAATTGGTCCGTTTATTTTTTTCACCTTTAATGTACTTATATAATTTTATTCATTGTCTAAAATACGGACAGTAGGCGTCGGTTTACCTAAACGTTACACATTTACTCGTTAATGGACGTTAATTTTAATGTTGATTTTATTTATACAATTACTATCTGTCATTTAGTTATAATTTGGATTTTTAACTAACTTATATAGATTTATTAGAAAGCATAATATTATGTTTACTTTCTAAATTTAATTGCAATTGTAACAGGTCCACCAAATTGATGAATAAATTAATTAACTAATTTAAATAAATAATAAATTGTTGTATTAAAGAAAGGGATACATTTAATTGGAATAAATAAAGAATGTTCAAATAATACTCGAAAATCACTATAGGCACGTGACAGGCCACCCAAGAGGACAGACAGAGGCGTCTATATTAGAAACACCCTGACAGATGTTTTCTAAGAACTCAAAACAACAACATTCCTGGTTGTGCTCGAGACAAACCGAATACCAACAAAACGGAATATAGAGTTGCGACAGGAGTAGACATGAAAGTCAGTTGGAATTTTCCATATAGCCCCCACCCCGGGTCTCAAGCGGAAGACAACGCACAAAATACGAATTAGCAGACGATATGTTGGTGAACTCTCAAAAAAAGGAAACACGATATTGGTTTACAAAATAAAGTAAGGGGAATGCCACGCGGATGACCGAAACCAAGGAACCACGCGCTCTGGCCCTCGGCGTCACTCCTGGCACTGACTCTTTAGACGACAGACCTACAGGACACTACCACTCCGATGTCCTCGGAACTTCAATTGTTTGAGAATTTTCAACAAATCGTTTAAGTTCCAATGCGGTATTGTAAAGTAATGAAGTGAACCCAGAACGATAGTTACCGTAACAGTAAAGTTTTTAAGTGTAATTTTAATCCGAAAGTTGAATCGGTGCGCGTAGTTGCTCAACGAGGACCTCATGTATTACCAGATAAGTCTAGTTTAGAATAAATAATCAAATAATATTTTGATAAATTACATTAGTAACAATAATTAAGTAGAATTGGAATGTTATTATTGACTATTTAAATGAAATTGAGAAAATAATTTTAAATGATCATGTCAAATAAAAATTAAAGTTATAAAGTAAATCTTGATGTTTGTATTATACAGCCTCACCGAATTACTCACATTAAAACCCTGAGAGAGAGATTTCATTAAAATTAAAGAAATTCAATTTATTAAAAATTTTGATTAAATAAATTGAGCAAAAGTAATTAATGTAACATCACATAGATGTGCATTGGTTACACAATGTAACGGAGGTTGTTGAAAAAATAAAGCTTACGGGGATGATCATTATTATTAAATAATGTAATTGTTATATTAAAAATTTAAATTAATTGAAAGCGTTTCGTAGCCATTGATCGACAAAGTTGTAATGTACATAGCCAATAATGAATAGTAAATAAATCACGCTGGAAGTAATCACGGTCTGTTTCAAACATCTAGCAACTGGTATAAGAGTCAATACGATTGCAGAGTCAGTATACCTAAAGCAAATATATCTGTTTTTGTTAGGTAAAATGTTTCTGCTGAGTGACTGGCATGTAACCACCCGGTTGTTCACTCACAAATTCCCCTCTGCTGCCTTCTCTCCCTGTTCTGCAGTCTCACCTTCAAATTCGCGGATCAAAACGCCGCCCAGAGGAGCAACTAATTAGGTTGACACTTTTATGACGATCTGTGCCTGACCTCACGGATCAAAACTCCTACACCCGTGGGAAAGAAACTATTGAAATTTGTAATACACATCTTTGCCACTGTTGAGTTCAGGATGCATTTAAATATCCTGTCCTCTAACCGCAAACTTCAAAATTTTAAATCCAAAATCTTGCTTCCTTATATTGGGCAAAATGCAGAATCGCAGTCCTGTTCTTCATGTCAGTCATGCTTTCATCGGCGCGAATGTTTTGAAAACTGGGTAAAATACAAATTGAAAGCATGTTTGACAGCATCCTCGTCCTATTGCAATGTAAACATCAGCAGCAATATGGATCATAAATGTTGTTAGATTAAATGTACAGCGGGCCATTGTGTTATTGAACCAAGAAATTACTTCAGATGTTCGTCTATCAAAATAGTCTACTACGTTCTTCTTCATTGTTAGACTCATATTTATCAAAATACCTTTGTAGTCGGACTTTTTAAATTCGGAAATACTAACTGGAACCAATTTTCTAAGCATATAATTAGAAGTCAAGGCGCCAGTGTTTGATTTTTCTTGCATAAACATTTGTTAAATTTAAAAGCATGATCCAAACTTTTTGCATAAAAACTAGTTGAAGTAACTTATTGCAGGTGCATTCCTTGCAGGACAATTCTTTATGCCTGCATTCTTGACCCTCAATGTTGCAGAGAAATCGATTGTGTTCAAACTTTTCTTTATATATATATATATATATATATATATATATATATATATATATATATATATATATATATATATATATATATATATATATATATATACTTACAGATTTGTTAACTGTGGGTAACCATTGGCCTATCTCTTATCATATAAAGTAACTATTAACGATGTTTTAGACGTCGATAGTAATTTGCGAGCGGCGGCAATCGGCAGCTCGCACGTCGAAGAAATGAAGGGAGTTTTAATCACTATTTAATACGGAAGCCGAAATGTTATGCACATTCGCTGACAGTAAAATTTAATTAAAATGTTATTTAATAATTAAATGCATTGAAACATGCAAATGCTAGTAATAAATCTGTAAATGGGACCACAAGGATTAAAGGGTTTGGAAAGCATTTTTGTTTTTCGGACATTGTGGATTGGCTCCTAAAGTCGGAGCTTCCAAACTACAAATATATCAATTTTAATAGAACATTAGTAAAGTACTAACAAAACTAAGAAAAGTGATATAAAACACGATGTGCTTTGATTATAAGTAATGGTCGAAAGTTATTTTTTAGCCGGAATACTGTATGATTTGTTAAATGTTTTACATTTCTCATACAACGTTATCATGATACGATATTATTTTAAGAGTACTTTGAAATAAGGTACGGTACTCTTGCCTTCTCCCATAGTCGTGCAGTGTGCAGATATGGGACATGGGACAACAAGACTGGTTAGGACATTGAACTTGTTGATGACTAACCGTAGTCTAATATGTGCGCTAATATTTTTCCGCGAAGGGATTGGTGATTCACCACTCTTAGCAGTAATGGTTGTCCAGGGTGCCAGGGTAGTTTTCAGTTAGATGTGGATACTTCCCGGGATAACTTGTAACGAATACATTACACATAGTTGGTTTATTTATTATTTTTTTAATTGTTTAAATAGTTTAATTTTTTTCCAAGTGATATTTTTTTGTTTAGTGAATGTTTTAATTTTTTGTGCACGATTATGCCGCCATCAAGTGAAAAACGTGGGTTTACTTATAACTCTCAAGCCAGAACTATAATTGCATCGGTGTTACATTACTTTGAGCGGGAACGTGACAACAAAGGTCCATTATTAGATGTGAAAAAAGTATCTGAAAGAGTGGTCGCCGCATGTAACATTTCACGAAGAACATTGGTGCGGATCAAGTCGCAACTAAAACAAGCAGTGGAAAATGAAGGAAACTCTAGTGTCAACCCTCAAAGTTTTGAAGAAACGGATCAATCACCAATACCTGAATCAGCTGTAAGTAATAAATCCAGGCAAAATACTCCTAGACCTACCATCCCTAAGCTTACTACCCCAAGAAGAAGAAAACCATACAAGTCAATAGTTACACAGCTAGACGATTTTGAGAAAACTGCAATTAGAAACCACGTTTTTAGCTACTACAGACGCCGAGAAGTCCCTACCCTCCGAAAGTTAAAAGTAAGTTTACGAACAGCGGGTTTGTTTGATGGTTGTATACGAACACTGGCAAAAATTTTGAAAACTATCGGATTTAAATGGAAAAAGTTAGACAATAGAAAAGTTCTCATGGAGAAACCCTCAGTTGCTCTTGCTAGGTGCCGATATTTGCGAAAAATTCGGGAAATTGACTATAAAAAAGTTATTTTTCTAGATGAAACATGGATCAACGCCAACACTTCGAAAGACTCAGGATGGACAAATGACAGTGTAAAGTGTTCTGTAAATGCCCCTTTAGGAAAAGGAAAACGTTTAATAATTTGCCATGCAGGAGGCTTTAACGGCTGGATCAAGTCGCCACCTCTGATATTCCAGTCAAAAAAAAAACGGTCGAATATCACGAGGAAATGAATTCCGAAGTCTTTGAGGGTTGGTTTTTTGAGGTTCTCCTGAAGTCTATTCCAGCTGGTTCGACAATAGTAATGGACAACGCACCTTACCACTCTCAAGTAGCCAACAAAGCGCCAACATCTGGCTCACGAAAGTGTGAAATGGAGGAATGGCTGAAAACTCGCGGCATTTCATATTCACCAGACATGCGGAAGCCAGAACTATACAGTCTTGTAAAGCTGCATAAGGAACAAAGAAAATCTTACGTAATAGATAAAGAAGCCTGTAAGCGTGGGTTTAAAGTAATCAGACTGCCACCGTACCACTGTAATTACAATCCAATTGAGCTGGTTTGGTCAACTTTGAAGCGGTATGTAGCAGCAAGGAATACTACATTTAAATTGAACGATGTTCAGGATTTGTTTATGGAAGCTGTAAACTCCTTCACCTCAGAAGATTGGCGCAAATGCGTTGAACACGTCAAGAAAGAAGTCGAGGCAGACTGGACAAACGAAGGACTTGATGACGTCAGTGTCCAAGAACTAGTCATTAATCTGGCCCCTGGTGAATCGGATGACAGTGACTGGGATACCAGCGATGACGATGACGATCTGGGAGTGTCACCTCTAGAGTAATCAGGTAAAATAAAAAATAAAATCTATTTACCTAGAAAATTTTATTGGACGTAATATATATGATTACAAAAAGGGTATAAAAATATGATAATAGTATACAGTAAAACAAAATAATTATCTTCAAATTTACAGAGACTTTAAACGTTTTTTTTTTTAATATAAGTAGAGTATAATAAGATATTACTACTTCTTTATTAGTCATGACAATAAGGTTGCGATGATTGATGAATAGCGGGTACTGTAACATTTCAATGTATGCTTTAAAACATTTTAATGTCATTAGAACTAGTAATAAAATATAACGAATGGTAAAAAATTAACTGCAATCTTAAAATATTGTATATTGGTTTTAGCGCGATTTTGTTTTATTTCAGTGTCACACGGAAACAACATGGAAGATAAATGGAAAATGCTCAACTTCTGGACACTAAATACTTTGGCTTGAAGAAGATTACTGGGAGTAATATAAAATAATGTTGATTTATTAATCAAATAAACTGTAAAGTATGTAGTGTTGCCTATTTAATGATATTTTGGCTGATTAAATAGTATGCGATAACATAGTTTTAAATTATTCTACCTTTTTTCAAAGAACTCTTAAAATAATATTGTATCAAGATTAGGGAATTATGAGAAATATAAAACATTTAACAAATCATACAGTATTCCGGCTAAAAAATAACTTTCGACCATTTCGTTATTTATAATCAAAGCACATCGTGTTTTATATCACTTTTCTTAGTTTTGTTAGTACTTTACAAATATTCTATTAAAATTGAGATATTATGAGAAAGTAAAAAAAGTTAATAATTCTATTAGAGGGGCTAGTTGGTGACTCATTATGGAAACAGCCGCGAGCGCCGGGGGGAGGAAAGGACAGACACAGGTAGCTGGCGGGTCCGTGCGCCACCCTACCGTATACAGACTGTAGGGATGTCAAATATTTTCAACACATCGATATATCGTCTTATCGATAAATCGCAAAACAAATATCGATCTAACGACAGTATCGAAAGAAAAATATCGATATATCGGGTAACCGATATATCGAATTGTAAATGATTTATCTGTTTATAATTATGCATTAACTCTTATATCATGACCAAAAATGCACGTTCATGTTTTGCTGTCCCTATTTAGACTAGCCTAATAAATGTAAAAATTAAATATATTTATGTACACGAAACAAGTTGTGGTATGTGGGGTTGAATTTAAAAAAATCAAAATAAGAATAATTATAGCTTTAATTAATATGTTAATCGTACAAAAATAACGTTGTTATTTTTCATTTGCACGTCTAAAATTACATTAGGCTTCTTATAAAAACTAAAAATTAAACAATTTAACTCACTAAACCTACTTCCAATACTTGTCAGGTAAATCATTTAAAAATAAAAGTTTTTAAAATCGATTTCCCACGTAGTCTATATCGTTTTTCCGCACTAAATAAAGATACTCTATTCTTTCAATGCACATTTTTTACGCATAAGAGGTAATTTAAATTTGTTTTTCTCGAATCGTGACGATTTTGAAGAGATAGAATAACGTCAATATTTATTGATATGATATATCAGACCAAAATATCGATATGGTGGATATTATCGAAAGAAAATATCGATACTAATATATCGATATATCGAAACACATTTATCGATATTTCCGATATATCGTCACCATCCCTATTCCAATTGCCTCAGAAATGCTTGGTAAACACCGGAAGACATGAGATGCAACTTTTCTATTTACCAGCCCGGGAATCGAACCTGGGAACATTCGTACCATTCGACCATCGGGCCCTTTTAAACATACTATTCGAATGAAAATTTATTAAGAAACGAAATGTCAAATTGTGCCACCCACGATCAAAAGGTTTCCAATGAGATTCCTTATTAGTGTATCTAACACACTGCTGACGATCAGACAGATAAGTGCCTTAGTAATTGTATCGTGATATAAAATTATGAAAATCCATATCGTATTTCAAGCTTGTTTCACATTTTTTGTTTCAGAAATGTCAATAGTTGTAAAATTAGGAGAAGTAAGGGGAATCTTTGCTGGCTGTGCATACTAGTTATTTTAGGTGTATTAGGTATGAAGTCATTCCGTATTAATTAATTAATTTATCAGGATATCACTTATACAATTAAGAGTTGTTGTGGGTATGTGCGTGTTTTGTTAGATTAATAGCGTTAATTAAATCTTATGCAGTTGTTTGAGAAATCCCCATTCAAGAGGACGAACGATGAACTAACTGTGAATTCCCCAGGGGAAGAAGATATTGATGCATGCCAACGGCGCCGTGCCTTCTGTACTGAGCACGAGGTCCCCACGTGGACCATTGTTGGACGCACGTGGCCACCGGAAATGCCGCCATATTGAATGCTGGTATTGTGTGCGGGTGTACGCTGCCGCGTTACGTATGCATACAGTGAATTGACGTTTATTAGGTAGGGCCAGAGGGAAGGGGGATCGGTCATTGCCCTCTAACCCTTCTTTTCTGTCTTCAAAAACGTATCACTGACCTTTCATACAGGGAATACAACGTTGGGGGATGATACAAACTCTTCGTGTTGACCAAGAATCGTGAGGCAAATTGGAGCCCATACAATATGAGTGCACAATAAGGAACATGAGGCTGATGTGACCTCTATCCTTTGGTACTATGACCTTTATTTGTCCTTCCGCACAAGGACCTTTCTCTGTCCTCTCATCCAAGAACCTTTTTATGATCTCCCGTCGCATCCTTTCTCTGTCATCCCGTCCACGGACCTTTCAATGTTATCCCGTCCCGGACCTTTCTCTTTCCTCCTATCCTTTAACATCATTGTACTTCCGTTCCAGGACCTTTCACTATCCTCTCGTCCTATTAATAAAAATTAAAATATTATTAATAGTTGAGGAATTAATGCGCACCAGTCTAATAGACAAACAAACAAATAAATAAGTTACATAAGATTAACTATAGTGACGTAATAGAAACGTACACAAAAAAAGTAAAAAAAAAACATCAATACGATCCAGTTGTTCAAGTCACGTTTCAACCTCATTGTTTCGTTGACAATAGAAATGAACCGCAATTGTTGGACATTCTCGACAACTCGCCCCACCTTGTAGCGGTGCAACGGCACAATGTCTTGTCGCTGCGGTTTCCTTTTATCCAACCCACGTGATAAAATAGTATGGGTGAGCGAATACAAGTTATATAACAACCATATCGTGTTTAACAGTTTATTATAAAAACGATAGCAATCCATAGCAATAGCTAAACAGGTTTAATTATACCAACATTTCAGACGACCTCATAATTTTTTATTGTTTTAGTGCTTAAGTAAGACACGTTGCTTGTGCTTCTTAGATATTTATTTATGTGGTGTACTAAAACCTCGATAGTTCGACGCTGTGTGGACTACGGGGTGTCGACGTATCAAAATTGTGAACTATAAGGAATTTGTGGTAAACATGAAAAAAAAAATGATTTGTATAAAGAAATTGTGTATGTTCTTCATGAATAGATAACAATAATAGTTAAAGAAAGTAAACACAAGCTATATATTTACTCAACTGTTATTAAAGTACGGATATTAGATTACTTACAAGGTGCAAGAACTAACCGACCAAATGTTAATTGGTCGGTAGCGTAGTTAGTTCAATCCCAGCTTCATGTGCTAAAGGTTGTCAGTTCGATCCCAATCGGAGTCAATACATTTTGAGAAGGATCAGCTGATAACCACCGGCTGTTCATTTGTCATTGGGCTATAAATTAATGACACTTTCTAAGGAATAGTCGGCCTTAGTTTGTAACAATGACTACATTCGCTCATCACACTCATTCGAAATCCATATTCGCCCATATCTTGACGATCGGCGTCTTATTAATAAAATAAAAAATAAATAAATAAATAAAATAAATTCGTAATTTTTAACTGTTATTCACTTTGACGGTGTTATTTCATTGATCTGCACTGGGCAGACTCGCACACAACCAGCCACGAACAGTAATTTTACCGTTGTCTTAACTATAGGGACTGTCGAAACATTAAGTGTCGAACTATCTAGGTTCTAATGTATTATTATTTATTCAACGCAGCTATTAATATGTAAAAACCTTTATAACAAAATTTCAAAATTTAATCCATGATTTATTTAATTTTTTTTTTTTACTTGTTTTCATAATAAGTCATTATCAATGTTATATGTACCTATATATTTCTTGTAAATATATAAATTTTTATTTTTATCGTAAAAACTGTTATAAAAATGTACTTACTCATATTACCTACAATGACTCTGCTGTGGAATTTTCAGTTACATGAAAATGTTTTGTTACTGTAGAAAAATTAAAAATGTATATATATACAGATGGATTAAACAATTCTACAGTGTTTTAGAAGTTTTATATTCACTCTAATCATTCTCTTCACTTCTGACTTTACTTCTGCATGCTTTACTCTCTTTTTAGTTTTATACTTCAGTAAAACTGGTTAGTTAACATAATGATGAGACTTATAAAATATCAAAAGTTACCAGTACTGCTAATATTTTCCCTCAGGTAGCTTAAAGTTAGAGGAACAATTAATTATTTACTCTCTCTAAATGTATAGTTCGTAATTTATAATTTTGTAATCCAGTTAACGAATTAAGTTGACATTCCAAAAGGAAATAATTATAGTTTAAACCGTAAGTATAGTATTATGAATGTATACAGGTACTCTGTGTAGTACGTCAATGACGAGTTCTCAGATGTATGTCAAAAGCTGTTCAATAGCAAAGTAAGACAAAAGGCCGTGATGCAGATAAAGCAGAGAAGGGGAAATGCTGAGGCTAATGCAAGACTGTATAGAATGAGGGGAAGGGTGGTGAGGGGAAGGAAGGGGGTGAGAAGCCTCTCTGAGTAAGAGGAGGCTTCATTAAAGGAGTTTAAAAATACTTAACACCTGTACTTTCATCTAATTAAGTCAGGTATAAATTGTTGGGGCTTTTCAATTCATAAGATTTCGTGTGAAGCCCGTTAATTTGAGTAATTTACAAAATAAGCTTGTTCATTACTAGATAGAAAGTATGAAAAGCGTTAAAATTATATTTACCTACTTTTAAAACTGACAAAACCCTTCCTTTATAATTGTCGGCACTGGTGGCGCAGTGCTGTAACTCAGCTACTTGGGGACAAAGTGTTTGGGACATTGTAGGCGATAGGTTGGATGCTCGGTCCTCTTAATAACGACATGGCGTCCGCTCAATGGTTGCTATCGGCGTGGACACTACTAGAGAATTTTGGAGTGTCAATGTTGGGTGGTAATCATTGTGCGGATGTTGTGGTGGAGATAACTGAGTATCAGGCTTGTCAATTAGCTGAAAATCAGACCAGCACTACGTGGTTAGGATTTCACGTAAAGTTGTAGGTCCTTAGTTGCCTTGGCTGTTGGGCTATTAATAAATTGCCCTTTCTGAGAAACAGTTGAACTCAGTTAGTAACCAGACTACACTCATCCACACTCATCCTACAATCATATAATCATTCATATTCGCCTTAAAATACCAACAAAGTTGTGTCGGCATCTCATATGTAAGAATGTAAGAACGAGGCTGGACATTTCAGCGTTGCTACCTTCTCGTTGTATTGTATACTTTTCTCAATAGCAATTAAATTATATTCCCTAAGTATAGTTGATTAAATATTAACCTCAGGTTAGACATAAGTATACCAAGCTCAAATTATGTCTTGGTAAATACACATACTGTAAAGTACAGTTATAGTTTTAAATGTCACTGAAGATTAATCAACTCGTTTGCCTACCGATTTCCCTAAGTGTTTATTAACTGATTATGCCTGTATAACCAGATCATGTTGTTCCGAAGATTAATCAACTCGTTTGCCTACCGATTTCCCTAAGTGTTTATTAACTGATTATCCTTGTATAACCAGATCATGTTGTTCTGAAGATTAATCAACTCGTTTGCCTACCGATTTCCGTAAGTGTTTATTAACTGATTACGCCTGTATAACCAGATCATGTTGTTCTGAAGATTAATCAACTCGTTTGCCTACCGATTTCCCTAAGTGTTTATTAACTGATTATGACTGTATATCCAGATCATGTTGTTCCGAAGATTAATCAACTCGTTTGCCTACCGATTTCCCTAAGTGTTTATTAACTGATTATCCTTGTATAACCAGATCATGTTGTTCTGAAGATTAATCAACTCGTTTGCCTACCGATTTCCCTAAGTGTTTATTAACTGATTACGCCTGTATAACCAGATCATGTTGTTCTGAAGATTAATCAACTCGTTTGCCTACCGATTTCCCTAAGTGTTTATTAACTGATTACGCTAGTATAACCAGATCATGTTGTTCTGAAGATTAATCAACTCGTTTGCCTACCGATTTCCGTAAGTGTTTATTAACTGATTACGCCTGTATAACCAGATCATGTTGTTCTGAAGATTAATCAACTCGTTTGCCTACCGATTTCCGTAAGTGTTTATTAACTGATTACGCCTGTATAACCAGATCATGTTGTTCTGAAGATTAATCAACTCGTTTGCCTACCGATTTCCGTAAGTGTTTATTAACTGATTACGCCTGTATAACCAGATCATGTTGTTCTGAAGATTAATCAACTCGTTTGCCTATCGATTTCCATAAGTGTTTATTAACTGATTACGCCTGTATAACCAGATCATGTTGTTCTGAAGATTAATCAACTCGTTTGCCTACCGATTTCCCTAAGTGTTTATTAACTGATTACGCCTGTATAACCAGATCATGTTGTTCTGAAGATTAATCAACTCGTTTGCCTACCGATTTCCCTAAGTGTTTATTAACTGATTATTCTTGTATAGCCAGATAATGTTGTTCTGAAGATTAATCAACTCGTTTGCCTACCGATTTCCCTAAGTGTTTATTAACTGATTATTCTTGTATAGCCAGATAATGTTGTTCTGAAGATTAATCAACTCGTTTGCCTACCGATTTCCCTAAGTGTTTATTAACTGATTAACCAGATCATGTAGTTCTGAAGATTAATCAACTCGTTTGCTTACCGATTTCCCTAAGTGTTAATTAACTGATTACGCTAGTATAACCAGATCATGTCGTTCTGAAGATAGCTGTTAACTCGTTTGCCTACCGATTTCCCTAAGTGTTTATTAACTGATTACGCCTGTGTAACCATATCATGTTGTTTCAGACTTATGTAATCTCCTATTCTTTTAAACTCTTTTTAAAAATGCATATTTTACTGATGTTTTTGCTAAATATAACTTTCCTACTAATAGGGCCTGAGGTTATTTTAATTGTGGGGATCATATCTTTATAATTTCATGGGTTGCTTAAGTAACGTTTTCCGCTAAGAATGATCAATTATTGTACGTTTGTTTACCAGGCAATTTGCTTTGATATTCTTGCATGATTATTACGTCAAGTGTTCATGTTTTTCTATTATATGGCTTACATTTTATTTAGGCTTCATTGATTGTTTAAGTAATGTTTCACGCTAGTATTATTATTCTAACTTGTTTGTCAGACGCCAAGTTTTCATAACTGATTATATTGTACGTATCAGGAGCCGTGTCTGTAGGAAGAATGTGTGTAGTATCAGTAGTCGTATTTGTAAGAAGAGAGTATGGAGTATCAGGAGCCGTGTCTGTAGGAAGAGTGTGTGTAGTATCAGGAGTCGTATTTGTAAGAAGAGAGTATGGATTATCAGGAGCCTTGTGTGTAGTATCAGTAGTCGTATTTGTAAGAAGAGGGTATGGAGTATCAGGAGCCGTGTCTGTAGGAAGAGTGTGTGTAGTATCAGGAGTCGTATTTGTAAGAAGAGAGTATGGAGTATCAGGAGCCGTGTCTGTAGGAAGAGTGTGTGTAGTATCAGGGAGTCGTATTTGTAAGAAGAGGGCATGGAGTATAAGGAGCCGTGTCTATATGAAGAGTGTGTAAAGTATCAAGAGTCGTGTTTATAAGAAGAGGGTATGGAGTATCAGGACCCGTGTCTGTATGAAGTGTGTGTAGTATCCAGGAGTCGTATTTGTAAGAAGAGGGCATGGAGTATCAGGAGTCGTATTTGTAAGAAGAGGGTATGGACTATCAGGAGCCGTGTCTGTAGGAATAGTGTGTGTAGTATCAGGAGTCGTATTTGTAAGAAGAGAGTATAGACTATCAGGAGCCGTGTGTGTAGTATCAGGAGTCGTATTTGTAAGAAGAGGGCATGGAGTATCATGAGCCGTGTCTGTAGGAATAGTGTGTGTAGTATCAAGAGTCGTATTTGTAAGAAGAGGGTATGGACTATCAGGGGCCGTGTGTGTAGTATCAGGAGTCGTATTTGTAAGAAGAGGGTATGGAGTATCACGAGCCTTGTCTGTATGAAGAGTGTAAAGTATCAATAGTCGTGTTTATAAGAAGAGTTATCGAGTATCAAGAGCCGTGTTTGTAGGAAAAGTGTGTGTAGTATCAGAAGTCGTGTTTATAAGAAAAGAGTATGGAGTATCAGGATCTATGTTTGTAAGAAGAATGTTTACTGTAGGAGTTGTCAACACACTAAAGTGTGTGTTTGTCGTGTTTGTAAGAAGAGAGTAAGGAGTATCAGAGTCTGTATTTGTAAAAAGAGTGTTTACTGTAGGAATCGTGTTGTAGAGTGTGTGTTTGTCGAGTTTGAAAGAAGAGATTATGGATTATCAGAGTCCGTGTTTGTAGAAAGGGTGTTTACTTTAGGAATCGTGTTGTAGAGTGTGTTTTTGTCGTGTTTGAGAGAAGAGATTATGGATTATCAGGGTCCGTGTTTGTAGAAAGAGTGTTTACTGTAGGAATCGTGTTGTAGAGTGTGTGTTTGTCGAGTTTGTAAGAAGAGAGTATGGATTATCAGGGTCCGTGTTTGTAGAAAGAGTGTTTACTTTAGGTATCGTGTTGTAGAGTGTGTGTTTGTCGTGTTTGAAAGAAGAGATTATGGATTATCAGAGTCCGTGTTTGTAGAAAGGGTGTTTACTTTAGGAATCGTGTTGTAGAGTGTGTGTTTGTCGTGTTTGAGAGAAGAGATTATGGATTATCAGGGTCCGTGTTTGTAGAAAGAGTGTTTACTGTAGGAATCGTGTTGTAGAGTGTGTGTTTGTCGAGTTTGTAAGAAGAGAGTATGGATTATCAGGGTCCGTGTTTGTAGAAAGAGTGTTTACTTTAGGTATCGTGTTGTAGAGTGTGTGTTTGTCGTGTTTGAAAGAAGAGATTATGGATTATCAGAGTCCGTGTTTGTAGAAAGGGTGTTTACTTTAGGAATCGTGTTGTAGAGTGTGTGTTTGTCGTGTCTGAAAGAAGAGATTATGGATTATCAGGGTCCGTGTTTGTAGAAAGAGTGTTTACTGTAGGAATCGTGTTGTAGAGCATTGGTGTGATATTATGAGTCGTAGTAAAATTGATCGGAACAACCATATTCTGTTCATAGGGAGCGTGAAGAGCGTAGATATTGCGTCTATATGGATGTGGATGGATGTAAGATTACGACTTAAAAATAATCTTTGAACTTTTAATTCTTCACAGTTATAATATGGTAATTTTATATGGTTTCAAAAATATTTTTCAAAAGAAAAAAGAAAAACGAACTCTTTTACTCTCTTGCTACAATCTGATACAATTTAAGTCGCTTGATAATAGGCTTTCCTTGATAAACCACAGTACAATTAGGACATCCCAGACCAA
Source organism: Stictocephala bisonia (assembly GCA_035578905.1). Classification (NCBI taxonomy): domain Eukaryota; kingdom Metazoa; phylum Arthropoda; class Insecta; order Hemiptera; family Membracidae; genus Stictocephala; species Stictocephala bisonia. The sequence continues at coordinate 1,709,287 of JAQJVL010000057.1, read as the reverse complement.
CGAATGTGTAGCAATATGTCCCAATTACCTCCACTTTCACTAAGGGTACCTATCTCAGTTAAATGTACCATTTTCCTTAATTTTCTATGTTGTTCGTCACAGGTTGATGGTTTTATTGCTTCCTGTTTAGGAGGAGAATCTTTCATAACAAATTTACCTAACAGTAATAAACTATTATATAAATTAATTCAGCCTCATTCTATAGGAATTTTTAAATATGCACCACTTACCTATCTGGAAGAATTATTCAAATGTTGATAGTAGTGCTTATTCAGCTATGTAGTTTTGTTTATTAGCTTTATTACATTATGTTTGTCGAGTATTTGTGGGGGATGGCTAATAGTTTGTCGTGTGTTGGTGGGTGATATGGCTACAGTAGTTTTGTCGTGTGTTGGTGGTTGGGATGGCTACAATAGATTTTCGGCTGTTGGTGGGTTGAATGGCTACAATAGTTTGTCGTGCGTTGGTGGGTAGGATGGCTACAATAGATTTCCGGTTGTTGGTGGGTGTGATGGCTACAGCCGTTTTTCGGCTGTTGGTGTTGGGATGGCTACAATAGTTCGTCGTGTGTTGGTGGGTGGGATGGTTACAACAGATATTCGTTTGTTGGCGGGTGGGATGAGTACAATAGTTTTGTCGGTTGCTGGTGGGTGGGATTACTACAATAGTTTTTCGGCTGTTGGTGGGCAGGATGACTACTATAATTTATCGGTTGTTGGTGGGTGGGTACTATACTCTATGCTGAGATGGCCCATATCACTTCATAGTTACTATCACTTAGTCTTGCTTTATAGGTACTGTTTACGTCACACAGAGTATGGTGGGTCGTTACCACGCCTGTAACCAGCTGATGGTCGTCTAACGATACTGTACTCTATGCTGAGATGGCTCATATCACTTCATTGTTACTATCACTTAGTCTTGCTCTATAGTAACTGTTTACGTCACACATAGTATGGTGGGTCGTTACTACGTCCATAACAAGCTGACGGTAGTCTAACGTTACTGTACTCTATGCTGAGATGGCCCATATCACTTCATTGTTACTATCACTTAGTCTTGCTCTATAGTAACTGTTTACGTCACACATAGTATGATGGGTCGTTATCACGTCCATAACAAGCTGACGGTAGTCTAACGTTACTGTACACTATGCTGAGATGGCTCATATCACTTCATTGTTACTATCACTTAGTCTTGCTCTATAGTAACTGTTTACGTCACACATAGTATGGTGGGTCGTTACTACGTCCATAACAAGCTGACGGTAGTCTAATGTTACTGTACACTATGCTGAGATGGCTCATATCACTTCATTGTTACTATCACTTAGTCTTGCTCTATAGTAACTGTTTACGTCACACATAGTATGATGGGTCGTTATCACGTCCATAACAAGCTGACGGTAGTCTAACGTTACTGTACTCTATGCTGAGATGGCCCATATCACTTAATAGTTACTATCACTTAGTCTTGCTCTATAGTAACTGTTTACGTCACACATAGTATGATGGGTCGTTATCACGTCCATAACAAGCCGACGGTCGTCTAACGATACTGTACTCTATGCTGAGATGGCCCATATCACTTCATAGTTACTATCACTTAGTCTTGCTCTATAGTAACTGTTTACGTCACACATAGTATGATGGGTCGTTACTACGTCCATAACAAGCTGACGGTAGTCTAACGTTACTGTACACTATGCTGAGATGGCTCATATCACTTCATTGTTACTATCACTTAGTCTTGCTCTATAGTAACTGTTTACGTCACACATAGTATGGTGGGTCGTTACTACGTCCATAACAAGCTGACGGTAGTCTAACGTTACTGTACACTATGCTGAGATGGCCCATATTACTTCATTGTTAATATCACTTAGTCTTGCTCTATAGTAACTGTTTACGTCACACATAGTATGGTGGGTCGTTACTACGTCCATAACAAGCTGACGGTAGTCTAACGTTACTGTACACTATGCTGAGATGGCCCATATCACTTCATTGTTACTATCACTTAGTCTTGCTCTATAGTAACTGTTTACGTCACACATAGTATGGTGGGTCGTTACTACGTCCATAACAAGCTGACGGTAGTCTAACGTTACTGTACACTATGCTGAGATGGCCCATATTACTTCATTGTTAATATCACTTAGTCTTGCTCTATAGTAACTGTTTACGTCACACATAGTATGGTGGGTCGTTACTACGTCCATAACAAGCTGACGGTAGTCTAACGTTACTGTACACTATGCTGAGATGGCCCATATTACTTCATTGTTAATATCACTTAGTCTTGCTCTATAGTAACTGTTTACGTCACACATACTATGATGGGTCGTTACTACGTCCATAACAAGCTGACGGTAGTCTAACGTTACTGTACACTATGCTGAGATGGCTCATATCACTTCATTGTTACTATCACTTAGTCTTGCTTTATAGGTACTGTTTACGTCACACATAGTATGGTGGGTCGTTATCACGTCCATAACCAGCTGATGGTCGTCTAACGATACTGTACTCTATGCTGAGATGGCTCATATCACTTCATTGTTACTATCACTTAGTCTTGCTTTATAGGTACTGTTTACGTCACACATAGTATGGTGGGTCGTTATCACGTCCATAACCAGCTGATGGTCGTCTAACGATACTGTACTCTATGCTGAGATGGCCCATATCACTTCATTGTTACTATCACTTAGTCTTGCTTTATAGTTACTGTTTACGTCACACATAGTATGGTGGGTCGTTACTACGTCCATAACAAGCTGACGGTAGTCTAATATTACTGTACACTATGCTGAGATGGCCCATATCACTTCATTGTTACTATCACTTAGTCTTGCTTTATAGGTACTGTTTACGTCACACATAGTATGGTGGGTCGTTACTACGTCCATAACCAGCTGATGGTCGTCTAACGATACTGTACTCTATGCTGAGATGGCTCATATCACTTCATTGTTACTATCACTTAGTCTTGCTTTATAGGTACTGTTTACGTCACACATAGTATGGTGGGTCGTTATCACGTCCATAACCAGCTGATGGTCGTCTAACGATACTGTACTCTATGCTGAGATGGCTCATATCACTTCATTGTTACTATCACTTAGTCTTGCTTTATAGGTACTGTTTACGTCACACATAGTATGGTGGGTCGTTATCACGTCCATAACCAGCTGATGGTCGTCTAACGATACTGTACACTATGCTGAGATGGCCCATATCACTTCATTGTTACTATCACTTAGTCTTGCTCTATAGTAACTGTTTACGTCACACATAGTATGGTGGGTCGTTACTACGTCCATAACAAGCTGACGGTAGTCTAACGTTACTGTACACTATGCTGAGATGGCTCATATCACTTCATTGTTACTATCACTTAGTCTTGCTCTATAGTTACTGTTTACGTCACACATAGTATGATGGGTCGTTACTACGTCTATAACAAGCTGACGGTAGTCTAACGTTACTGTACACTATGCTGAGATGGCCCATATCACTTCATAGTTACTATCACTTAGTCTTGCTTTATAGGTACTGTTTACGTCACACAGAGTATGGTGGGTCGTTATCACGTCCATAACAAGCTGACGGTAGTCTAACGTTACTGTACACTATGCTGAGATGGCTCATATCACTTCATTGTTACTATCACTTAGTCTTGCTCTATAGTAACTGTTTACGTCACACATAGTATGGTGGGTCGTTACTACGTCCATAACAAGCTGACGGTAGTCTAACGTTACTGTACACTATGCTGAGATGGCCCATATCACTTCATTGTTACTATCACTTAGTCTTGCTCTATAGTAACTGTTTACGTCACACATAGTATGGTGGGTCGTTATCACGTCCATAACCAGCCGACGGTCATCTAATGTTACTGTACTCTATGCTGAGATGGCCCATATCACTTCATTGTTACTATCACTTAGTCTTGCTCTATAGTAACTGTTTACGTCACACATAGTATGGTGGGTCGTTATCACGTCCATAACCAGCCGACGGTCATCTAATGTTACTGTACTCTACGCTGAGATGGCCCATATCACTTCATTGTTACTATCACTTAGTCTTGCTCTATAGTAACTGTTTACGTCACACATAGTATGGTAGGTCGTTATCACGTCCATAACAAGCTGACGGTAGTCTAACGTTACTGTACTCTATGCTGAGATGGCCCATATCACTTCATTGTTACTATCACTTAGTCTTGCTCTATAGTAACTGTTTACGTCACACAGAGTATGATGGGTCGTTATCACGTCCATAACAAGCTGACGGTAGTCTAACGTTACTGTACACTATGCTGAGATGGCCCATATTACTTCATTGTTACTATCACTTAGTCTTGCTCTATAGTAACTGTTTACGTCACACATAGTATGATGGGTCGTTATCACGTCCATAACAAGCTGACGGTAGTCTAACGTTACTGTACTCTATGCTGAGATGGCCCATATCACTTCATTGTTACTATCACTTAGTCTTGCTCTATAGTAACTGTTTACGTCACACATAGTATGATGGGTCGTTATCACGTCCATAACAAGCTGACGGTAGTCTAACGTTACTGTACTCTATGCTGAGATGGCCCATATCACTTCATTGTTACTATCACTTAGTCTTGCTCTATAGTAACTGTTTACGTCACACATAGTATGATGGGTCGTTATCACGTCCATAACAAGCTGACGGTAGTCTAACGTTACTGTACACTATGCTGAGATGGCTCATATCACTTCATTGTTACTATCACTTAGTCTTGCTCTATAGTAACTGTTTACGTCACACATAGTATGATGGGTCGTTACTACGTCCATAACAAGCTGATGGTAGTCTAACGATACTGTACTCTATGCTGAGATGGCTCATATCACTTCATTGTTACTATCACTTAGTCTTGCTTTATAGGTACTGTTTACGTCACACATAGTATGGTGGGTCGTTACTACGTCTATAACAAGCTGACGGTAGGCTAACGTTACTGTACTCTATGCTGAGATGGCCCATATTACTTCATAGTTACTATCACTTAGTCTTGCTCTATAGTTACTGTTTACGTCACACATAGTATGATGGGTCGTTACTACGTCTATAACAAGCTGACGGTAGTCTAACGTTACTGTACTCTATGCTGAGATGGCCCATATCAATTCATTGTTACTATCACTTAGTCTTGCTCTATAGTTACTGTTTACGTCACACATAGTATGATGGGTCGTTATCACGTCCATAACAAGCTGACGGTAGTCTAACGTTACTGTACACTATGCTGAGATGGCCCATATCACTTCATTGTTACTATCACTTAGTCTTGCTTTATAGTTACTGTTTACGTCACACATAGTATGGTGGGTCGTTACTACGTCCATAACAAGCTGACGGTAGTCTAATATTACTGTACACTATGCTGAGATGGCCCATATCACTTCATTGTTACTATCACTTAGTCTTGCTCTATAGTTACTGTTTACGTCACACATAGTATCGTGGGTCGTTACTACGTCTATAACAAGCTGACGGTAGTCTAACGTTACTGTACTCTATGCTGAGATGGCCCATATCACTTCATTGTTACTATCACTTAGTCTTGCTCTATAGTAACTGTTTACGTCACACATAGTATGGTGGGTCGTTACTACGTCTATAACAAGCTGACGGTAGTCTAACGTTACTGTACTCTATGCTGAGATGGCCCATATCACTTCATTGTTACTATCACTTAGTCTTGCTCTATAGTTACTGTTTACGTCACACATAGTATGATGGGTCGTTACTACGTCTATAACAAGCTGACGGTAGTCTAACGTTACTGTACTCTATGCTGAGATGGCCCATATCACTTCATTGTTACTATCACTTAGTCTTGCTCTATAGTTACTGTTTACGTCACACATAGTATGATGGGTCGTTACTACGTCTATAACAAGCTGACGGTAGTCTAACGTTACTGTACTCTATGCTGAGATGGCCCATATCACTTCATTGTTACTATCACTTAGTCTTGCTCTATAGTAACTGTTTACGTCACACATAGTATGATGGGTCGTTACTACGTCTATAACAAGCTGACGGTAGTCTAACGTTACTGTACTCTATGCTGAGATGGCCCATATCACTTCATTGTTACTATCACTTAGTCTTGCTCTATAGTTACTGTTTACGTCACACATAGTATGATGGGTCGTTATCACGTCCATAACCAGCCGTCGGTCATCTAATGTTACTGTAATCTATGCTGAGATGGCCCATATCACTTCATTGTTACTATCACTTAGTCTTGCTCTATAGTTACTGTTTACGTCACACATAGTATGATGGGTCGTTACTACGTCTATAACAAGCTGACGGTAGTCTAACGTTACTGTACTCTATGCTGAGATGGCCCATATTACTTCATAGTTACTATCACTTAGTCTTGCTCTATAGTTACTGTTTACGTCACACATAGTATGATGGGTCGTTACTACGTCTATAACAAGCTGATGGTAGTCTAACGTTACTGTACTCTATGCTGAGATGGCCCATATCACTTCATTGTTACTATCACTTAGTCTTGCTCTATAGTTACTGTTTACGTCACACATAGTATGATGGGTCGTTACTACGTCTATAACAAGCTGACGGTAGTCTAACGTTACTGTAATCTATGCTGAGATGGCCCATATCACTTCATTGTTACTATCACTTAGTCTTGCTCTATAGTTACTGTTTACGTCACACATAGTATGATGGGTCGTTATCACGTCCATAACAAGCTGACGGTAGTCTAACGTTACTGTACTCTATGCTGAGATGGCCCATATCACTTCATTGTTACTATCACTTAGTCTTGCTCTATAGTTACTGTTTACGTCACACATAGTATGATGGGTCATTACTACGTCTATAACAAGCTGACGGTAGTCTAACGTTACTGTACTCTATGCTGAGATGGCCCATATTACTTCATAGTTACTATCACTTAGTCTTGCTCTATAGTAACTGTTTACGTCACACATAGTATGATGGGTCGTTACTACGTCTATAACAAGCTGACGGTAGTCTAATGTTACTGTATTCTATGCTGTGATGGCCCATATCACTTCATAGTTACTATCACTTAATCTTGCTTTATAGGTACTGTTTACGTCACACAGAGTATGATGGGTCGTTATCACGTCCATAACCAGCCGACGGTCGTCTAACGATACTGTACTCTATGCTGAGATGGCCCATATCACTTCATAGTTACTATCACTTAGTCTTGCTCTATAGTAACTGTTTACGTCACACAGAGTATGATGGGTCGTTATCACGTCCATAACCAGCCGACGGTCGTCTAACGATACTGTACTCTATGCTGAGATGGCCCATATCACTTCATAGTTACTATCACTTAGTCTTGCTCTATAGTTACTGTTTACGTCACACATAGTATGGTGGGTCGTTACTACGTCCATAACAAGCTGACGGTAGTCTAACGTTACTGTACTCTATGCTGAGATGGCCCATATCACTTCATTGTTACTATCACTTAGTCTTGCTTTATAGGTACTGTTTACGTCACACATAGTATGGTGGGTCGTTATCACGTCCATAACAAGCTGACGGTAGTCTAACGTTACTGTACACTATGCTGAGATGGCTCATATCACTTCATTGTTACTATCACTTAGTCTTGCTCTATAGTAACTGTTTACGTCACACAGAGTATGGTGGGTCGTTACTACGTCCATAACCAGCCGTCGGTCATCTAATGTTACTGTACTCTATGCTGAGATGGCCCATATCACTTCATAGTTACTATCACTTAGTCTTGCTTTATAGGTACTGTTTACGTCACACAGAGTATGGTGGGTCGTTATCACGTCCATAACCAGCTGATGGTCGTCTAACGATACTGTACTCTATACTGAGATGGCTCATATCACTTCATTGTTACTATCACTTAGTCTTGCTCTATAGTAACTGTTTACGTCACACATAGTATGGTGGGTCGTTACTACGTCCATAACAAGCTGACGGTAGTCTAACGTTACTGTACTCTATGCTGAGATGGCTCATATCACTTCATTGTTACTATCACTTAATCTTGCTTTATAGGTAATGTTTACGTCACACATAGTATGGTGGGTCGTTACTACGTCTATAACAAGCTGACGGTAGTCTAATGTTACTGTATTCTATGCTGTGATGGCCCATATCACTTCATAGTTACTATCACTTAATCTTGCTTTATAGGTACTGTTTACGTCACACAGAGTATGATGGGTCGTTATCACGTCCATAACCAGCCGACGGTCGTCTAACGATACTGTACTCTATGCTGAGATGGCTCATATCACTTCATTGTTACTATCACTTAGTCTTGCTCTATAGTAACTGTTTACGTCACACATAGTATGGTGGGTCGTTACTACGTCCATAACAAGCTGACGGTAGTCTAACGTTACTGTACACTATGCTGAGATGGCTCATATCACTTCATAGTTACTATCACTTAGTCTTGCTCTATAGTAACTGTTTACGTCACACATAGTATGGTGGGTCGTTACTACGTCCATAACAAGCTGATGGTCGTCTAACGTTACTCTACTCTATGCTGAGATGGCCCATATCACTTCATTGTTACTATCACTTAGTCTTGCTCTATAGTAACTGTTTACGTCACACATAGTATGGTGGGTCGTTACTACGTCCATAACAAGCTGACGGTAGTCTAACGTTACTGTACTCTATGCTGAGATGGCCCATATCACTTCATTGTTACTATCACTTAGTCTTGCTCTATAGTAACTGTTTACGTCACACATAGTATGGTGGGTCGTTACTACGTCCATAACAAGCTGACGGTAGTCTAACGTTACTGTACTCTATGCTGAGATGGCTCATATCACTTCATTGTTACTATCACTTAATCTTGCTTTATAGGTAATGTTTACGTCACACATAGTATGGTGGGTCGATACTACGTCTATAACAAGCTAACGGTAGTCTAATGTTACTGTATTCTATGCTGTGATGGCCCATATCACTTCATAGTTACTATCACTTAATCTTGCTTTATAGGTACTGTTTACGTCACACAGAGTATGGTGGGTCGTTATCACGTCCATAACCAGCTGCTGGTCGTCTAACGATACTGTACTCTATGCTGAGATGGCTCATATCACTTCATTGTTACTATCACTTAGTCTTGCTCTATAGTAACTGTTTACGTCACACATAGTATGGTGGGTCGTTACTACGTCCATAACAAGCTGACGGTAGTCTAACGTTACTGTACACTATGCTGAGATGGCCCATATCACTTCATTGTTACTATCACTTAGTCTTGCTCTATAGTAACTGTTTACGTCACACATAGTATGGTTGGTCGTTACCACGTCTATAACAAGCTGACGGTAGTCTAACGTTACTGTACTCTATGCTGAGATGGCCCATATCACTTCATTGTTACTATCACTTAGTCTTGCTCTATAGTAACTGTTTACGTCACACATAGTATGGTTGGTCGTTACCACGTCTATAACAAGCTGACGGTAGTCTAACGTTACTGTACACTATGCTGAGATGGCCCATATCACTTCTTTGTTACTATCACTTAGTCTTGCTCTATAGTAACTGTTTACGTCACACATAGTATGGTTGGTCGTTACTACGTCCATAACAAGCTGACGGTAGTCTAACGTTACTGTACTCTATGTTGAGATAGCACATATCACTTCATTGTTACTATCACTTAATCTTGCTTTATAGGTACTGTTTACGTCACACAGAGTATGATGGGTCGTTATCACGTCCATAACCAGCTGATGGTCGTCTAACGATACTGTACTCTATGCTGAGATGGCCCATATTACTTCATAGTTACTATCACTTAATCTTGCTTTATAGGTACTGTTTACGTCACACAGAGTATGATGGGTCGTTATCACGTCCATAACCAGCTGATGGTCGTCTAACGATACTGTACTCTATGCTGAGATGGCATATATTACTTCATAGTTACTATCACTTAATCTTGCTTTATAGGTACTGTTTACGTCACACAGAGTATGATGGGTCGTTATCACGTCCATAACCAGCCGTCGGTCATATAATGTTACTGTACTCTATGCTGAGATGGCCCATATCACTTCATTGTTACTATCACTTAGTCTTGCTCTATAGTTACTGTTTACGTCACACATAGTATGGTGGGTCGTTACTACGTCCATAACCAGCCGTCGGTCATCTAATGTTACTGTAATCTATGCTGAGATGGCCCATATCACTTCATTGTTACTATCACTTAGTCTTGCTCTATAGTTACTGTTTACGTCACACATAGTATGATGGGTCGTTACTACGTCTATAACAAGCTGACGGTAGTCTAACGTTACTGTACTCTATGCTGAGATGGCCCATATCACTTCATTGTTACTATCACTTAGTCTTGCTCTATAGTAACTGTTTACGTCACACATAGTATGGTGGGTCGTTACTACGTCTATAACAAGCTGACGGTAGTCTAACGTTACTGTACTCTATGCTGAGATGGCCCATATCACTTCATTGTTACTATCACTTAGTCTTGCTCTATAGTTACTGTTTACGTCACACATAGTATGATGGGTCGTTATCACGTCCATAACCAGCCGTCGGTCATCTAATGTTACTGTAATCTATGCTGAGATGGCCCATATCACTTCATTGTTACTATCACTTAGTCTTGCTCTATAGTTACTGTTTACGTCACACATAGTATGATGGGTCGTTACTACGTCTATAACAAGCTGACGGTAGTCTAACGTTACTGTACTCTATGCTGAGATGGCCAATATTACTTCATAGTTACTATCACTTAGTCTTGCTCTATAGTTACTGTTTACGTCACACATAGTATGATGGGTCGTTACTACGTCTATAACAAGCTGATGGTAGTCTAACGTTACTGTACTCTATGCTGAGATGGCCCATATCACTTCATTGTTACTATCACTTAGTCTTGCTCTATAGTTACTGTTTACGTCACACATAGTATGATGGGTCGTTACTACGTCTATAACAAGCTGACGGTAGTCTAACGTTACTGTACTCTATGCTGAGATGGCCCATATCACTTCATTGTTACTATCACTTAGTCTTGCTCTATAGTTACTGTTTACGTCACACATAGTATGATGGGTCGTTATCACGTCCATAACAAGCTGACGGTAGTCTAACGTTACTGTACTCTATGCTGAGATGGCCCATATCACTTCATTGTTACTATCACTTAGTCTTGCTCTATAGTTACTGTTTACGTCACACATAGTATGATGGGTCGTTACTACGTCTATAACAAGCTGACGGTAGTCTAACGTTACTGTACTCTATGCTGAGATGGCCCATATTACTTCATAGTTACTATCACTTAGTCTTGCTCTATAGTAACTGTTTACGTCACACATAGTATGATGGGTCGTTACTACGTCTATAACAAGCTGACGGTAGTCTAATGTTACTGTATTCTATGCTGTGATGGCCCATATCACTTCATAGTTACTATCACTTAATCTTGCTTTATAGGTACTGTTTACGTCACACAGAGTATGATGGGTCGTTATCACGTCCATAACCAGCCGACGGTCGTCTAACGATACTGTACTCTATGCTGAGATGGCCCATATCACTTCATAGTTACTATCACTTAGTCTTGCTCTATAGTAACTGTTTACGTCACACAGAGTATGATGGGTCGTTATCACGTCCATAACCAGCCGACGGTCGTCTAACGATACTGTACTCTATGCTGAGATGGCCCATATCACTTCATAGTTACTATCACTTAGTCTTGCTCTATAGTTACTGTTTACGTCACACATAGTATGGTGGGTCGTTACTACGTCCATAACAAGCTGACGGTAGTCTAACGTTACTGTACTCTATGCTGAGATGGCCCATATCACTTCATAGTTACTATCACTTAGTCTTGCTTTATAGGTACTGTTTACGTTACACATAGTATGGTGGGTCGTTATCACGTCCATAACAAGCTGACGGTAGTCTAACGTTACTGTACACTATGCTGAGATGGCTCATATCACTTCATTGTTACTATCACTTAGTCTTGCTCTATAGTAACTGTTTACGTCACACAGAGTATGGTGGGTCGTTACTACGTCCATAACCAGCCGTCGGTCATCTAATGTTACTGTACTCTATGCTGAGATGGCCCATATCACTTCATAGTTACTATCACTTAGTCTTGCTTTATAGGTACTGTTTACGTCACACAGAGTATGGTGGGTCGTTATCACGTCCATAACCAGCTGATGGTCGTCTAACGATACTGTACTCTATACTGAGATGGCTCATATCACTTCATTGTTACTATCACTTAGTCTTGCTCTATAGTAACTGTTTACGTCACACATAGTATGGTGGGTCGTTACTACGTCCATAACAAGCTGACGGTAGTCTAACGTTACTGTACTCTATGCTGAGATGGCTCATATCACTTCATTGTTACTATCACTTAATCTTGCTTTATAGGTAATGTTTACGTCACACATAGTATGGTGGGTCGTTACTACGTCTATAACAAGCTGACGGTAGTCTAATGTTACTGTATTCTATGCTGTGATGGCCCATATCACTTCATAGTTACTATCACTTAATCTTGCTTTATAGGTACTGTTTACGTCACACAGAGTATGATGGGTCGTTATCACGTCCATAACCAGCCGACGGTCGTCTAACGATACTGTACTCTATGCTGAGATGGCTCATATCACTTCATTGTTACTATCACTTAGTCTTGCTCTATAGTAACTGTTTACGTCACACATAGTATGGTGGGTCGTTACTACGTCCATAACAAGCTGACGGTAGTCTAACGTTACTGTACACTATGCTGAGATGGCTCATATCACTTCATAGTTACTATCACTTAGTCTTGCTCTATAGTAACTGTTTACGTCACACATAGTATGGTGGGTCGTTACTACGTCCATAACAAGCTGATGGTCGTCTAACGTTACTGTACTCTATGCTGAGATGGCCCATATCACTTCATTGTTACTATCACTTAGTCTTGCTCTATAGTAACTGTTTACGTCACACATAGTATGGTGGGTCGTTACTACGTCCATAACAAGCTGACGGTAGTCTAACGTTACTGTACTCTATGCTGAGATGGCCCATATCACTTCATTGTTACTATCACTTAGTCTTGCTCTATAGTAACTGTTTACGTCACACATAGTATGGTGGGTCGTTACTACGTCCATAACAAGCTGACGGTAGTCTAACGTTACTGTACTCTATGCTGAGATGGCTCATATCACTTCATTGTTACTATCACTTAATCTTGCTTTATAGGTAATGTTTACGTCACACATAGTATGGTGGGTCGTTACTACGTCTATAACAAGCTGACGGTAGTCTAATGTTACTGTATTCTATGCTGTGATGGCCCATATCACTTCATAGTTACTATCACTTAATCTTGCTTTATAGGTACTGTTTACGTCACACAGAGTATGATGGGTCGTTATCACGTCCATAACCAGCCGACGGTCGTCTAACGATACTGTACTCTATGCTGAGATGGCTCATATCACTTCATTGTTACTATCACTTAGTCTTGCTCTATAGTTACTGTTTACGTCACACATAGTATGGTGGGTCGTTACTACGTCCATAACAAGCTGACGGTAGTCTAACGTTACTGTACACTATGCTGAGATGGCTCATATCACTTCATAGTTACTATCACTTAGTCTTGCTCTATAGTAACTGTTTACGTCACACATAGTATGGTGGGTCGTTACTACGTCCATAACAAGCTGATGGTCGTCTAACGTTACTGTACTCTATGCTGAGATGGCCCATATCACTTCATTGTTACTATCACTTAGTCTTGCTCTATAGTAACTGTTTACGTCACACATAGTATGGTGGGTCGTTACTACGTCCATAACAAGCTGACGGTAGTCTAACGTTACTGTACTCTATGCTGAGATGGCCCATATCACTTCATTGTTACTATCACTTAGTCTTGCTCTATAGTAACTGTTTACGTCACACATAGTATGGTGGGTCGTTACTACGTCCATAACAAGCTGACGGTAGTCTAACGTTACTGTACTCTATGCTGAGATGGCTCATATCACTTCATTGTTACTATCACTTAATCTTGCTTTATAGGTAATGTTTACGTCACACATAGTATGGTGGGTCGATACTACGTCTATAACAAGCTAACGGTAGTCTAATGTTACTGTATTCTATGCTGTGATGGCCCATATCACTTCATAGTTACTATCACTTAATCTTGCTTTATAGGTACTGTTTACGTCACACAGAGTATGGTGGGTCGTTATCACGTCCATAACCAGCTGCTGGTCGTCTAACGATACTGTACTCTATGCTGAGATGGCTCATATCACTTCATTGTTACTATCACTTAGTCTTGCTCTATAGTAACTGTTTACGTCACACATAGTATGGTGGGTCGTTACTACGTCCATAACAAGCTGACGGTAGTCTAACGTTACTGTACACTATGCTGAGATGGCCCATATCACTTCATTGTTACTATCACTTAGTCTTGCTCTATAGTAACTGTTTACGTCACACATAGTATGGTTGGTCGTTACCACGTCTATAACAAGCTGACGGTAGTCTAACGTTACTGTACTCTATGCTGAGATGGCCCATATCACTTCATTGTTACTATCACTTAGTCTTGCTCTATAGTAACTGTTTACGTCACACATAGTATGGTTGGTCGTTACCACGTCAATAACAAGCTGACGGTAGTCTAACGTTACTGTACACTATGCTGAGATGGCCCATATCACTTCATTGTTACTATCACTTAGTCTTGCTCTATAGTAACTGTTTACGTCACACATAGTATGGTTGGTCGTTACTACGTCCATAACAAGCTGACGGTAGTCTAACGTTACTGTACTCTATGTTGAGATAGCACATATCACTTCATTGTTACTATCACTTAATCTTGCTTTATAGGTACTGTTTACGTCACACAGAGTATGATGGGTCGTTATCACGTCCATAACCAGCTGATGGTCGTCTAACGATACTGTACTCTATGCTGAGATGGCCCATATTACTTCATAGTTACTATCACTTAATCTTGCTTTATAGGTACTGTTTACGTCACACAGAGTATGATGGGTCGTTATCACGTCCATAACCAGCTGATGGTCGTCTAACGATACTGTACTCTATGCTGAGATGGCATATATTACTTCATAGTTACTATCACTTAATCTTGCTTTATAGGTACTGTTTACGTCACACAGAGTATGATGGGTCGTTATCACGTCCATAACCAGCCGTCGGTCATATAATGTTACTGTACTCTATGCTGAGATGGCCCATATTACTTCATAGTTACTATCACTTAATCTTGCTTTATAGGTACTGTTTACGTCACACAGAGTATGATGGGTCGTTATCACGTCCATAACCAGCCGTCGGTCATCTAATGTTACTGTACTCTATGCTGAGATGGCCCATATTACTTCATAGTTACTATCACTTAATCTTGCTTTATAGGTACTGTTTACGTCACACAGAGTATGATGGGTCGTTATCACGTCCATAACCAGCCGTCGGTCATCTAATGTTACTGTAATCTATGCTGAGATAGCCCATATTACTTCATAGTTACTATCACTTAATCTTGCTTTATAGGTACTGTTTACGTCACACAGAGTATGATGGGTCGTTATCACGTCCATAACCAGCCGTCGGTCATCTAATGTTACTGTACTCTATGCTGAGATGGCCCATATTACTTCATAGTTACTATCACCTAATCTTGCTTTATAGGTACTGTTTACGTCACACAGAGTATGATGGGTCGTTATCACGTCCATAACCAGCCGTCGGTCATCTAACGTTACTGTACTCTATGCTGAGATGGCCCATATTACTTCATAGTTACTATCACTTAATCTTGCTTTATAGGTACTGAGTATGGTGTACCACGTTTGTAACCAGCTGACGGTTGTCCATCGATATAATAATGGATCGCTGAATCGAGCAATAATATTTGTGGTTGCATCTAACGTTTGAAGGCGCTTTCAGTGGGCAGCAGTGGCTTACAGGCCATTACTATAACGTTGCTGCATCATAGTAAATTCTCTCTAATATTAGTTTATTTTGCATCTTCATTATAATAAAAATGGTTTGTTTGTCGTAACGTCTAAGTTGACTTCCAGCGAAGGTTTTTTATGGAGATACTTATTGTATTAATAAATATAGATGTTTGGATGATTATATAACTCAAAAGAGTGTTATAAAACATTACTTAAACAAATCTTGAAATATGCACCAGGTGAAATGTAACAAATTATTTCCTATACCATATTGTATATTTCACGTTAAAAAACAAGTAAGTGTCAAAAGACAAATTGTAGCTATAAAATCAAGGTTCACATATTAGAAATTAAAATAATTTTTGTCGATATTTGCCTACTGCCTAAGTATAATTTTTTAGTTGCTTGAGGCGTATTTTCTTTGGCTATGTGATGAGATATTATTTTTATAAACAAGCTGCAAATATACTTTATTAAAAATATAACTTCGGTAACATTCCTTTCATTCCAATGAAAATTTGTTGTTGGAGAGTTTGCAAGGGTTTACAAAAAATGTGATTTCTCATTAGCTTGTTTGAATTATTCAATTAGTCTTATACCAAACTAATCAAAATGAATCAAACTGTCATCCACCCAAAAGAAATTATCTTATTAATGTTATTCTCGCTACAGTTACAGAATAAAGACGATTCACGAGCAATTTCACTCATAAAAACGTGTTCTTAAACATAAATATCACTATAAAAAGCAAATTATTTCAAGAAAATCTCCAGAATAATTTTTCCTTTAAGAATTTGACATTGTGGACACTATACAATTAGTTTGAAAACTATTTCTTACTTATTTTAAGTTTGACAGCAAATTAAAACTCAGAGTTTTGTTATTTCAGACCAGCGGCGCGTATCCGTTCCGCCAGTACCTAAGTTATTTTATACGGACTATAGGCGAGTATTACTAATAAAAAAACGGTAATTATGCACTTTCTTGCCACCAAACAAATTTGGAACATTTTGCTTGAAATGGGTCTAGAATTGGCTGTATTTTCACGATATATGCTTTTTATTCCGCGGAAATAACGTATTTTACCGAAAAATTCGAAAAAATCAATATCACAACTTTTAGTGTTTTTGTCATATTTCCGTTAATTTAAATGGTATTTTAATCATTTTTTTTTTTTTTTTATTTTGATGTGTTTTTTTGCGTTGAATACAAATTTGAAAACTATTTTGGTCTAGTACAAATATTTCTCGAGAAATAACGGAAAAACTACTATCGCGGCAGATCGGGATTAGCGGCCATTTCGCGATCATTATATACAACAACTATTAATCACAAAAACCGAATTCACCTATATTCCCGCCGGAGTGACGGCCGGCAGGCCGTCACGGAGGCCAAACGCTCGAATTTAACGCAAATTACGAATTTTTGTTGAGAAAATAGACAATTAGGATAAGTCAGGTTAAGTTTGGTTATGTCAGTAAAAAATGCATTTTTCGAGCTGAAAAAATAATTTTACTACAAAACCAGTTATATACTTGTGTTCAGCATAAAAAACACGAGAAATGTAAAAAAAATTGTCGAAAAATAATCTAATAATAATATAATTGTTTTAAAAAGTTGGATTTTTTCATTATTAGATAAAAAACTAGTTTTTCGATTTTTCGGTAAAAAATGAGTTTTCCGCGGATGAAATCAAACTCCTCAAGAGAAATAAACTCATTTTCCATCACTTTTTTAACATGAAATTGTATTTTCAGAGGTGGCAAGAAAGTGCATAATTACCAAAAAACTTCTATTTAAGGCCAAGATTTGATCTCTAACTCAGGCCCAAAGTCCGGATCGCCTTTGACTGCTCTGCCAAAGGGACTTCAAAGTTACTTTTGCTCTTAAAGACTTCAACTTCTTTTATTTCTGGATACATTTGAGACAACTTTCTATTTTTCCAAGCGATGTAGCTCATAAAAACAATAAAACTTTAAAAATTAAATATTTTCGGAAGATTTTGAGTTAAATTTAAAAAAAATATTTGTATGATTATGATCATTTGATTTTGATAGGCCTATTTTCAAAACAAATGTTTTTTATCCACCTTATTAATCTCGATTACTAACCATTTTTAATAGAATGTGTAATGTAATCTATTATAATCGTTAACGCGTCAATCTATTGTTGTTATACACTTACAATAATCTAAACCTCAAAAATAATTTACGTAAGTATATTTGGCTGTGGAGTTGGCAGTACTGAGTGGCTAGTGTGAGATTGATGTTGGCACCCCTGAGGGGGGATTAACACAATCACCAAGCCCCGGTAACACAATACAAGTGTTCTTCCATATCCACCCACTCCACTCCATCTTATCCTGACGCTTTTAGTGTTTTATTTGATCTTTTTGCAGGAACGCTGTCTGACTTCTGTAGATAAATCGGCTTTTACCGATTCCTAACGATAAATAACTGTTGTCTGATTGTGAACCAGATGCAATAAAATGAAAACAATTGCAGAAAGAAGTGGGATTTATTTTATATATTTTAGGATTGCATTATAAATAATCTTTATAATTAAATAAAACCTTTATAGATATCACAGATAGTGTGATAATTTTCTAATAGTTCTGCTTTGTCGGTGTACTTACAGAAAATAACATATTTTAATTTAACTATTATAGTATTAATAATCAATATGGCTGTTGCAATATGGCTGTTACAATATGGCTGTTACAATATGGCTGTTACAATATGGCTGTTACAATATGGCTGTTACATATTTCATCCATCTAGTAGATTTGAACCACTGAAGACACTCTTACGACAGAAATTACATTCTTTGAAAGTTTATTTATTCATTTTCGCATAGTAAATTCTGTGTTGAAAAAAAAAAACTCCAAACAGATTTGTTTCGTAATACGTTTTGCAACATTTTTGAATTTTGATCTGTCAGGTTCTAGCCAAGTCCCATATATTTCAGTTTTTCTGTCATAAAGTAATTTAAGTAAAGACACACTAGTGGTGAAGCTTCATCTGATAAGATACAAAGCAAATAATAAATAACAGGAAAAAAATAGTCTAGAATAAATTTGAAACAGAAGACGTAAAATAGACTTACAACATTACTTCGGTTATTTAAAACAAACGTGTCGTTTGTATAGCGGTTTTATAACGAGATTAAGTATTCAAACTCGTTTGGTGAAGAGAAGTATTGTTGTTCATGTAAAAAAGTATTGCTTTGTTAGTTATAATTGATAAAGCAGAATTCTTTACATGCTCGTTAAGGAGGCGAGGACCAAGCGAAGTAATGTCATGTTTTACGAACTGTCAGTAACTCTTTATTAATTTTATAAGCAGTTATTTTATATTTTAAATAGAAATTCAGTATTGAAATAAGCCTACACATAATATTTTTTTAACCTAAATAATGTTCAGAAATATTTGATTAAGTTCAAATCTACATTTAACTGTGCACAATTTTGTTTAGGTTTTATTGTAACACTCAACTCTTCCTCTCATATTTGATAATGTAATTGTAACTTAGATATCTAAGGAAGAGAGTTAGACATTGTATGTAATTTTAAAACTACACTACTATGAGTTTAGCTGTTTTCGTTATGTGTGTTTATAAAAAATTAATTAGGAGTACACAAATGACATGAAAAGAAATGTATGATAGAAAAATGATAAAATAAAATGTATAGTCTGAAAAGATAATACACAAATCATTTTGAATGATCTACCAACGTTTTATCAACCATGAAACTATTTTCTCTTCTAAACATAATGGGATTTAATTTAATAATGAAGCAACCTTAATATTACAAAATATGTTCAGGATTTTCCATATACATTTTATTTAAGTGTAATAAAATATTGTTTTCACTACACTACTATGTGTTTAGCTGTTTTCGTTATGTGTTTACAACCTGCGAAACATCATATTTTCAACAGCTGTCTATTGTTTACTACCGAAAATAACATTGTTTACAACCGAAAATTTTCCACAGTCAACAACACCTGTTTTTATTCCGTAGTGTAGTGAAAAGTATCGTTCAAAACTCGAGTGAAAGTGTTTTGTATGTTCTCGACCAATTGAAGTGCTCGACAAGTCTCGCACTTCAAACATATGGTCTCGACCATGCAAAACCCCACTTTCCACTCTTGTTATGAAATATACTATTAAGTAATAGTTCTTCCATGAGTTTTCAACTTACATATGTATCAAATAAGATTAGTATTCAGAAGATCAAGTTTTTAGGTGTCTCCGATTTTTCGCCGAAGGGGTCATAGATAGCAGAAATATCATAAATTGGTAGGTAGCGTAGTTGGTTAAATCCTAGCTTCAAGTGCTAAAGGTTGTCAGTTCGATCCCGATCAGAGTCATTACATTTTGAGAAGGATCAGCTGATAACCACCGGCTGTTCATTTGTCATTGGGCTATTAATTATTGACACTTTCTAAGGACTAGTCGGCCTTATTTTGTAACAATGACTACATTCGCTCATCTACACTCATCACACTCAATCGAAATCCATATTCGCCCATATCTTGACGATCGGCGTCTTATGAATAAATAAATAAATCACTTGAGGCAAAAGTATTAATCTGTCAGTTAATCGTTCCCTATTTTTGTTGATGCAAATAATTCATTGTGATATACTGGACGTGTAACCAACAGATTCAAATAAGAAAGAAAATTGTGTAAAAATATACGGGAATTACTGACCAAAACCTTGAAACATGTCAACTGAATAACAGGGTTGTATTTAAGCTCTTTGTGAAGTAGAGTTTCTGCTGCAGGAACACCGTCATGTCAGATTTGTTATGTAAGAAACTTAGGTCAACTTGACTCAGCAGCCACACAAACTTGACAAAGACGAAGTATGTAGTGAATCTATGCTTCTCTTGTCGATCTGGAAGGAATATGAACTTTTCATGAAACAAAACAAATACATCAAACAGGTCATAGAAGTTATACATTTAATTTTGGGAAGAGACTAAAATATGTAAACAACAATAATAATAATAACATACAAAAATGCATATTATGTTCTATAAACTTTGAAGGAAAAGTGTTTATTACGACCTTGTAGAAACATTGACGAAAAATTCCCAAACAAGTTACAAAATGAAACGTAACAAAATAAAAGTTAACTGTATTTGAACAAGGAATCAGTACACATTTATGGTAATCGATTTTGGTAAAATATATTTACCATCTTTAGAAGAAAATAATCCTCAAATGTATTCATTTTAAAATCCTTTTAGTCATTAAGCCCACAGTAGTCCACACTTACCAACATATTTCCAGAAACACTGCTTGCAAACTCTTTCCAGTGTTTTGTGATGTTTTCCAAACTGTTTGCAGTGTTTTTGTGATATTTCCGAAACTGTTTTCAGTGTTTTCGTTTTCTGGATCTTTTCTAAACTGTGTTTATTGTTTTTGTAGTGCTTCCTGAATGTTACGTGGATTGTTCCTTTGAATGTTTCCAGTGTTTTTGTGATGTATCTTGAATGTCTCCCAAACTGTTTCTAAACTATTTCCAGTGTTTTTTGTAATGTTTCTCGAATGCTTTCCAAACTGTTTCTAAACTATTTCCAGTGTTTTGGGGATATTTTCTGAATGTTTCCCAAACTGTTTCTTGTGTTTTTGTGATTTGTCCCAAACTGTTAGCATACATTGTTTCCAAGTGTGGACCAGGCTGAATAGATCGTAAATGTGATTTGCTGAAATCTATTATCATAATATTTGCTGTAATATTGTATTAAATGTTGTATTAAAACGTAATGTTCGAAACCTTATTATATTATTAATAAGTTGACAATACCCAATGTAGGTGTGAGAAGGTTCATTATTTAATGCCTCAGAGACCATAAGGTATCTTTCACATGTTTGCTCTGGTGGAATCAAACCGGTTTCATGTTGAATATATTAAACTAAACTGGACTTTAATGAACCTCACAAACTGTGCTCTTTAGGCATTAAAATACTCAAGTCATTCTAAAAATAAATTTCGTTTAGATTTAGTGGGGAAATCATGCGTTGCGGGAAAGCTTTTTTCCTTTCTTCTGTGCATTCCGGTCGATGTTTTTTTTTTGTTTTTCTTGCTCTGGTACATTCTCCTACTTATTTTGTCTATTTCTGAAAATGGGCCTGTCTATGATTACTGTTTCTTTTGTCACCTTTCTCGATGTATTTTTTAACTCCCCTCACAAGGTAGTTGGATTTTTGACTGAGGTTACATACATAGTCTATTACGTTTACTGTCAGTCTATTTATAGTGTTTTATTCAAATGTATGAAAACGACCTTTATTTCCCTTAGGTCGATGTTTAAGTATTATTATTATTCACTTATTTATATTCATTTTATTTAGTTAATCTTCACTATAATCATGTTAAATTCCTTGCATGAACGTTGCTGCTACATGTTACTTTTTGTATTTTAGTGCTACATTGTAATTGGATGGCAGTTGTTATGTAGCCTACTTTTGTTGTTTATAAATACGATAATTTTGAGTAAAGTAAAAACATTATATTTTTTTTTTTTTATTTTTTTTAAATATTTCTAGTTCTGTGTATCTCTTAGTATTCTAAAACAAAGTTGATATTATTGAGCCATATGCTTCCAACATAATGATGTTACATTTTTGGTCAGTAAATAAGTGAACTTCTCTACAAAGACTAGAAACTATACTCCCCCTCCCACGTTATATAACAGTTTATCCAAAATAAATAAATATTCTGGAGAATCCAATTTATTCCAATTGTCCACGATTACTACACACCGACCAAGAGATACGAACGCCTTGCGGGTCACAGTGCAATGTATTGTTTTAACAGAATTAATGTCATTATTGATAATAATTCAACTCGTCATGTGTTTCCAAGAAAAACAATCAACGAGAGTCAAGGTGACAGGCCAAGGTATTACGATAGAAGACAACCATTTGTCTACTCAGTAGACGAAGAGCTATTAGTCAATCTCGCTTTCAATCGACTCTAATCGAGTTAAGGATCGATTGTCCGTACGTCACTTCCGCCGAGACCCAATATCCGTTGGCTGGCGCCTAACTACCATTTGTTCAACTTTGGTTCTGATGATGAATTTTATGTTGTTTCTCTCATTGTTAATTGATTATAATAATTATTTAAGTACATTCTTACTTTAAATGTATTTAATTAATATTTAATCTAAATTTCATTCTATTACAAATTTGACTTTCATTTTGGACAGGTTGAGTAATGTGGTATTTATATACACAGTTCTCCTGGTCACAGATATTTTCCTCTTATAACCGTTGTGTAATAATTTATTCTCTATACTAATGTTTAAGTTAACGCAGAGATATAGAAGCGCAGCTTTCAAACGGCTGCCAAGTGGGTGTAAACATAATCAATATGCTCCCTGAACAAATTAAAAATCAAAACCTGACATTGTTCAAAAGTCGTTTTAAACAAATGTTGTTGGAAAGTGCTTTTTATTCGGTTGAGGAATTCTTTCAAAGCCGCTGGAACATTCAGTAACCACCCAATCACGCAATTCTTCTGTCAAGTGTAAGAATGAAGGATGCACGAGCAAAATGTATGAATGAATGTGTCCGATTGTGTGTGAGTGTTTAGGCTACACTAAATTAATTATGACTTTGCAACACAGTTGTAAATTGTAACATGCAATAAATAAATTATTTATTTATTATTTATTTTTTAGCCTCAATCACAATTGAAAGATCTTTTAACTTAGCGGTTGATAATGAGATTCCAGTTGTGTACCCCTACAGATTTTGTTAGATAAATTTTACCCATTTACTTTATTCTAATCACTACAAAAAGTTTGAGTCACTGTGATCTGGGTAGATTTACAACAAACTAGGATTTTGGTTATCTAAAATATTAAAAAATCTTAGTGACGGTCCTTTGAGTACTACTAAACGGTATGGGACCCTTTTAAACCTGAACTCCTCAAGTCGTAACCTTGGATTTTGGAGTAGAGTATCCGCAGGTACCACTGACTTAGCTTATACCCAAATGGTCGTACCTATGGGCAGCTAAGTGGTGTGATACTCTACGCTGATAGTATCAAGATAATGTCGTCACATTCAGTTTTCGACATGCTGTAGTTATTTTTGGAGAATATATCATTGTATTATGGTACGCACGCGTATTAATTTTCGTTATTGTCATTAAGTAGATGGTAAACATCATACACAGTAGTAGAGCTAGTGCACGGCTGAAATAAAATGAACTAATGCAAAGGAAAATATATTTCATCAGTTACGAAAACCTTCAAATAATGCAAGTTGTAGAAAATAGTGTAGGCCATAGAGAAATAAATAAATACAGGTCACTTTCTTGTGATAGTTACAGATAAAAAATACAGGTCGTTATAAATAGTTTAAAAAAATAAGAAATCTGAAATATCTAATGTAGCCAAATACCTTTTGAATTGTACCCACAGTTCGAATAAAATAGATGAATAAGGAGATATTCTAAAAGTTTGTAAGAAGGGTCGGATTATGAATGCTTGGGAAGAGTTATTTATTTTTAAAGAAACTGTAAGGATCGTGATAAATTAATGAATGAACAGGTTTATTTTGATTCCGAAATAGATTTTAATAATGTATTTTCATCGACTAAAAGAACAGAAGTAACAGCCAATAGGGATTAACCAATAATATCAAATCAAATCAAATCAAATCAAATCAAAATATCTTTATTTGTATCAGTACAGAGTTGTACATTAAA
Source organism: Stictocephala bisonia (assembly GCA_035578905.1). Classification (NCBI taxonomy): domain Eukaryota; kingdom Metazoa; phylum Arthropoda; class Insecta; order Hemiptera; family Membracidae; genus Stictocephala; species Stictocephala bisonia. The sequence goes on along the minus strand of JAQJVL010000057.1, from coordinate 1,684,448 downwards.
TAGCGTCACTACATATTGTATAAACTAAATTAACTTATTACTAAGAACTAAAATATTCGTCCAAAGAATATAAAGATTTAGAAATAAGGTATGATTTAACCAGGGATTTAAAATTTACAGAGTAAAATTTATTTTTAATACTATAAGGTAGAGCATTTATAAACTTCGCACCCATTACTGAAGTTTTCTTTTTAAATAACTCTAGCCTGTGGTTGGGTACAACTATCGCCATTTTACCCCTTGTATTGTAAAAGTGTATGTCAGAGTGAGTTTCCACTTCACTGAAGTGGTCTCTAACATACATTATACAACTTAAAATATATAGGCCAAATACCGTTAATATTTGCAAACTTTGGAAATGACCCCTTACAGAATCAGTAGCTCTTAATTTTAAAATTATTCTGATTGCCTTTTTTTGCAGCATTAATATTTTGTTCAAATTTTGTAAAGAAGTGCTACCATAGACACATATGCCATAGGCTATATGTGACTGTATGTGAGCATGAAATATTAATTTTAATGTTGGTTCACTGCATAGGAGTGACATTCTTCTCAATGCAAACAAGCCTGAATTAATTTTTGAAATAATGTGATCTACATGACTGCACCAGCTGAGACTACTGTCAATTAACAAACCTAGAAATTTCGTTTTATCAATGTTTTCAACTTTTTCCGTGCCGATATTGATATTTGGTTTAACCTGATTCTTATTTTGAACTGTAGAGAAGTGAATATATTTAGTTTTCCGAGGATTTAGTAACATATTGTTATTGCAGAAAAAGTTTTGAAATTTTGCCAACTCTAAGTTTGCTTCTCTCTCCAATTCACTGGCTGTTTTAGCTGACACTATTAAGTTTGAGTCGTCAGCATATAAGAACAGGCCTTTTGGAACACTTTGTACTTTAGTAAGCAATGAAGGCATACCTTTTAGATAACATAGAAAAAGAAGGGGTCCTAGGATTGACCCTTGTGGTACTCCGTGTTTAATTTGCTGAAATGTAGATAGCTTTTTTATAATTTTGTTTTCTTTTATATGAGTAATCTCAACTGATTGCTGTCTATTTTCAAGGTAAGATTTAAACCATTCCAAAGCAACTCCATTTATTCCAAGTGAACTTAGTTTTGATATTAAACGCGAATGTGACACACTGTCAAAAGCCTTAGACAGGTCCATGAAATGTCCAGCTACAACATATTTTTTATCAATTGAATCTATTATCATGTCTACGAAATTGACTAGTGCTGTAACCGTGGACCTGCCCTTACGGAAACCGTGTTGCTCATCATCAAATAAGTGGTTTTTTTCCAAATAATCAACTAATTGTAAGTACATAGCTTTTTCAAACACCTTTGATATAGAAGGAAGGAGAGATATTGGGCGATAATTTTTTATGTCTGTTAAATCACCTTTTTTGAGAATTGGTATTATTTTGGATATTTTTAGTTGGTGTGGAAAAATGCCAGAAACAAATGAGGAATTAATTAAGTGGAGTAATGGTTTTTTTAGCTGGTTCTTTGCGGCTTTTATCAGTGACAGTGGCACCTCATCATAACCCGACGAACGTTTGTTTGGCAATGAGTCAATTATATTTATGACATTTTCTTCAATCAACGGGTTGCAATGGAATCGCGTGAGAAGATTATAAGAGAACTGACTGGTTCCGCTGGGTGCCAAATCCAAAATATCCGGACCATTCATCCCTTTTATCATTTCGTCTATAATATTAATAAAATATTCATTAAAAATACTGGCTATGGTATCTGGATTGGATATTGATTTATTATTGATTCTCAGGACAATATTTTCTTTGCTGTCCAAATTAGAGTTCTTTTTTGTTTCTTTGTTGATAATGTTCCAAGTACTTTTAATTACGTTAACAGAATTTTTTATTTCATTGTCAAAATATTCTTTTTTTCTTTCGCTCAATTTAGCTGTATACATACGATTTTTTTCTTTAACAGCATTTTTTAAATTTGGATTCTTTGAAGCCCTAGCTATTTTATTTAGGTGTACTAAATTTTCTTTTTCATGTTTTAGTTCTATGGTTATCCATTCGACTTTTTTGTGTGAACTGGTTTTTTGTGTTTTAGGGAACACTAAATCAAAGTAAAATCGTAATATTCTATTAAAAGTATTGTACTTTTCATCTACTGTAGCATCATAAACCAATCTCCAATCCTCTTTCTGCAAAAGAGTTTTAAACAAATTTATATTTTTTTCAGAAAATGCTCTACCGATATATGTAAGTTTCTTATTATTCACAGGTGTACACTTAAGATTAAATATTTCCAATAGCTGGCCGTCATGATCAGACAAAGATGTTACCAGCCCTGTAACTGAAATTTGCCCACAGTTAACATTTGTAAAAAAATTGTCTAAGCATGTTTCTGACGTATCTGAGACTCTAGTTGGAAAGTCTATAAGATATTTTAGACCGTTACTTTTTAATATATTTTTAAGTTCCCTGGATTGAGGAGAGCTTTCCATTATATTTATATTAAAATCTCCGCCAATAAAAACACGACTTTTTCTGCTCGTTAGTAATTCCAATAAAGTATTTAATCTAGATAAAAACTCCTTGTTATTGAACTGGGGCGTTCTGTATACACCTGCTACTATTACTGTTTCTCCGTTAATCTTAAATTCTGTAACACAGCATTCAAATAGTTTATCAGTTACCAAATCCCTAATTGCCTGTGTACTCAGCTGTTTACCCCTTAAACCGACTTTGGACATAATTAATACACCTCCTCCCTTTGCAGTGGTTCGAGCAAAATGTGAAACTAGCATATAATGGTTTATATTTAACCGTTCAAGTTGATCATGTGTCATATTGTGTTCTGTTAGAATAATAATACCTGGATCAATTTCTGTTAAAATAATTTCCAATGGTTCAATTCGGCTCTTTAGGTCCTGGATATTTTGGTGAAATATTTTTATGTTAAAAGGATTTAGCTCGGTTTTTTTGTGAATGTCACAGGGAAGTTTAAAGGAACAGCTGAGTTTAACAAGTCAGAGTCAGAATTAAAAACATTACTAGATAAGTCTAAAATCGATTCTACATTAAAAGAGCTGCCTGATAAACTGTCTGTGAAGTGGGGATGGGAAAGCCTTGAGCCTTGCTGGACACCACTGTCTCTCGGCGCCCTATGACTTGTTTGTCTACCGCTAGGATGTAGGTCGTCAGTAGCCAGGAGTGATCCGTTGGTTGTCGAAGAGTTCTCACGTCTCTCCACTGAATGAGGTGCATGATGTGAAGTGCTTCCTTCAGTTAATTGTGAAATAGTTTCGTTTATGGAATTTTTTATTATACTAGCTAATTTTCTTTTTCCATGCTTGTTTAAATGCAAACCATGTCGGGTGTAACAATCTCTGTGAAGATGCGTTGTTTGAACAAAGGAAATTGACTTATTATTCTTAATGTTGCTGTGAATGGTTGAATTTATGCAGTGAATCGGAAAATTAAGGTTTGGCTGGTCAAATCTGAAGGGTATATTTATTAATTTTACTGATGTTCTAGATGATATATTGTGTACAGTCTTTAGATTGAACTGTCTATTGCTTCGGGTGTCACTTACACTTGCATTGCCCACATCATTGGTTCCTGCCAGGAGAATGGCGACGTCTTCACAGCCGAAATCCGATGTTAGACTCTCCAGGTTGTTTGCAACATAGTCGAAGGGCGCGCCGGGGTAGCATGTAACCATTACGTCATAATCTTGAAGTTGCTCTTGGAGGGTCCTAACGAGACCTTTCCCATGACTGTCAGAAGCCAGCAATAATCTTTTCCGTCTGTGTCTAGCCTTTTGTCTTCCAGGACGTTCAATATTTGTATTAACCTGACGTTCACTATGGGTATTCACTTCTTCTATGTTATGTGATGCTAATGCCCCATATCTATTTTCACACACAATTTCGTCATATGTATCATGTTTCATGGAATTATTTCGTCTCTTTTTTGACACAACAGGGTGAAATAGTTGTTTGTTATGTGGAATCACCTCCGTTCCACCAATGGTACAGTGAATGTCTGGGTGTACGACAATATTTTCATTGTGGTGCATTGTTGTTGTTGAGGAGTTTCTAGTTTTACTCTTAGGGGTGAGTGGTGGAAAGCAATTACAGCATGTGTTGGAATAACCTATGTAGTCGCTCTCTCCTCCAAGTTCATGTTGTTGCATATCTATAATTGCTTGCAGAGAGTTTAATTCATTTTTAAGTACTAAATTCTTCTCGGACAGCTCCTTAATTTCCATATTCCTAAGATATAGTTCCGTTTCCATCCTCTTGGTTAAACATTTAAAACTATCTTTGGGGTACATTTGTTTAAAGTTATCCCAAGTAACACTGTCTCTATTTATTAGAAGTTTGATTTCTTCCTCTAGCTGTATGTTTTTATTCCTTAAAAATAAGTTTTCATTTTCCCTTTCCATTATAGTTGATATTCGTGAAGCTAGTTCTTTTTTTAAAGTGTCATTCTCTTGTTGTATAACAGACTGTTGGCGATGTAAGTGGTTCGTGTCGATGTCACACTGCAGTGCACAATCCACTAAGGTCGTTATTTGATCATATGGTTTACTGTGTGACTTATTTATAAGGAATATTTCATCGGTGTATTGCAGTAAGCGAGTGTCGTTTTCAATTGTATGGTCAATGACGCTGTTTAGTTGCTTTTGTAGATCCTCTACTTGTTTCTTAAGTTCAGAGTTTTCTTCTTCCAAAACTGACTGCTGTAACCGTTCTTTTTCAGATTTAGACTGCTGGTTTTGAGATGTTATTGTTAGGCTTTCCCTCGATGACAGATCTACTGTTCGGCTGGTGGAGATCGGCGTGCTACAAGCCTTCTGAGTAGAACCGTTAGATACAGCAGATATCTTCGGACTGTTAAATGATGTAGGATTATTACGATTTGCCTGTTTTAGATTAGGTGTGAGTGATCTTAATGTCACTGGGTGATTACCCGTGTGAACATCATTAACTTCAAAAATTCCTGTTTTTTCCCTGTTAGTTTTTACATATGCCTTGCAGTTTTTACCCAGACAGCGCCATGCAACATCACCGTTCTTCAATGAGTAGCCTTCCCTAAATTTAAAATTGTTATATATTATGGCGTCTTTCCCTGTTTTAGAAACTTCTAAAGTAAATGACATGGCTCACTAATTAGCAGATGTCGTGTGATATTTTTAGTCAAGTTCCTGTAATGGGAAACAGCAAAATAATAAAACGTGTGCTGCGGGATTTGAAGTCCAAACGATACCAGGCACTGGCTTTACTTCGACAGGTGCAGTTCTAGATTACGTGAACTTTGAACTTTAGTAGTTTGGCTACAGATAGCGCAGGTATTCAGTTTCTTCAACTTGAGTGTAGTGGATAATCAAACAGCAGGATACAGCACAAATAAAAGTATCTGTACCAACAGCAAAAAATATTACCCTGGGGTCAGTCTCGACCCGGGATCCGCCTTTCTGATGATGCGTCTCTCTAACCACTACACCACGGGAGCTTATTGACCATGAAAGATGAAGTGAGTGATGAATCTCCGATGTTGTCAATAGTTTTAAAAGCCCAACGTGCACTCCTTTAATATTCGTTAGTTGTTAGGTTATGTTTAAGTGCACATTGAGTACTCACTCAGTTCTCCACGTAATTACAATTTCAGCAATTGAGAGTTCGTCAGCACTTTAACCATTCTTAACTAAGGTCCGTGACACAGTCCTGTGTCCGCTCTTTATAATTTCAAAACAGTATTTTAAGAAGAAAACAGAGTAAAACGACGGACTTACTAATCACAAACGCAGCTGCGCGCAGCCGCTTTGACGATTCCAACCAATGGGGTCACGTGATCATAGACCTATAAATTAAGTTGTTGAACACCATTTCCCATTATTTTGTGAATCCCTCTGGTCTGAGGAAGGTGAGTGTGATTCACCGAAATCGATCACCATAATATTTGTGCATTTTGTACTTGTATTGTAATAAATGTGTGTTGTGTGACGTTTACTTGTACTGTTATAAATAGATAACAACTTTTTTACATCTCGTACATCTCTTCTAATAATTAGTGCGTTTATCCTTTGAAGATTTGAGGGAATAAGGGAGGGACTGAGAAGTTGCTGGCCCTGCCATCACATGACATGCTGGAGAAATACCCACTCAACACACCAACTTAACTCACGTTTAGCGCACTACTGGAAGAAAGCCACCTTTGTTTCTTTCTTCTCTGTGTTTAGGCATATGCAAAACAAACAGTGAGATAGGCTACAGAAATGGTTTTCTTGTGCTATAAAAAAAGGTACACGGCACTGCTTGTGTTTGACAGACTTATTTAACTTGGCAACATGGCCTCTAAAATACGTACTCACGACGGTTGTACGTTTGTCGGAGAATATCGGTGGCCCTTAGGTATATCTACGAGTTTTATCTAGTATACTCTGTGGTATTGATCCTTACAGTGTACCAAGGCCGTATTATGCATACTATGTGATTAAATGATTATTGTACTATGGTGAGACCCATTCTAATGTTTCTTGGTTTGAAGCATTAAATTTACATTGTGAAGCACGAATCACTAAAATGTGAATTATTTTATTTACTTGTTTTTCTAACGAACACCCACTCGCCCCACCGATCCTCCCACAGGCCTATTACACCGGCCAGTTTTGTCCAAAACAGGTCTCTAGCCCGAACATTAACGCTCGAGAAATGGGGATAAACTAGCCGAGAGTGAGTACGGTCTCACAGTCAAGATTAATATTCTGATTTCAACGTCCTAGAAACCTGCAGTAATCGTTATAAAAAATATCTAGGTTGTGAAGCCTGTTTACAATGCTAGCACATCTTGCCTCTGGATCAGATAATCAGACGTATCTGCAAAGAATATTTTAGCGGAATGTATTTTTCATCAACAGTTTCTACTGAACCAGCGTGGCTATGAAGCACTTTTTAAAAATATAGCAAGTCACACCTCGACAAGCTAATAATGTTGATAAATTCAGTTCTGCACGCCCTTCCACTTCATATAGTTCTAAAACCTCCACATCATCCACGAGAGGTGGATATTTCCTTTGGACGGCTTTGACTGCTGCATCTGTGTACACCCGATGCCTATTCCAAACAATGGCATACTCAAGGTGACTTCGAAACGGTTACTTATACAGTGTTAAACAAGAACGGCGTTATTGCCATTGAAATACCTGGCGATCCACGTGACAAGACCCTCATAACTTTTGTACAACCATTGATTTTATAAGAACACTGATAGATTTCTCATCCGACGTTGAGTTCTGTGCCTCAAATTATTAGCTGTTTTTGTAGTCCATTGTGGAGTGCTAATGTAGTCCCATGTAAATGTAATACAGTTTAAACATAGTATAAAATACCATATTGTTGTTGAAACCAGCTGTGGTTGCGGGCCTCACTAACTAACCAAATTGTCGACTCAAATATTCCTATTACATGAGATATCTATTTATAAGTAATAATGTAATCAAGGTTACAACACAGTTTACTTTAGAGTAGATGTTATAATAATAAATTCATACAACATTTAACATTTAAACGTTGGTTAAGCCCCAATTCATAACATACAAGTCTCAGTTCGATTCCAGAGTCTTAACAAATTTGGAAAGTTATCAGCTGATAGCCACCGGCTATATTCATTAGTCACTGGGTTATTGATTATTAATGACTCCTTCTAAGGAGTAGTTGGCCTTAGTTTGCAACAATGACTACTCGCTCAGTTACACTCATCACACCATTTTAAATCCACATTCGCCCATATCTTTATGATCGGTGTCTTAATAATAAATAAACAATTAAGAGTAAGACTAATATTTTGAAATTTTGTAATTCTTAACATTGTAACTCCTTATTAAAAATTCAACCCCATTTAGTCATAAATACTCCATTTAGAGACAAAAGTCACCACTACCATGGATTGCTTTACGCAGATTGCTCGTAGTGTAGGAAATGTTAAAAAAAAAACACCAAGGCCTTCTTATCATTCACTAATTTGTTTCCTTTTACAGTAGATGCTGACGTATTTTTCCGTTTAGCCTAAGCCTATTATCAAATTTAGGAAAATCCCCTACTCATGTAGGTTTCACATCTTACAGCCGGAGCCGAACTATAGTTTCACTATTTTCGGACGGCAGAGTAGAATGAAAATGAGCCGCCTCCACGTGTTGGTGGACCGGTTGGGTCGGCCGACCTTGCGTGCAGTAGAGCTATCCACGAAACTGGATTCGTTACACACTCTGATGTAACGTTTGAGAGGGAAATTATGCCTCACAATGGTCACTGGTCCGTTTCAACTCAGGTAGAAGGTAATTGAAGGAAACTGTTCATAATAACGTTTCACTATAACCGAGTCTTATATTGCTGTGCCGGTGGCTGAGCGGTCAACAAGACGTCAAAGCCTGATTAAGAATGGTAGCGAAGGTTAGAATACTGGCCTGGACTGAAAATATTAAGATTGTTCACCTTTTACTGTTCGGGCGTCTTTTACTCTTTGAATAAGTTCGCTATACATTTCTTTAGTCTATGGGAATGGACAGAGAAATAGAGTCTGTCAGAAGACACAGAGGTGACCGACGTAAGAGTACGACGTAATGAGTGCTCATGTGTAAATATTAGTGCCTTCTGTGTCAGTTACCTGCTGACTGTCTGTCGGAAGACTGAGGTGACGACGTAATGGGTGATAATGTGTGAAAATAAGTGGCCTTATGTGTCAGTTACCTGCTGATTGTCTATCGGAAGACACAGAGGGAACCGACGTAAGTGACGACGTAATGGGTGATAATGAGTGAATATAAGTGCCTTCTGTGTCAGTTACCTGATGACTGTCTGTCGGAAGACACAGAGATGACCGACGTATGTGACGACGTAATGAGTGCTCATGTGTGAATATTAGTGCCTTCTGTGTCAGTTACCTGCTGACTGTCTGTCGGAAGACTGAGGTGACCGACGTAATTGACGACATAATGGGTGATAATGAGTGAATATAAGTGGCCTTATGTGTCAGTTACCTGCTGATTATCTGTCGGAAGACACAGAGGGGACCGACGTAAGTGATGAGGTAATGAGTGCTCATGTGTGAATATAAGTGACCTTCTGTGTCAGTTACCTGCTGACTGTCTGTCGGAAGACACAGAGGTGACGACGTAAGTGACGACGTAATGAGTGCTCGTGTGTGAATATAAGTGACCTTCTGTGTCAGTTACTTGCTGACTGTCTGTCGGAAGACACAGTGGGGACCGACGTAAATGATGAGGTAATGAGTGCTCATGTGTGAATATAAGTGACCTTCTGTGTCAGTTACCTGCTAACAGTCTGTCGGAAGACACAGAGGTGATGACGTAAGTGACGACGTAATGAGTGCTCGTGTGTGAATATAAGTGACCTTCTGTGTCAGTTACCTGCTGACTGTCTGTCGGAAGACACAGAGGTGACGACGTAAGTGATGAGGTAATGAGTGCTCATGTGTGAATATAAGTGACCTTCTGTGTCAGTTACCTGCTGACTGTCTGTCGGAAGACACAGAGGTGACCGACGTAAGTGACGACGTAATGAGTGCTCGTGTGTGAATATAAGTGACCTTCTGTGTCAGTTACCTGCTGACTGTCTGTCGGAAGACACAGAGGGGACCGACGTAAGTGATGAGCTAATGAGTGCTCATGTGTGAATATAAGTAACCTTCTGTGTCAGTTACCTGCTGACTGTCTGTCGGAAGACACAGAGGGGACCGACGTAAGTGATGAGCTAATAAGTGCTCATGTGTATGCACGCCGGGAGTCTAATAGCACTGATATGCTTGAAGACAAACAACTGATTATGATAACACGTTTGTTACTTAACAGCTTAATTTTTATCCATCCTAATCAATGTTACAATAGTTGTTCTTAACTACGATAAAATTATATACAATAATAATAATACATGCTTAAATATATTCTTTTTAGACAAATAATAATCCAAAAAGACTCATATCTTCTATTATCATAGGCCTTAGTTAGTTAATCATTCAATTTCTAAGCCACCTCTAAAATTTAAGGTTAATATAGCAACTCGAAATTCGAAACGCAACTCGAAAATTAACATGGATCTAATTTCAAACTTTAAAAAATGTATTTCAAATTTGTTAAGTTTTTTTACCCCCAAAAATGTAAGAGTAGCCTAAATGTCATATAACTCCGTAGAAATGTACAAGCGTCATAAATGCGCGCCCATCTTCGATTATCTACTTGATCAATGCGTAAGAAAATGTTAAAAATGTTTTAAAATGAACTTATGCTAACAGCACACTATAGAGGTTGTCAAATTAAAAATATTCTTGTCCAAATTCCCAAGTTTTTGAAAATGTCCAAATATACGTCCCCATTCACTGTCCCAAAAACCATAAGTCGAGTATGTTTGTAAGCGCCTAAATATTTCGAAATATATTTAAGTGGTAGGCTACATCAACTGGAATGCGAATACTGCATATTTAAAAGAGAAACACTGGGACAGGGAACTAACCCATAACAAAAGTAAGCACTGAAAAATATAATGATATGTTTGTTGTAAGGCAATTTACGAATTCCATTCAAGAATTTATTTATGTATTCAGTAGGCCTACTACTTAATAACTGTTACAAATACCATTAAATTCCAATTATTTATAATGTAATTTTTTCCACCCTGAAAGCAAAACAAATTGATAATTTGGCTTTGTAAATTTCAACACTAACAATGAACAGCGATATAATTATTTTATCGAGATAAGCCTTTTTTACGACATGAAAATCTGCTCTTTTTCAATTTGGCTGGATTTTGGTGTAGGTGGTGATTGGATTGTTTGCTTTAATGTGCTATCCATCCCGTATGGAGAACTTGTTGATTGAGATTATAAAGGGAATATAAATACTATACATCCAAATTAGTATTCAAAGTATCAGCAAGTTACGAGTTTTTCCCAGGCCTCCATTAATACGATCATTAACAAGTTAACGACTTGAAGGAACAATGTTCGTTAACGTAAACACAAGCAATATCGAATCTGTAAATAGGCTATATTTCACGGAAATTTCTTTAAAAAAAGATAACATTTTTGAGTGTAAATAACAACTGTATCTCTCTCGCATCAGAAAAAAATAATGTTAAGATGAGAATAAAATAGTTATCGATAAAACATAACATTTTTGTATTGGATTATTTATTAAAAAAAGAAATTATATTAAAAATAATATAGGTTAATAAATAAATTCTATGTTAAATGGAGCCTCTTTAGTTCCAAAGCATTACATTCTTTCTTACATTCTTACATATGAGACGCCGACACAACGTTGTTGGTATTTTAAGGCGAATATGAATGGTTATATGAGTGTAGGATGCGTGTGGATGAGTGTAGTCTGGTTACTATCTGAGTTCAACTGTTCTTCAGAAAGGGCAATTTATTATTAACAGCCAGGGCAACTAAGGGACCTACAGCTTTACGTGGAATCCGAACCACGTAGTGCTGGTCTGATTTTCAGCTAATTGACAAGCTCAGTTATCTCCCCCACACAACATCCGCACAATGATTACCACCCAACATGGACACCCCAGGCTTCTCTAGTAGTGTCCACGCCGATAGCAACCATTAAGCGGACGCCATGTCGGTACTAAGAAGACCGAGCATCCAACCTATCGCCTACAATCTCCCAAACACTTTGTCCCCATGTAGCTGGGTTACAGCACTGCGCCACCAGTTTAAGGGGTTAAGTGGAAGATAGGACTTTATAGTCCTAACTTCACCCCTAATTAAGGATATTTTAATTTCAAATTATCTTGAATGATCTCAGATTTGAAAAAATTCATCAGGCTCTATAAAAGATTCTTATTTCGATGTCAATCTGAGTCGTAACAAACGTTGAAAGGGATCAGCTGATACCTACCGCTGTCAATCGTCATTGGGCTATTAATTAATGACAATTTATAAGGAATTGTCAGCCTTAGTTTGTAACAATACTTACATTCGCTCGTCTACACTTATCACACTCATTCGAAATCCATATCTGGACGATCGGTGTCTTAAGAATAAATAAAATCTGTCATCACATGTCGATTAATTGTCATTGCTGCTAGTTTTAGTTGACCCTTAAACGTCTTGCAGTTGTTATTTGACGCTTTCAATCAGCTTCCTTTTCCTTGCATAACCCTTTCGTCCCAGGATGAACCGAAGGTCAAGGACCAATAATTCTCGAGGACTCCATTGGTCACACCGCCAGAGGATGCCCAGTCGTCCTGGGAACGTTTAGGAAAGTGTTTTGTTGAGTCAGAAAAAGGTGTCGTAAAATGGCATATACTAAGTTTAATGTGACATTCAAAATGTTTATTTTCTAAATAGTTGTTTGATATAAACATTGCATGAAGTAAAAACTTATTTTCTCATGTATATGTTCTGAGATACTATTTTATTGGCGGCATAGTTCAAAGTAACTATTTTATTTACTCTCAGATGCCTTTGTTGTAACATCACATTATTGTAGATGGTACGAACTCATTGTAGGCGCTTTTCAATGTTTCTCCCCATTCTATAGTATTGTTAAATTTTATAATTTAACACTGCAAGATTAATCAGCTCTTTTAAAATTCAATTTGACCGGTATTGTTGATTTTACTAAACTTTGTTGAACAGTTGACAGGATAATTAAATCTATCATCCTTTGTCACTTTGTTATATTTATTGCACGTATAACAAAAATGCAAGACGTTTGAAAACTGCAATTTCTAATTTATATAGAAATAAATAAACTGTGAATGTTGGTTGAATTGGTTCAATGAAAGAGGCACGCCCTGTTTCTTATCTTACATTTGTTTTTTAAATAAAAATCGAAAATCAGTTATTCTTCATACTTGGGGATTAGTTTTTACTCATTAGAATGTACATAAACAATATGGTTATTTTGGATCGCCCTGTTCTTACTTATGTTTTCTAAAAAATATAACCTCTTTACAGCAATGTAACATGTTAGTTGAACTCATTACAGTGGTAGGCAAAAATCAGTCTTTAAAAAAGGCGATAATTTCAAATGTTATTATTTAGCATTTGTCCTGAAACATATCAGTAAAACTTATCATTCATGTGCTACATTTTAATCCTCTTAAATTAAATTAGTTAAATTTTAAATTTAAGTCTTACAATTTGTAAGCCTAAATTTTACGAGTAAGAAAAACTTTCCTTAATAAAGTATCATTATTTTAACAGCCATATAATTAATAAAAACCTGAGGAATATCAATTAATAGATTTCAAGTTGGGGGCGATCCGGGTACATGTATACAATACAAGCATAGCCAACCTGTCTAGACTATGTAGGCTACCTGCATTTTTTCAACTAACATTAATTTTTCTTAAATAGTTAACTATTGTTTTTTTTATTTTTAAATCCACATATAAAATAATATGTAGGAATAAAAAAAAGTGCAAGGTTCGTTTTAAGCTTTAAATATAGTACACGGATATATCCTTTGGAGTCACTATAGTACACCGATATATCCCTTGGAGTCACTATAGTACACGTATATACCCTTTGGAGTCACTATAGTACACGGATATATCCTTTGGAGTCACTATAGTACACTTATATGTCCTTTTAAGTCACTATAGTACACGGATATATCCTTTGGAGTCACTATAGTACACGTATATGTCCTTTTAAGTCACTATAGTACACGGATATATCCTTTGAAGTCTTTATAGCACACGGATATATCCCTTGGAGTCACTATAGTACACGTATATGTCCTTTTAAGTCGATATAGTACACGGATATATCCTTTGGAGTCACTATAGTACACGGATATATCCTTTGGAGTCACTATAGTACACGTATATACCCTTTGGAGTCACTATAGTACACGGATATATCCTTTGGAGTCACTATAGTACACGGATATATCCTTTGGAGCCACTATAGTACGCCGATATATCCTTTGGAGTCTTTATAGCACACGGATACATCCCTTGGAGTCACTATAGTACACGTATATGTTCTTTTAAGTCGCTATAGTACACGGATATATCATTTGGAGTCACTATAGTACATGGATATGTCCTTTGGGATCTTTATAGTACATGGATATATCCCTTGGAGTCACTGTAGTACACGTATATGTCCTTTTAAATCACTATAGTACACGTATATATCCTTTGGAGTCACTATAGTACACGGATATATCCTTTGGAGTCTTTATAGTACACGGAAATATCTCTTGGAGTCACTATAATACACGTAAATGTCCTTTTAAGTCACTATAGTACACGGATATGTCCTTTGGAGTCTTTATAGTACACGGATATATCCCTTGGAGTCACTATAGTACAAAGATATGTCCTTTGGAGTTTTTATAGTACACGGATATATCCCTTGGAGTCACTATAGTACACGTATATGTCTTTTAAGTCACTATAGTACACGGATTTATCCTTTGGAGTCTTTATAGTACACGGATATATCCCTTGGAGTCACTATAGTACACGGATATGTCCTTTGGAGTCTTTATAGTACACGGATATATCCCTTGGAGTCACTATAGTACATGGATATATCCCTTGGAGTCTTTATAGTACACGAATATATCCCTTGGAGTCACTATAGTACACGGATATATCCTTTGGAGTCTTTATAGTACACGGATATATCCCTTGGCGTCACTATAGCACACGTATATGTCCTTTTAAGTCACTATAGTACACGGATTTATCCTTTGGAGTCTTTATAGTACACGGATATATCCCTTGGAGTCACTATAGTACACGGATATGTCCTTTGGAGTCTTTATAGTACACGGATATATCCCGTGGAGTCACTATAGTACATGGATATGTCCTTTGGGGTCTTTATAGTACACGGATATATCCCTTGGAGTCACTGTAGTACACGGATATGTCTTTTGGAGTCTTTATAGTACTCGAATATATCCTTTGGAGTCTTTATAGTACACGGATATATCCCTTGGAGTCACTATAGTACACGTATATGTCCTTTTAAGTCACTATAGTACACGGATATATCCTTTGGAGTCTTTATAGTACACGGATATATCCCTTGGAGTCACTATAATACACGTATATGTCCTTTTAAGTCGCTATAGTACACGGATATATCCTTTGGAGTCACTATAGTACACGGATATATCCTTTGGAGCCACTATAGTACGCCGATATATTCTTTGGAGTCTTTATAGCACACGGATACATCCCTTGGAGTCACTATAGTACACGGATATATCCTTTGGAGTCACTATAGTATTCGGATATATCCTTTGGAGTCACTATAGTACACGGATATATCCTTTGGAGTCTTTATAGTACACGGAAATATCCCTTGGAGTCACTATAGTACACGTATATGTCCTTTTAAGTCACTATAGTACACGGATATATACTTTGGAGTCTTTATAGTACACGGATATATCCCTTGGAGTCACTATAGTACACGGATATGTCCTTTGGAGTCTTTATAGTACACGGAAATATCCCTTGGAGTCACTATAGTACACGGATATGTCCTTTGGAGTCTTTATAGTACACGGATATATCCCTTGGAGTCACTATAGTACACGGATATGTCCTTTGGAGTCTTTATAGTACACGGATATGTCATTTGGAGTCTTTATAGTACACGGATATATCCCTTGGAGTCACTATAGTACACGGATATGTCCTTTGGAGTCTTTATAGTACACGGATATATCCCTTGGAGTCACTATAGTACACGGATATGTCCTTTGGAGTCTTTATAGTACACGGATATATCCCTTGGAGTCACTGTAGTACACGTATATGTCCTTTTAAATCACTATAGTACACGTATATATCCTTTGGAGTCACTATAGTACACGGATATATCCTTTGGAGTCTTTATAGTACACGGATATGTCCTTTGGGGTCTTTATAGTACACGGATATATCCCTTGGAGTCACTATAGTACAAAGAAATGTCCTTTGGAGTTTTTATAGTACACGGATATATCCCTTGGAGTCACTATAGTACACGTATATGTCTTTTAAGTCACTATAGTACACGGATTTATCCTTTGGAGTCTTTATAGTACACGGATATATCCCTTGGAGTCACTATAGTACACGGATATGTCCTTTGGAGTCTTTATAGTACACGGATATATCCCTTGGAGTCACTATAGTACATGGATATATCCCTTGGAGTCTTTATAGTACACGAATATATCCCTTGGAGTCACTATAGTACACGGATATATCCTTTGGAGTCTTTATAGTACACGGATATATCCCTTGGAGTCACTATAGTACACGTATATGTCCTTTTAAGTCACTATAGTACACGGATTTATCCTTTGGAGTCTTTATAGTACACGGATATATCCCTTGGAGTCACTATAGTACACGGATATGTCCTTTGGAGTCTTTATAGTACACGGATATATCCCGTGGAGTCACTATAGTACATGGATATGTCCTTTGGGGTCTTTATAGTACACGGATATATCCCTTGGAGTCACTGTAGTACACGGATATGTCTTTTGGAGTCTTTATAGTACTCGAATATATCCTTTGGAGTCTTTATAGTACACGGATATATCCCTTGGAGTCACTATAGTACACGTATATGTCCTTTTAAGTCACTATAGTACACGGATATATCCTTTGGAGTCTTTATAGTACACGGATATATCCCTTGGAGTCACTATAATACACGTATATGTCCTTTTAAGTCGCTATAGTACACGGATATATCCTTTGGAGTCACTATAGTACACGGATATATCCTTTGGAGCCACTATAGTACGCCGATATATTCTTTGGAGTCTTTATAGCACACGGATACATCCCTTGGAGTCACTATAGTACACGGATATATCCTTTGGAGTCACTATAGTATTCGGATATATCCTTTGGAGTCACTATAGTACACGGATATATCCTTTGGAGTCTTTATAGTACACGGAAATATCCCTTGGAGTCACTATAGTACACGTATATGTCCTTTTAAGTCACTATAGTACACGGATATATACTTTGGAGTCTTTATAGTACACGGATATATCCCTTGGAGTCACTATAGTACACGGATATGTCCTTTGGAGTCTTTATAGTACACGGAAATATCCCTTGGAGTCACTATAGTACACGGATATGTCCTTTGGAGTCTGTATAGTACACGGATATATCCCTTGGAGTCACTATAGTACACGGATATGTCCTTTGGAGTCTTTATAGTACACGGATATGTCCTTTGGAGTCTTTATAGTACACGGATATATCCCTTGGAGTCACTATAGTACACGGATATGTCCTTTGGAGTCTTTATAGTACACGGATATATCCCTTGGAGTCACTGTAGTACACGTATATGTCCTTTTAAATCACTATAGTACACGTATATATCATTTGGAGTCACTATAGTACACGGATATATCCTTTGGAGTCTTTATAGTACACGGAAATATCTCTTGGAGTCACTATAATACACGTAAATGTCCTTTTAAGTCACTATAGTACACGGATATGTCTTTTGGAGTCTTTATAGTACACGGATATATCCCTTGGAGTCACTATAGTACAAAGATATGTCCTTTGGAGTTTTTATAGTACACGGATATATCCCTTGGAGTCACTATAGTACACGTATATGTCCTTTTAAGTCACTATAGTACACGGATTTATCCTTTGGAGTCTTTATAGTACACGGATATATCCCTTGGAGTCACTATAGTACACGGATATGTCCTTTGGAGTCTTTATAGTACACGGATATATCCCGTGGAGTCACTATAGTACATGGATATGTCCTTTGGGGTCTTTATAGTACGCGGATATATCCCTTGGAGTCACTGTAGTACACGGATATGTCTTTTGGAGTCTTTATAGTACTCGAATATATCCTTTGGAGTCTTTATAGTACACGGATATATCCCTTGGAGTCACTATAGTACACGTATATGTCCTTTTAAGTCACTATAGTACGCCGATATATCCTTTGGAGTCTTTATAGCACACGGATATATCCCTTGGAGTCACTATAGTACACGTATATGTCCTTTTAAGTCGCTATAGTACACGGATATATCCTTTGGAGTCACTATAGTACACGGATATATCCTTTGGAGCCACTATAGTACGCCGATATATCCTTTGGAGTCTTTATAGCACACGGATACATCCCTTGGAGTCACTATAGTACACGGATATATCCTTTGGAGTCACTATAGTATTCGGATATATCCTTTGGACTCACTATAGTACACGGATATATCCTTTGGAGTCTTTATAGTACACGGAAATATCCCTTGGAGTCACTATAGTACACGTATATGTCCTTTTAAGTCACTATAGTACACGGATATATACTTTGGAGTCTTTATAGTACACGGATATATCCCTTGGAGTCACTATAGTACACGGATATGTCCTTTGGAGTCTTTATAGTACACGGATATATCCCTTGGAGTCACTATAGTACACGGATATGTCCTTTGGAGTCTTTATAGTACACGGATATGTCCTTTGGAGTCTTTATAGTACACGGATATATCCCTTGGAGTCACTGTAGTACACGGATATGTCCTTTGGAGTCTTTATAGTACTCGAATATATCCTTTGGAGTCTTTATAGTACACGGATATATCCCTTGGAGTCACTATAGTACACGTATATGTCCTTTTAAGTCACTATAGTACACGGATATATCCTTTGGAGTCTTTATAGTACACGGATATATCCCTTGGAGTCACTATAGTACACGGATATGTCCTTTGGAGTCTATAGTACACGGATATATCCCTTGGAGTCACTATAGTACATGGATATATCCCTTGGAGTCTTTATAGTACACGGATATATCCCTTGGAGTCACTTTAGTACACGGATATGTCCTTTGGAGTCTTTATAGTACACGGATATATCCCTTGGAGTCACTATAGTACATGGATATATCCCTGGGAGTCTTTATAGTACACGGATATATCCCTTGAAGTCACTTTAGTACACGGATATGTCCTTTGGAGTCTTTATAGTACACGGATATATCCTTTGGAGTCTTTATAGTACACGGATATATCCCTTGGAGTCACTATAGTACACGGATATATCCTTTGGAGTCTTTATAGTACACGGATATATCCCTTGGAGTCACTATAGTACACGGATATGTCCTTTGGAGTCTTTATAGTACACGAGTATATCCTTTGGAGTCACTATAGTACACGGATATGTCTTTTGGAGTCTTTATAGTACACGAATATATCCTTTGGAGTCACTATAGTACACGGATATGTCCTTTGGAGTCTTTATAGTACACGAATATATCCTTTGGGGTCACTATTGGCAGCTACGAACTTGGTGAGGGATGTGAACATAAACTATTCATAATTAATAGTGAGTTGTCTTGTTAATTTTGTCTTGTTGGCATTTAGTAATTAAATGTATCTAGTGTTTATGTTTCGAAACTCCAGCACATTTCAAGAGCCTGGCAAACTCCTCAAGTTATTGAATGAAGCAAACATCTTAACCTATATAAACCATTCACAATACTGTGTAACATAGTGAACGTGCGATTGTCGTACAATCTTGATCGAATGTAGTTATCAGAGTTTTCTTGTTTCAGATTCTCAGTGCATACAGTTTGGTAAGTACTTTATGCATTATTTAAACACTTATATTACTATCGAATGAGATTCGTCATAATCGAATGAGTCACAATAAACAAAACTTTTAAAAATATAATTTTATTTTACATTCACTTAATTTAATAGAAGAAGTTGTAAATGAGACATTGCTAATTTTACTTTAGCAAGTAACGCCCCTGATTTCCCTATTGTTTTCTCTTGTTCAATTTTTTAGCATTAGTCGAAAAGTTTTCTATATCGAGAACTTTATGTTTTTTCAATCTATACACGAATTTTCCACTGTCTGATAGGGTTAAAGCCAAATAATTTTCTTGTTTTTACTTCCATTACCGCGCGTGTATCATAAAGTATTCTTAATATATCTTCAAGTTCAGATTTAAATATTTGTATAATTTGGATTTTACAATTCTCTTTGTGCTTCATAGCTCAATTCGTATATTGATTCCAGCATAGAATTATTCCAAAGAAGTTTTTTTTTCAGTTATTAATTTGAGATCTCTAAATACCCAGAACATATTTTAAATTTATATGTAGCCTTTTATAACAAACATCGGACTGACATGCTAACCTACTGTAAATAATGGGGCCAAGAGTACTTCCTTGGCGACTAAAGACCCTACAGGTCGAATGGTAGTGATATGTCCTCATGCTTTATTTTAACAAAGAAAACTTGTTAATAGCATATCAGGATTTTTACTATTAATGAGGTAACCATGAGTTAATTTTTAATAGTCCAACGTGCCATTTTTTTTCAAATTCCAGACATTCTAAAAACGCAGTCGAAAATTCTTTTTAAAGATCCTCTCCTATTTGGACTATTAGTCCACATAATTTTTCAATTATTAAATGCCCTTGGCGAAAGATATCCAACAGTAATTTTTATAATCTCAACCTGTATAAAAATACATACAAATCAAAGAAAGCTTTATCAGCAGGCCTAAATACATGTAAGGCTCATTTGGAATTCACTTACGTAAGAGACGTGTAAGGTGCAAATATAGAAAATGACCAAACCAAACTTTTATATTATTTATGTATACAATAATAATTGTAGACAGATACAATAATACGACAGTGATGTGTTACTTCTAAATCTATTATAACTCCTCTATTGCAGTACGTTGACTCACAAGTCGTCCACTACCTCTATAACACTGTAGTGAGTGTATTTGGAATGTCCTACTGGCCCTCAGCCAAACGGTACGGTCTGTCCGTTTACCTGGTATCGGGACAGTTTCTCACCGCTACTTTTTGTTGAGGTGGCAAAAACTCCCGTTGAAATGGCATCTCGATGCCACTGTTTTGTGAGACTAGTCTTCACGCTTTTTACATGACTATTTTTTTCTAATTTTGTTTGTTACATATACAAAATAGTAATGTGTTATATATAGAAGTAGTAATAAAAAGAATATAAGTTAACAATGTTAAAATATAACTAGGCATTATTCATTCAAGCCAATACTGGCATTATTTTTATTTTTTTTTTTTTATTTTCTTGTTATTTATTTATTAATAGCTAAAGAAAGCTTATTGTTCGGTCAAGCTTAGATTTTTAGTCGTTTAGTTTTTTTAAAGCTAGCTATATGAAGCCTATTTTTGGTTTTTTATTTTATTTTTTTATTTTATAGTTCCAGAAAGCCTATTGATCAGCGTTACCTCAATTGCCCTAAGGAGATGTTGACATGTGGCTGCATTGCTCTGAACCATCTACAACCCAGTGGGACAATTAGACCCAACACGATATTGCGTTTTTCAAGATTAGTATGTGTGTAGTCTTGTTGATCGACCCCCCCCCCCACCACTAAGCCTCGTGTTGAACTGCCCTTCGTTTTCATCTGAGTTCCACGGCCTGCTTGCCTCTTATCCAGTGCTAGGTAGCCTTATCGAGCATTGAATGGTAACGATTGTTGGTCCAAGTGGTACGATGGTAACTAGTCAAAGTGGTACGATGGTAACTAGTCAAAGTGGTACGATGGTAACTAGTCAAAGTGGTACGATGGTAACTAGTCAAAGTGGTACGATGGTAACTAGTCAAAGTGGTACGATGGTAACTAGTCAAAGTGGTACGATGGTAACTAGTCAAAGTGGTACGATGGTAACTAGTCAAAGTGGTACGATGGTAACTAGTCAAAGTGGTACGATGGTAACTAGTCAAAGTGGTACGATGGTAACTAGTCAAAGTGGTATGATGGTAACCAGTCAAAGTGGTACGATGGTAACCAGTCAAAGTGGTACGATGGTAACCAGTCAAAGTGGTACGATGGTAACCAGTCAAAGTGGTACGATGGTAACTAGTCAAAGTGGTACGATGGTAACTAGTAAAAGTGGTACGATGGTAACTAGTCAAAGTGGTACGATGGTAACTAGTCAAAGTGGTACGATGGTAACTAGTCAAAGTGGTACGATGGTAACCAGTCAAAGTGGTACGATGGTAACCAGTCAAAGTGGTACGATGGTAACTAGTGAAAGTGGTACGATGGTAACTAGTCAAAGTGGTACGATGGTAACTAGTCAAAGTGGTACGATGGTAACTAGTCAAAGTGGTACGATGGTAACTAGTCAAAGTGATTGTTCAGACTTTAGAACTTTTAGTCCTTAATATTCTAAACACTTTGAAAGGAAATTCACTTTTACAAAATAAAACGAAGCCATTTTATTCACCTCGAGTTTACCATAACATTTTGGAATGAACAATATTATAATATCATTTTTGGTGATGGTTAAAACCTCACTTAGATCCATTAAGTTTATTTTAAATATAATTAGTCTACTTTCAATTCAGTTCAAAACCGATTTATTCAAAAAATATTTTACATGAAAAACATACAGTTTAATACCAAGGCATCATAGTAATGGGTGAGGGATTTTTATTATTTATGCTACTATTATAATTTATATTGACTTGTATCAGCTTTCATTCAGGAACTTTTATGTCTTTGAAACGTGATCATTTATTTATTTTTTTTTCTTTACTGGTTTTTCCAGATTATTTGTATGTTAACAAAAAAATGCAAATGTATGGATTTAAAACAAATACCACTTACTTTACAGTTAGCCATGTTTACAGTGACATGTTAGTCATTTTCAGCCGAGGATGCCATCGCCGTTTCTACTCTGATTTAGCAATCTTTACCATTAGAGAAATATATATTAGTATCATAAAAAATAATATTAAATAGTAAGTACATAAAAAATAGACCAAACAGAATTATATATTATAACACAGATAACATGATAGCCTATGTAGATAATATTTGGAGATTCCCAATGCTTCGAGAGTTCAGGAAACAAACACAACGTTTCGACAGGTATAACAAACTCCTGTCGTCTTCAGGTGTACTTATTAACTTATCCTACATCTAAAACTACTTGTTTTTCTCCCCTTAAACTACTAAACCAGAAAAGACTTAAATACTAAATGCTTATATACTAAAGATTACTATTGAAAGTCAAATGTTCTTTAAAAACTATTACACATAACATAATTATACAAAATATAACACACAGTATGAAATACAAAAGAAATGCAAATTTTGAAATGTTCAACCAAACACAGGAAAAGTTATTAAATAGACCAAATATTCAATAAGGTATAAAATTAATGCAAAATATGAAAAAGAAAAAATAAATAAAATCAACAGAACATAAAGCAGGTTATTAAAAAGACAAAATATTCAATGAGACACGAAATGAATGCAAAATATGAAAACAATTCAACAAAACATAGAGCAGGTTATTAAATGGACAAACTATTCAATGAGACACGAAATGAATGCAAAATATGAAAACAATTCAACAAAACATAGAGCAGGTTATTAAATAGACAAAATATTCAATGAGACACGAAATGAATGCAAAATATGAAAACAATTCAACAAAACATAGAGCAGGTTATTAAATAGACAAAATATTCAATGAGACACGAAATAAATGCAAAATATGAAAACAATTCAACAAAACATAGAGCAGGTTATTAAATAGACAAAATATTCAATGAGACACGAAATGAATGCAAAATATGAAAACAATTCAACAAAACATAGAGCAGGTTATTAAATAGACAAAATATTCAATGAGACACGAAATGAATGCAAAATATGAAAACAATTCAACAAAACATAGAGCAGGTTATTAAATAGACAAAATATTCAATGAGACACGAAATGAATGCAAAATATGAAAACAATTCAACAAAACATAGAGCAGGTTATTAAATAGACAAAATATTCAATGAGACACGAAATGAATGCAAAATATGAAAACAATTCAACAAAACATAGAGCAGGTTATTAAATAGACAAAATATTCAATGAGACACGAAATGAATGCAAAATATGAAAACAATTCAACAAAACATAGAGCAGGTTATTAAACAGACAAAATATTCAATGAGACACGAAATGAATGCAAAATATGAAAACAATTCAACAAAACATAGAGCAGGTTATTAAACAGACAAAATATTCAACTTGTCCAACCAGCTTCCAATTCCACTGAGGCGGGGGTAAGGAATCCTCCCACCACTACACTCACGAGATCAACTCACCACGACCGTCAAAGACGAACGAATAACATATACGTAAAATATTCAGAACGCAACATAATATATTTAATAAATAACAATAAAATACATTATAAATTATACAAAATAAACTTAACAATAAAAAAGTATAACGAATTCAACTAACACTAACAAAGAAACAACAATAACAACAGAGAATATAGAATGTAACAAAAAATATTTCGTCCTACTTTGTCAATATTTACAGACCCAATAGGAATAATCTCTTGTAAGAGCATGTTTTTCATTTTGTAATTTAAATGTAATCCTTGGTCTATTAAAAAACGCAAGATTTGTGTTTGCTTTTCGTTACATGCATTCCTATGTATTTTATTTTTTTATGACCTAAATTGCCTTTTAGTCAGATGTAATCTGAAGAACCCTCCAATTAAAGTCTATATAATATTAATGGGATCTACATAATTTACAAGTTAAAGTTAGAGGAACGTCTCCTTAAAATTCATACACAAACTTAATTTTCTACAGATGTAGAGCTAAAAGAACCGTTGGTTTTAAGTATATTATATCTTATGGTTTGTTGTCAGCTACCATTTGTTAATTTTAAAAATGCTGTGAAAAAATTTGATACATATTTAGGTATATATTAAAAAGTCATGTTGTTTAGTAATAAGAATATAAGTGATCTCCTGTCAAAAAATAACTCTAATGCATCGAGCCTGCCCCACTGATTCTGTTTATGCTGGCTAATCCCTCCGTAAAAGAGCGCAGGGGGCACTCAGTAACTGTATGATCCATTGTTTGGATAAACTCCCCACAGTCACATGACTGACTGATCTAGTGCCAATCCCGATTTATACCTTCAGTAGTTACATCTTCCCACGCCAGTCTGGAACCGACTTAATTGATGATTTAGTTAGTTAATAAGGTCTTATTTCACTCAAAGTAAAGATAAAAATTTGGTTGTTACATGTTTAAAATCGGCCGTTTTATTGCCGTATATTTTTGATAGTTAATAAGTTATTTTAAATCAAATATAGCAAATGGATACCACTGACATGCGTTCATTTATTTCTGTGCCTGACTATATTTTGTCACTGAATTTGTGAATATAACAAACTTGGGAAAGTAGAACCACGAGTAATGTTGATTTGTAACGGATATTTGCAAGAAAATAGAATTTGACGTTTCGTAGAATGTAGTCTTGTTACTTGCTGATAACTACTGATCTTCGTAAATAACAGTAAATACTGATTTTCAGTTTGTTGTTAACAGACCGAAAAATGTACAAGTTATCGTAAATTTCAAAGTTATATTTGTTTAATTTTTGGGGGATTGTATTAGAAAATTCCCTCATAACAATGTAAACAATGAATTCGCCAAACCAAGGAAACTTTGGCTAGAAATTGCAAGGCTGTTATGAGATTTTTTTTAGTCAAAAACCTGGATTAGTAAAAATAGTCTGGTGACTTTCGCCTACCACGAATCTATTTTCCATGTAAAATTGTCTAAAGCAAACAAACACTTAGATCAGTTAAAATCCTCCAATACGTTCGTTCGTAATGGATTTTAAGGATTTAAATCATTAACCATTTTCTAAGGAAATTTTTGAAAAAAATGATTAAGTTTAGGATCAGATATACTACAAGGTATGGGTTGCAATTTCAAAATTTTGAGTTTGGTAAAGACAGAGGTTAGAGGTAACATCTTATTTTTGAAAATATTTTCTTTTTGGATCCCCTAATAAGTAATAAAGGTCCCTTAAACAGAACTTTGGTAACTGTTCGTTTGTCATTGGGCTATTAATTAATGACACTTTCTAAGGAATAGTCGGCCTTAGTTTGTAACAATGACTACATTCGCTCATCCTAAACTCATCACACTCATTCGAAATCCATATTCGCCCATATCTTGACGATCGGCGTCTTATGAATAAATAAATAAATAACTTGTTCGGTATTTAAGCAACAAGTGTTGCAAGTTTTCAAATGAACACTTGTATTTTCTGCTTAGAACACTTCACATAGCGCTAATGTGGAAATTAATCTAAACATTCTCAGCTGCTAGGAAAGGCATAACCTATATATTCTGAAGACGTATTGTGTTAATTATATAGTTTGGAACGGAATTAGTTTGATTAAACCCCGCCTTAGAACTAGAGCTAATTAGCAGATTATAACTTTTCCGGCATAAAACAGGAACTT
The DNA here is from genome assembly GCA_035578905.1 of Stictocephala bisonia. NCBI lineage: Eukaryota > Metazoa > Arthropoda > Insecta > Hemiptera > Membracidae > Stictocephala > Stictocephala bisonia. The sequence continues at coordinate 1,658,096 of JAQJVL010000057.1, read as the reverse complement.
GTAATTGGTTATGTATTGTTTATTGATTAGGGTGGGCCGAAAAACATTTTTATATTATTTTTTAGTTGTAATACCACTGAAAACTTGCAAAATATTAATAGAAAAAAATATATAAAAATTTTTTTTTAATCGGTTAACATCTTTCGGTTGCGCATTGGCCTTAAAGTTTGTATTTTTTTGGAAAAAAGTTCATTTTTTAAAAAATTTTAAAAACATTTTTTTTAAATTTTTCGCAATGTAATAGTTTGTAATATTTTAACGTAGAGCCTGAAAACACAGTGTTTTAATTTGGATTAGATTGCTTTATATCTTCCGGTCACGCAAAAGCTAAAAAATATTCAAAAATACTGGAAATTTCACATTTTTACAATTTTTTTTCAGGTCCAAATTTCATTATTTTTTTTCGTAATAGTTACAATATTTTAATTTTAGATTAAAACAACACTGCCTTTAAATTTGTCGTGATAAAATTAACATCTTCCGGTCGCGCAACAGCTTAGGAACTGTCGTGTACAGTGTGCGAAACAGGCCGGGAGGAAACTTTACACGGCGGGGCAACGACCTTGGCCACATCCCTAATGGTCGTTGGATGTGACGGTACTGCCGTCAACACAGGATTAAAAGGTGGCCTGATTCGCCGAGTTGAAATTCATTTAAAGAAACCTGTACAATGGTCAATTTGCCTCCTCCATTTCAATGAGTTGCCATTCCGGCACCTGTACGAGCACTTGGATGGTAAGACAACCGGGCCTAGTACTTCTAGAGGGCCAATCGGTGAAAAACTAGTTGAATGCCAAAAACTGCCGGTGGTTAACTTCAAGAGTATTAGTTGTCAGATTCCAGAGGTAGACAGAAACGTGCTTAGCAAAGACCAACAATACCTGCTTGATATTTCAACTGCAATACAATCAGGAACCTGTAAAGGAGATTTGGCTCTGCGAGATCCTGGACAATTATCACATGCGAGGTGGTTGACTAAAGCCATAGAACTTTGCGATTGTACGTGAGTGAAGAAAGCCCGTCAGCTAAACTTCAAGAACTTGTTTAATTTATTTTGAAATCCTACAAGCCAATTTGGTTTGCTATCAAAAAAAGTAAACACTTTGCAGACGGCCCAACACTTGTTTACCAAGCAATTGAATCCACCAGATATTTGCCAGAACCTTTGCTCAAAGTTGTCGAACCAGTGATCGAGCGAAATGGGTTTTCGCCCATCCTGAAAATTTGCTGTTGACCATGATTGAGGACGATAATAAAGACATCAGAGAGCTAGGACTTTGCAGAATCCTGAAGGCGAGAAAATTAGATTCTCAAAGAAAGACAGTAAGGACGTTCACGCCTCCAAAAATAAATTTTCAAGCGAAAGTTTACTTTGATATTGTAAACTGGATGAGCTGTGAACTATCTTCCCCCCTCTGTTGGCCAATATCAGTGATGACGAAATAAAATCTAACTGATGTAAGATTTCATTTACAACAGTAAGATTTTATACAGTACGATTTTATAAAGTTGATACAGTAACTCTATCCCTGACTGGAATATCAATTACATGGAGTTACCAGTACACACACAGGCCGTGGAACGCTGTGTTAAGCTTGTCACGGAAGCACCGGGTAAAGTTTGTGGAGCTGAAGCAAGAGATGAATTTATCAGAAGCACCCTATTGTCCAGATCTGCCATGCCAGAATTCAAGAGCAAGTGTGTTTTTAAAGTGCCCTCGTCTAAAAAATAGAGACATTGACTGAGCCAATGGAATGAATAATTTAATAACTTGATTATTGCAGCTTTTTAAAATAAAGAGGAAGTTTATAAGTTCCATGGTCGTTGTTATTACCACCCAATATGTCACACAAACATAACTATGTTTTTTAGGTACCACTTTTATATAAAATTAGGTCATTGCACGACTGGAAGATGTGAATTTTATAACGCCAAATTAAAAGATAGTGTTCTTCTAAGCTAAAATAAAAATATCGTAACTATTACGAAAAAAAAATAAATTAGGACTTTCCAAAAAATCCTTAAAATGTGAAATTTTCAATATTTTGGCATGTTTTGGAGCTTTTGCGCGACTGGAAGATATGAAGCAATCTAATCCAAATTAAAACACTGTGTTTTTAGGCTCCACGTTAAGATATTACAAACTATTACGTTGCAAAGAAATATAAAATATGGTTTTTTCAATTTTTGAAAAAATGAACTTTTTTTCAAAAAAATACAAACTTTAAGGCGGGTGCGCGACCGGAAGATGTTAACCGATTAAAAAAAAATTTTATATATTTTATTCTATTAATATTTTGCAAGTTTTCCGTGGTATTACAACTAAAAAAAAATAAAAAAATGTTTTTCGGCCCACCCTATTATTGATAGCTGTTGACTTGTTTTTTCTTCTACGTGCTTTTCAAACATTTTAAAATTAGCACATATTAGTTAGCAAGAAAAATTACGGTTTTTATGTAGGTCACTATCCGTGTTATTACAAACGAAATGCATTTTACTTTTGCAGTTTGTTATTCTTTAGTTTTATTTCATAAAACGTAATGGCTGTTTCAAATTTTAGGTTGAAAACAGACAAGCTTACAGTATTTATAAACGCTTATATAAATATAAAAGCTATATAAAAGCTATAAATATAAATATAAAAGCTTATTTATATGTTTAAAGATAAAAATATATTCATAGCATAAGTTGAGTAAAGTTTTTACTTTTTAATAATAATAATTTTTTTTAATAGTATTAGGATGTCACAGGATAGTTAAACAAGACTTAGAATTCATTAAAGACGACTTTGTGGCCTATATGACAAAAGGTCCAAATGTAATGGTAACTATTCTATCTTCAATAATAGCCGTGAAAATCCTGTTACATTGAAGTAATAGGAGGAGGATCGGTATCCTAAACATTTATCATTAAATTATAATATGCAGTAGAAGCAATAATAGCTTGTGATATGGGCTAATGTTCAAATGTGTATTTAGAGCTCAGGTGTAAACGAAAGAAGGCGTGTACCTGGAGCACAATAAGCATTGGTAAATGAAAATTAAATTAAAACAAGATGGCAGGGCTTGAATAGTTATCATCTCCTCACAGAACTCCTTCTCTTCAGTTACTAAAAATCATCCATAACTCGTTACGAGTAACTCCTCGTAGACGACATTCTAGAGGACTCTGAAAGAATTGACAGCAGCAGCCGCGAACACCAGCTGATACCACCGCCCAGTGTGAAAGCTTTTTTTGCGCTGTTTGCTGGCGCTGCCATACGCGACCGCTAGTAGCGGCTTCTGACAAACGCTGCCAGCGTTACCAGGCGTTGAGTTTGCCAAGGGCCCAGACATAGGATTGGCCGGGCACGTAACCCGTACGCCTGATTAACAATAACTAAACCATTACTATTCGTACTAAATATATCGATATTAACTTGGAGGAAAACACAAGGGAATTTTCCCAATAAACCGTTATTGCAGGAAATAACTGAGTTTTAATGTACAGGAAATATTAATTTTCTAACCATTATTTTAAGAAAATGTAGTGATAATTTTCTTACCTTAAACACAAATTATGAAAAAATGTAATAATAACCTAGGGTGCACATTTTAAAGGTACATATGGTTTTATAAAATTACCAAACGAAAGAGTTGTCTAATTGTAATTAATAAAGACGCCGAAGTTGTTAGTTGATTTATGGCTTTTTTAATCAATTAACAAGGAGTTGATTATTAATATTTAACGGGATGTTTGCAGTTAGCTCGTAAGTACAATTAATTTATGTGTTTTAGCTGTCACATTTATTAGTTTATAAGGGGACACCCCTGCACGCTTCGCGTGCCAACCCCAACTCTCGCTGCGCTCAATAGACTATGAATTTAGGCATCGGGTGTGACTTTTGACTACAACTAATAGTAGATTAACTATATAACATAAAATCACAATATTCAACTTATTTACAGCATCTCACTCTCACTACTTGTGTTGCTACCTACTTATTAGTTTAAATTCCCTTTGTTTTTGTTTAACAGCTTTGATTAAACATACAAAATAAACATGTTTATTTATTTATAAAACAGCTGTTATTAATTTTCTAAAATCAATCCAATGTTATTCTTATGGAAAAAAAGAAATGTTGAGGGGCTGTTTATACCCCTTAGGAATGGAATGTCGAAAAATACTTTCTTAGTGGGTCCCTTCGATACTAGAGCTAACTTCCTTTAAAATTTCCTGTGAATTCGTTCGGTGGTTTTCAGTTGGTTCGTGATGAGTGAGTGGGTCAGTGGTATTTGGCTTTTATGTTAGATTGTCTAATGTTTATTTTAATCAAAAACTACTATACGTGTATGGGTGGGCGGGTAAATCCCAACGTACATATATAGATGGGTAAATACCACTGTACGTGTATAAGTGGGTTAGTAAATACCACCGTACGTGTATGGGTGGGTGGGTAAATACTACTGTACGTGTATGGGTGGATGCGTGGGTAAATACCACGATACGTGTATGGGTGGGTAAAAACCACTGTACGTGTATTGGTGGATGGGTGGGTAAATACCACGGTACGTGTATGGGTGGTCGGGTGGGTAAATGCCACTGTCCGTGTATTGGTGGATGGGTGGGTAAATACCACTGTACGTGTATGGGTGGGCAGGTGGGTAAATACCATTGTATGTGTACGGTTGGGCAGGTGGGTAAATACCATTGTATGTGTATGGTTGGGCAGGTGGGTAAATACTACTGTACGTGTATGGGGTGGATGGATGGGTAAATACCACTGTACGTGTATGGGTGGATGGATGGGTAAATACCACTGTACGTGTATGGATGGATGGATGGGTAAATACAACTGTACGTGTATGGGTGGGCGGGTGGGTAAATACCACTGCATGTGTATGGGTGGGTGGGTGAGTAAATACCACTGTATGTGTATATGTGGGCAGGTGGGTAAATACCACTGTACGTGTATGGATGGATGGATGGGTAAATACCACTGTACGTGTATGGGTGGGCGGGTGGGTAAATACCACTGCATGTGTATGGGTGGGTGGGTGAGTAAATACCACTGTATGTGTATATGTGGGCAGGTGGGTAAATACTACTGTACGTGTATTGGTGGATGGATGGGTAAATACCACTGTACTTGTATTGGTGGGTGCGTGGGTAAATACCACTGTATGTGTACGGGTAGTTGGGTGGGTAAATACCACTGTATGTGTATATGTGGGCAGGTAGGTAAATACCACTGTACGTTTATTGGTGGGTGCGTGGGTAAATACCACTGTATGTGTACGGGTAGTTGGGTGGGTAAATACCACTGTATGTGTATATGTGGGCAGGTAGGTAAATACCACTGTACGTTTATTGGTGGGTGCGTGGGTAAATACCACTGTATGTGTACGGGTAGTTGGGTGGGTAAATACCACGGTACGTGTATGGATGGTTGAGTGGGTTACCACTGTACGTGTATGGGTGGATGGATGGGTAAATACCACTGTATGTGTATGGGTTGGCAGGTGGGTGAGTAAGTACCACTGTATAAGTATGGGTAGTTGGGTGGGTAAATGCCACGGTACGTGTATGGGTGGGTGAGTTGGTAAATACCATTGTACGTTTATGGGTGGGTGAGTTGGTAAATACCACTGTACGTGTATGGGTGGGTGAGTTGGTAAATACCACTGTACGTTTATGGGTGGGTGAGTTGGTAAATACCACTGTACGTGTATGGGTGGGTGAGTTGGTAAATACCACTGTATCTGTATGGGTGGGTGGGTGAGTAAGTACCACTGTATGAGTATGGGTAGTTGGGTGGGTAAATGCCACGGTACGTTTATGGGTGGGTGAGTTGGTAAATACCACTGTACGTGTATGGGTGGGTGAGTTGGTAAATACCACTGTACGTGTATGGGTGGGTGAGTTGGTAAATACCACTGTACGTTTTTGGGTGGGTGAGTTGGTAAATACCACTGTACGTGTATGGGTGGGTGAGTTGGTAAATACCACTGTACGTGTATGGGTGGGCAGGTGGGTAAATACCACTGTACGTGTATGGGTGGATGGATGGGTAAATACCACTGCTCGTGTATCGGTGGGTGACTGGGCTTTGTTAAATAATAGCAATGTAAGTACTTGCACAAGTGCTACATATACTCGCTGTTAAAAATAGAAATACCGTATAAAATACTGTATGTACGGTATTGATAATCAATATATTTGGTTACTATCATATTTTAAGTTTTATTAACTTTGACGAATTTCTTAGAAATTGAGTTAGTAAAAAGTGCAAAAATGTTTAGATGTCTTGAGGCATAGAATGTCTCACGCAGGTAACAGAAGTGTAATGGACTGGCAAGCGATTACTGGAGGTCAGGAAAGTAGGTGACAAGTCACGGAAAACTAAGCGATATAATGAAAAAGAAAGTTGGTCAATGGCAATGACTTAGTCAAACAATGGTTGATTTCAAACTGCACTACAAATATATTTTTAAATTGTCATTTTAATGTACATTAAGTGTAATGTATATAATATAAAGCTCGATGTAGTAACTCACACACTGACTGACACTAAATGGTGAGGTACTTCCCGACGTCCTAACCCCATCAACTGCATACTTGAATTGAAGCTCTCAGTCTGAAACCTCCAGGAAAATTCAGAAAAGTTTACTTTTTTCGCTCATAAACAAGATGGCGGCCTTTTTTGCTCCAAAATGACTCCAATGTATTTATTATGGGGAAATTGCAAAAAACTAGTTTTTATGACCTAACTTGAGAAATAGCTTGAGTAAAGTGTTTAAACCTTCGCAATTCTATACACCTACAAACGCGCACCATATATATATATATATATATATATATATATATATATATATATATATATGAATTTCAGCGTAATAACTAAAAAATTTGGGTTATAAGGGGGCCCAAAAACCACAATTTTTGAAAATGTAAGTGTTTTGATACTGACGTTAACCACCCAAGTAGGGTATCAAGTTAAAGATAGTTGAAAAAACAAAAATATGCTCCAAAACCCAAAATTGAGTAATGTTAAACTAATACACCCAAGTTGGGTATCAAACTAAAGGTATTCTTCTCTTAAATACTAATTTACCATCAGATTTTAGAAAAGACTATGTTTAGGAGCTCTACTGCCCCAAAAACCAAAATTGATGGTCATACTGGTTAACAATCCTGGCGAGGCAGTGAGCCGATCTTTCTCACGAGGCGACATGTCGAGATCAACAAATGGCACTGTACATAGTGTTTTGGTGAGACCGCAGGCCGAACTTTCCCCCGCGATGCCGTAGGCCGAGTTTACCTCACGAGCGCAGCAAGTGACGACAGGGTTGGCACGTGAAGCGTGCAGGGGTGTCTCCTAGTTTATGTACTATAAAGCTCGATGTAGTGACTCACTGACTTTCTGACTCACACTAAATGTTGAGGCACTTCCCGACGTCCTAGCCCCATAAACTATTTACTTGAATTGAAGCTCTCGGTCTGAAACCTACAGGTAAATTCACAAAAGTTTAATTTTTTCACTCATAAACAAGATGGTGGCCTTTTATTTCCCCAAAACTGCCCCAAAGTATTTCTTACGGGAAAATCGCAAAAATGGGGTTTTTATGACCTAACTTGATAAAAAGCTTGGCTAAAACTTTCAAACCTTCGCAGTTCTACACGCTTAACAAAGGCTACACGCCAAACTTTCCCCCGTGAGGTCTTAGGCCGAGTTCCACAAAGACGCATGTTGTAGAGCGTCTTGGCGAAGTCGTAGGCCGAGCTCCCTCACGAGGCCGCAGGCCGAACTCCTCAGAGGGGCTAAATGTAGAGTTTCCAGGCGAGGCCGTATACCGAGCTTAGCTCACCAGCGCAGCGAGTGACGACGGAATTGGCACGCGAAGCGTGCAGGGGTGTCTCCTGTTCTCTTCTATATAAAAGGCAAAGCCCTCACTCACTCATCACTAATTCTTCCACTTCCCATAATCCTACAGAGCTGAAATTTCGTACAAATGTTTGTTGTAGGCTAAATAGGAAAACTGAAGTATTTTCATCTTGATAGAATACTCCTAAGGGTAGAAACCGCCCCTAAAATATTTTTCCATAAGGATAACATTGGGTTGATGATAGTAAATTAATAACAGCTGTTTTATAAGTAAATAAACATATTTATTTTGTATCTTGACATTCATCCTATTGATGCATTAGTAGTTTACAATTAATTACATTTCTTCTTTATATTTTTTGTCTATACATGTACTTGTAAAATTCGGTGGTTTAGAGAAAACCACGGAGGGAAGGGTAAGCAAGCGTGCAGAACCACCCCGTGGCGAAGCTAGGACTGTCGGCTAGTCATTTAATAAGTGTCAAGCTTTGTATTATAGTTTTAAGTGAAAAGATCTGCAGAAAGTGCTGTTAATGACCAAGCTCCATATATTGAGTCTGTTATATTATGTGCTTACAAATAATTGGGGGTTTTTATCTAATTTTTAGTGTAAGTATCGGGGGTTAAGTAAAAATAATTGTTTAAAAAATATTTTTCACATAGATATCAGTTTCATTTGTATTGTATTATTGTTTTTCCTTGTAGCTGGTTTATTTATTTTTAATTTCACGCGGGACGTTAAATTTAACTAGACGGGCATTCTTAACAAGTATTTCGCCTCGGATATGAAGAGGGGTTCTTGTATTATCCATACCCAACAAGACTCACTGCCGGTACAAAATAAATCGACAAATTTTGATATACCAATGTTATTTTTACTTCTTAAATTGTAAGTACAGGGAGGGATGAAGAGAACAGTTCGCCCAACAGTGACTCTGTGATTGTGCCTAATTTTAACTGTCACGGACTGTCAGTAGCGCTCAGTCCACAAAATGATCAACGCGCTGTTAAGCGGACAGTCCACAAACTACAGAGAACACAGTGATATAGTTTAGCATTGAGGAATCTGTGTATTTTATATTGTCAGTGGCCTCGGTTATTCATTGGGCAATCAATCTCAATTTGATTAATCGTTAGTGACATTTTCTAAGAATAAATAGGACTTAGTTTGTAGGTTTCATGCTTAAGCCCTTACTAACCCATTTATTGGAAATCGGGATCTTAATCAAAAATATAATAGACAACAGTAATTAATAAATAACAAGAAATTAATTTATTATTTTTCGTAGAAGGGATGTTGACAACGCCATAATGCGTGCAAATTAAGAAAATTAGAATAATGTTTAAGTATAATGTGAAGTTGACGTCATTTACCAATGGCATATGAAAACAATATTAAGCCCAAATAAAACTGTCAATGATTCGTCATAAAAACTTTGTCTGTTTGTAATCCAGCTGTACTGTCAGAGCCACGGTTGCCTAGCAACTCAATGCCATTTCCTGTTCCCGTTTGCCACGGCTTTCGGAAGCCCACGCTATCGCGGTCATTATATGTATACAAATAAGTGACTCACTTTGTATACTTCCTAAGTTCGCAACATAATGCTATTACATATTTGGTATTCGCTTGCGTGTATGCAGCATATTGCACCTGAACATTATAGCTAGGCCCACTAACACTGTTACTGTTTGTGGCAGCTCGCACATTCGCCTACCTATACGATATTATTGCAGTCCATGTATATGCACGCATTACATTTCACATTGCTGCCAGCCGTTACAGCATGCTATTACATGTGTACTACAGGATTTGGATTCTCTCTGTCGCCAACACAGTAGTCTAATACCCATTATAAATTTAACATTGTCCTTTTACAACAGTACAAGACATGAGTTTGCTACAAGATTTATATTTTCTTTATCTCCAACACAGTATCATAACCATTATAATGTAAACATCGTATTTTTACAATGGTACAAGACATTCCAGCTTCGTATGACGAGTCTGCTTTGAGATTTTGATTCTCTCGGTTGCAAACACATTATCGTAAACACTATAAATGTAAACGTTTTCCTTTTACAATGATACAAGACATTCCAGTTTCTTATCACGAGGCTGCTATGAGATCTTGATTCTCTCGGTTGGAAACACATTATCGTAACCATTATAAATGTAAACATTGCCCTTTTACAATGGTACAAGACATTCCAGCTTCGTATCACGAGTTTGCAATAAGATTTACATTTCTATCTCCAACAAAGTATCATAACCATTATGATGTAAACATTGTATTTTTACAATGGTACAAGACATTACAGCTTCGTATGACAAGTCTGCTTTGAGATTTTTATTCTCTCGGTTGCAAACACATGATCGTAACCACTATAAATGTAAACATTGTTCTTTTACAACGGTACTAGACACGAGTTTGCTAAAATATTTACATTTTCTCTATCTCCAACACAGTACATAACCACTATAAATGTAAACATTGTCCTTTTACAATGATACAAGACATTCCAGCTTCGTATGACGAGTCTGCTTTGAGATTTTGATTCTCTCGGTTGCAAACACATTATCGTAACCACTATAAATGTAAACATTGTCCTTTTACAATGATACAAGACATTCCAGCTTCGTATGACGAGTCTGCTTTGAGATTTTGATTCTCTCGGTTGCAAACACATTATCGTAACCCCTATAAATGTAAACATTGTCCTTTTACAATGATTCAAGACATTCCAGCTTCGTATCACGAGTCTGCTATAAGATTTACATTGCTATCTCTAACACAGTATCATAACCATTTGGATGTTAACATTGTATTTTTACAATGGTACAAGACATTACAGCTACACGAACAGCTAACCACCCACCCAACCCATACACGTACAGTGGTATTGACCCACCCACCCATATACGTACAGTGGTATAGACCCACCCGCCCACCCATACACGTACAGTGGTATTGATATTGGCGGGTGGGTCAATACTACTGTATGTGTATGGGTGGGCGGGTAGGTCAATACTACTGTACGTGTATGGATGGGTCAATACCACTTTACGTGAATGGTTAGGCGGGAGGGTCACTACCACTGTAAGTGGTTGGGTGGACGGGTGGGTCAATACCAACGTACGTGTATGGGTGGACGGGTGGGTCAATACCACTGTACGTGTATGGGTGGGCCGGTGGGTCAATACCACTGTACGTGTATGGGTGGGCGGGTGGGTCAATACCACTATACGTGTATGGGCGGGCGGGAGGGTTAATACCACTGTACGTGTGTGGGTGGGCGGGTGGGTCAATACCAGAGGTATCACGAGTCTGTTTTGAGATTTTGATTCTCTCGGTTGCAAACACACTATCGTAACCATTATAAATGTAAACATTGTCCTTTTACCATGGTACAAGACATTCCAGCTTCGTATCACGAGTCTGCTATAAGATTTACATTGCTATCTCTAACACAGTATCATAACCATTTGGATGTAAACATTGTACTTTTACAATGGTACAAGACATTACAGCTTCGTATCACGAGTCTGTTTTGAGATTTTGATTCTCTCGGTTGCAAACACACTATCGTAACCATTATAAATGTAAACATTGCCCTTTTACAATGGTACAAGATACGAGTTTTGCTACAAGATTTACATTTTCTCTATATACAACACAGTATCATAACCATTATAATCTAAACACCGTATTTTTACAATGGTACACGACATTATAGCTACGTATCACATGTATGCTTTAAGGTTTAGATTATCTCTGTGGCCAACTCTTTATCGTAAACATTGTATTTTGTATTTTAACAGTCTGTACTGTATTGTACTGTACTGTATAACTTCATAACACGTCTGCCTTGAGGTTTATATTCTCTCTGTCAGCGACACGATATCGTGGCCGTTTAGTTTTAAATTCATCATTTTGACAATACTGCATGATGTTAAGACTTTTTATTACATTAACTGTTTGTATTCTGGCCAGTGAAAGACTGTAATGTTGCCCTGTGTAATACGTTGATGCAGTCGTCATACACTTTCCCTTTCATTTAGAGTCATCTACGACGCTTGCAATACATCATCACTGATTTGCTTAAACTTTTATCGTCTGGTAGAAATGTCCTTTTTCCAATCAATTGTTCAAGTTTTAAAAAGTTAATTTTTGAATTATGTGTTTTTTGGCACGATATATCGAATTCAACAGTCTCACAGTATGTGTCTGGACTAAACAACATTTTAATTTTAAAAAAAATTAAATAATCGTATAAGTTTAAGTATATAAGTATAAGTTAACAATCAAAATTATGTTAATATTTCTTGGAAACGTTCTATAGCTATGGGTATTTTAATCAACACAACATTGCTGAAGTTGTTAAAACTTGTCTCGTTCTGAAGAAATAATTTTATCTGAAGACTGAATTTTTTTATGTTCTGAAACATTGTCTAGTTTATAAGCTAAATGCGATCGTAACCGTCAACAAACAATTTACAAGTCATAAAATAAACTTATTTAAATGTATTAATCTTCACTTATTTAGGCTAACTATATAACCTGTGTTAATCTTCTAGCTCTACAGAAATTAATTTATAAACACATTTACAAACTATTCATGTTTGTTTATACTGTTCCAAAATAGGCCCTAATAAAGTTGGCAGTTCTATTCTGGGAATGAGGCCAACGTATGGAACGTTTTTCAAAGTTGGTGAAATGTGTTAGTGTAGTGCGAAATGATGTGCAAATCCAGACAAGTTGACAGTCGACACAGTGGCGTCTCAGTTGACAATGATGTGTTATCTTCCGCAGTGAAGTGGACCTCTGGTGGGCGGGGTGGAGAGGGAGGTGCCAGGAATAGTACTAACCGCTGGAATGGATGGTCAGATGGTAGTGTCAGATTACCTGTACTAGCCAAAAACTACAGATACTCACCCCGTTTGTTTCTTAAATATAGGGCGGAATGGGGGAATGTTAGATGGCTAATATCATAAACATACCTTATAGATGTCCTAGTCTTTTCCGGAATGTACCCACATATGGTAAATATTGACTACCAACCAAGTATAAAACTAAACTAAACTTACAAACCACCTTTGATATTGGTCACGTGGTTTTGACCTACAATCAAATAATAAGTGTTATTGCCTTAATTATCACTCAGCGTCGTCTGGTATTTATGTTAGGTTGTTAGCACTTCCACCATGGGCTATTAGGTTAGGTTGTTAGCACTTCCACCATGGGTTGTTAGGTTAGGTTGTTAGCACTTCCACCATGGGCTGTTAGGTTAGGTTGTTAGCACTTCCACCATGGCCTGTTAGGTTAGGTTGTTAGCACTTCCACCATGGGCTGTTAGGTTAGGTTGTTAGCACTTCCACCATGGACTGTTAGGTTAGGTTGTTAGCACTTCCACCATGGGTTGTTAGGTTTAGCTGTTAGCACTTCCACCATGGGTTGTTAGGTTTAGCTGTTAGCACTTCCACCATGGGTTGTTAGGTTTAGCTGTTAGCACTTCCACCATGGGTTGTTAGGTTTAGCTGTTAGCACTTCCACCATGGCCTGTTAGGTTAGGTTATTAGCACTTCCACCATTGTCTGTTAGGTTATGTTGTTAGCACTTCTCCATGGGTTGTTAGGTTATGTTGTTAGCACTTCAACCATTGTCTGTTAGGTTATGTTGTTAGCACTTCTCCATGGGTTGTTAGGTTATGTTGTTAGCACTTCCACCATTGTCTGTTAGGTTATGTTGTTAGCACTTCCACCATGGGTTGTTAGGTTATGTTGTTAGCACTTCCACCATTGTCTGTTAGGTTATGTTGTTAGCACTTCTCCATGGGTTGTTAGGTTATGTTATTAGCACTTCCACCATTGTCTGTTAGGTTATGTTGTTAGCACTTCCACCATGGGTTGTTAGGTTATGTTGTTAGCACTTCCACCATGGCCTGTTAGGTTAGGTTATTAGCACTTCCACCATTGTCTGTTAGGTTATGTTGTTAGCACTTCTCCATGGGTTGTTAGGTTAGGCTTGATTAGGATTAAATAGATTTAAGTTAACGTGTTACTTGCTCATATACGGTATATACTTTATGTACACCTGAACTTGCTACTTCATTTTACGATTAATCATTGGTAAACAAAATCGAGGACATTAACACAAAGACTCTTAATGTCCCATTGCTAGTAAGAGATTGTTACAACTAACCGTATACAGGATGTAACGAGTGTGTTGCAGCCCAACCCCAGCTCGTGCCTTCCACACGAAGTTGGCTGACAGATTGAGACGTCTAAAATGTTTTAATCGCTTAGAAACAGACGTGCGATTTCAACAGTCAAGACCCTACATCTCTCGTACCCTCCACATGGGCAGGATGGGCGATAAAAAAAATTGTTCAAGTCCAAAGTCAAAGAGGCTGCTCAGAAAGTGTCTTAGATTTGCTTTTCCAGATACCTCATTTTACTGCATTTTAGGCAGTACTATGTCACTTACTGTCTCCATTAATAAAGATGGTGTTTACGGTATCATTGTTGAGACAAATCAGCTGTTTAACATCTCTGCTCTCTCCTGGCCCACGCTAGTGCTCGGTTTCTCCGCACGTTGCAGCGTGGCGTTGACATCGCTCCAACTCACAGCTGGACCCGACCGGCTGACAGCGACAGATGGTTGGGGGAAATTGTAATGTCGTTTCTGGAGAAATCCGGAAGAAAAATGTTCTCTTTCCACCTGTGGCTTGGAGGCAAAAAACAACATTACTACTGTAAAATAGATTTGCATCTACTGCCATGATGCCAGGTGATTTATGTTGAAATTTGAAGTTACATAAAGGATGACACTGGGAGGTAACATTATTAGGCTCGCTCAATTAGAGACACCTAGTAACAGAAAAACATGAAATAACAGAAATTTTTCATGTTCTGTCCGCCCTGTCTAACTAACATCAAAACGTTTTGTGCTAGCATTAGCATCCTATTCCTCGTTGTATTCCCCATATGTTTTTTTCTAAATGAGAGGGCTCCTTTTAACCTTACTCTGCCCGTCCCCCAGACTATTGACCTGAGCAAGGAACTTATACAGTCAGAGTAAGGGGGTAAACTAGTACAGTAGAAGGTTACTGACAAATCTTCCAGTCCAGGCCAGATTCGAATCAGCGCTATTTCCAACCCAAGCTCTAAGTCCTGATACCTTAGATCCCTCGGCCACCGGTTCGCCTATGTTAAGACAATCGCCAGGTACATTTTGTAAGTTGTTGAGGAACTTTGTTGTAGTCTTTTTGATGAACGCTAACACGGTAACTACCACAAGTTCATAATGAAGCTGTCTGTATTTTTCGCAAAAACTATGAGGAATTAACTGGAATTTGTAAAATTTGTTCTGAAGTATTTGGATTCTTTTTAATTTATCTGCACTTATAGAACACATTGCACAATCATATGTTATTAAAGACCGGATGATAATAAAAAAGAAAAAAAATTAGATAGATGTTATGATTTTTTATCAATTCTGGCTCATAATATATTGTGTTGAGGTATACACGTCTACACTTAGATAGTTACGAGCATTAGCCATGATTAAGTTTTATCACTTGGATTATATTTTACTTTAAAATACAGACACATTGCTAATGGTAATTTGAAATATTTTCGCAATGCACAGTATGAAAATATTTATTTAGGCAAACACAACCTAAACCTATTAGTAACATTATCTCCCCGCACAATTCGGAAATCGTTAAATTGTAAAATTCGTAAATTGAATGAAACCACAGCCATTAGGTATTTGCCAATAAAACATTAGTCAATTACTAAGTACAGTACTTGGTTAGTTTCCCGCCAGGAGCGCTGTGGTCTGCTAATTGGTCTTCAGTTCCAATGTGGTTTGGACGCCACAGTCATCGCCGTGTCAGTTGGCATTTCATGACAAATCATTCGTCTACATTCATTTTGAATGATTACTTAGTTTATAAACACTTATCGGATTTTATTTCATGATTAAACCAATCCATATAATTTGGAATGTGATCCTAACATCAGGTCTGTTGTATAGTTCTATGTCTGTTCTATGAAGAAGGACAATACCGGATTACCGAAGTGTTTTGCTTTGTATTGAACATTGTACCACAGAGAACAGATAAACCACAGCTATACTCTGTGCTTTGTACCGACCATTGTACCAGAGAGTACAGATAAACCACAGCTATACTCTGTGCTTTGTACCGACCATTGTACCAGAGAGTACAGATAAACCACAGCTATACTCTGTGCTTTGTACTGACCATTGTACCACAGAGTACAGATAAACCACAGCTATACTCTGTGCTTTGTACCGACCATTGTACCAGAGAGTACAGATAAACCACAGCTATACTCTGTGCTTTGTACCGACCATTGTACCAGAGAGTACAGATAAACCACAGCTATACTCTGTGCTTTGTACCGACCATTGTACCAGAGAGTACAGATAAACCACAGCTATACTCTGTGCTTTGTACCGACCATTGTACCACAGAGAACAGATAAACCACAGCTATACTCTGTGCTTTGTACCGACCATTGTACCAGAGAGTACAGATAAACCACAGCTATACTCTGTGCTTTGTACCGACCATTGTACCACAGAGTACAGATAAACCACAGCTATACTCTGTGCTTTGTACCGACCGCAGAGTACAGATAAACCACAGCTATACTCTGTGCTGTGTACCGATCACTGTACCACAGAGTACAGATAAACCACAGCTATATTATGTGCTTTGTACCGACCATTGTACCACTAAGTACAGATAAACCACAGATATATTATTTGCTTTGTACCGACCACTGTACCGCAGAGTACAGATAAACCACAACTATACACTGTGCTTTGTACCGACCACTGTAGCACTGAGTACAGATAAACCACAGCTATACTCTTTGCTTTGTACCGACCACTATAGCACTGAGTACAGATAAACCACAGCTATACTCTGTGCTTTGTACCGACCATTGTACCACAGAATACAGATAAACCACAGCTATAATCTATGCTTTGTACCGACCACTATAGCACTGAGTACAGATAAACCACAGCTATACTCTGTGCTTTGTACCGACCATTGTACCACAGAGTACAGATAAACCACAGCTATACTCTATGCTTTGTACCGACCACTATAGCACTGAGTACATATAAACCACAGCTATGCTCAGTGATAGTCTGTCGTCGAGTTACTATAAGGTGCGAATTTACCTCATTCCAGATTGTGTGCAAGTAGTTCTCTTGTAGCCTACTGCATTTGGACTTTGTCGTTAGGCCTCTCATCCCGAGTTCCAATTTTTTAATAAGTTGATATTTTTTAGGAAATTTCTCAATATTTTCTCCAATAAACTCCTCGGTCTGAAATATTTTTTTAGTTTCAGTATCATGGGCAATGATACAAACAGACCAATTATATAGTTTCTAAAAAGATGCCAGATTTTTAAATTTTGATGATATTATCAGTGTTGGTAGTCGTTTATGGACCAAAACCCTATTTTTGGAAATGGATGGCTACGCTTCAAAACGCTATTTTAGATAGATCGATTTCAGGAACTGCATGGCCCAAACTAATTTTTTTAGAAAATGAACGTCCGTGGCCCAAAAAACTATTTTATAAATTTCTGGGAGATAGTAGGCCCAAACAACTATTTTATAAATTTCAGGGAGACAGTACGACCCAAACAACTATTTTATAAATTTCTGGGAGACAGTACGGCCCAAACAACTATTTTATAAATCTCAGGGAGACAGTACGGCCCAAACAACTATTTTATCAAATAAACGCCTGTTGCCCAAATCCTGTTCTATAAATTGCTGATGACCATACAGCCCAAAAACCTATTTTTGAAAATTCTCATAAACGACAATGGCAAAAAAACTGTTTTATGAAATGAACACCTACGACCCAAAAACCTATTATTTCTATTTTAGAAATAATTTATGATGAGCCTATGACCCCAAAATATATTTCAGTAATTTCTAAGGAACTTACGGTCCAAAAAGCTATTTCATAAAATGATCGCCTACGGCCTAATAGGCCTACCTATTTTATATATGTGTAATTAACGTTTCCATTGTCAGTGGGCTATTTTATATATGTGTAATTAACGTTTCCACTGTCAGTGGGCTATTTTATATATGTGTAATTAACGTTTCCACTGTCAGTGGGCTATTTTATATATGTGTAATTAACGTTTCCACGGTCAGTGGGTTATTTTATATATGTGTAATTAACGTTTCCTCTGTCAGTGGGCTATTTTATATATGTGTAATTAACGTTTCCACTGTCAGTGGGCTATTTTATATGTGTGTAATTAACGTTTCCACTGTCAGTGGGCTATTTTATATATGTGTAATTAACGTTTTCACTGTCAGTGGGCTATTTTATATATGTGTAATTAACGTTTCCACTGTCAGTGGGCTATTTTATATGTGTGTAATTAACGTTTCCACTGTCAGTGGGCTATTTTATAAATCGGTCTCTTTAACGATCTTTCAGTAAGGTAATAAAGTTGCACACGTACTCTCTCACATTCGTTCAAAATTGTTCACCGATAGTTTTAAATATAGTTCCAGGCAGAATGCTAAATACAATACTTATTGTAATATACACTGATCACTGTGGCATTTTAAAAATGCTGTTAGACTCAATTAACATATTTCAAAATCTTTTAAACAAAAAATGACCAAACAAGAATGCTAGAATGGTATCAATGGTATCATTAGCTCGTATCATTATCGTGAATGACATAAATAGGGTAACGCCAAATGGTGTCATTAACTTTTATCTTTTTGTTTATCATTAAGTCACCGCCAATCGTTCTATGTTGGTGTTTTGGATTGCGAATGAATGTGGATTATTGAATGCTATCTTTTTTTCAAACTGACGTGTACGTATCCTTACTTAGAAAGTGCTTCGGTTTTAGATCGAGTGTTTTATGTTGTTTGTGCAACGATTACAATAAAATTTTCAATGTATTGTCATGATTTTTGGCATTTAAATAGTTCAGAAAAATGAGTGGCTGCAACTACACACAGAATCTATTTTTGTGAATTCAAATTCACCACTATATTGTTTACACTTAGAGTTGGAGAGACTGTGGCCTGAGTCTGTCAAGTCAAGCTGTTCAGTGGGAAATTTATGAAATTTATGTTTTGTTAGCTATCATATTATCGTCAAGTCAATTTTTTATTTAGATTAAAATCATTTGTTTATAGCTTAGACCGACTCAAATATATATTACTATTTTTCTCAAATTTAATGCAAAATCTTAATTACTTTTATTAAGGCAATTAATACCCTTCTATAGTACAGTTGATTTAAAAAAAAGCTAAACGTTCACAACAGAACATACATTTTTATCGAATACTAAATAGTGAAATAAGTGTCTGAATTTTATTCACTTGGGCATATTCTCAACATTAAACACTGATTAATACGTTCTTTCAGAGCTATTTTCTAAATATTCATTCCGTTTCGATCGCTAGTTGGATGATATCCGCACCATCTCATCACAATGGCTACCATTCTACAACTGTTTTAATTTGTTTTATATTTTGTTTTTATTATGAGTCAAATCGATTTCGAAACGTCGATCCTCATTTCCACATTTACTATGGCAAAAGCTCGTAACAATTCCAAAAACTCCATGGTACGTTTGTTGCTCTGCAATGTTCGCAGCTCACATTCATTACCCCTGTCGGAGGAGTTTCACTCGGTATTACCGTATTTGAAGAATCAATTTGGTCACATATTTATCGTCGACATGGTTGTCGGTTTCGGTAAATTGTTTTCGGCCGTTTCTCCGACGACAGCAGAGTACTTCCTCCTGGATTCGCTACGCCGTCGACGTCCGCTTCTCTTCCCCTGATCACAGCGGAAACTCCGTGCTGGTTTCCCCTCAAATGACCATCGACTGCGTAATGTATAATTATGTTTAAAATTATGTATATTATAATTACTTTACTGTTACAGTAAAATAAATAAATGGTAAAATATGTTTATCAAGCTGTAAAATTACCAAATTAAATTTGATTAAACACCCAATAGAAAATATTTGTAACTCATATAAAAACGAAGGCTATGCCCCGAGAAATGACATACCTTATAGGACTTGAAACACCCATCGGCAACCTTGGGCACACTATAGACACTACGAACATCATGGTTTAACATGATGGAACATCAAGTTTTCCACTTTAAATATGACAACCGTAGAAAAATTCTAATAACCATTACAGGACATTAAATAACACCGTAACAAACATTATCTCCCACAGAAAGATGGATTACAGCGAGGAAGCATGATTTACCAGTTATGTCTGTACAAACAACCAACTGTAATATCCAACATGATTTACATCGTTGTCATGTTTCTTATCTCGATTTAATTAAGTGTTTCTTGGTAAAGATCGTTTTTATTCTTTTTTATGGCCTAAAACTTGGTTTCAGCTGCATTTAATATTATTTAAATCTTCTATCCAGCTCAACAGGAATTCTTTCTGCTATCTATGTGACCCAAGACTTTCAGCACTATTTATTATGAAATAATGTTTGTTTGCTATATTTCTGTGATCTCGATTCTGTTTAATGTGATACCAGGCTTGATTTTGTTAATATTTATTTTGGCATTATACATATTGGCAGCTCCGTTTCATGAGGCCTAGGGTTCTATATCGGTTCTATTTGATGAAACAAAATGCTTGATTTCAGCCTTATTTAATAATACACTAGACTTACTTTTAGCTCATTTTCAACAGCTGCATTTCGTCCAGCCGAAAGGTTGCTTTCAACTCGTACGTCAAATGTGACATCTCTCAGCTGTAATTGATATGACTTAAAGCGTTATTTTAGCTTCATGTAATGAGGTCTAAGGCTATCTTTCAGCTGTAATTGATGTGACCAAAAGCGTTATTTTAGCTTTATGTAATGTGGTCTAAGGCTAGCTTTCAGTTGTAATTGATGTGACCAAAAGCGTTATTTTAGCTTTATGTAGTGTGGTCTAAGGCTAGCTTTCAGCTGTAATTGATGTGACCTAAAGCGTTATTTTAGCTTTATGTAATGTGGTCTAAGGCTAGCTTTCAGATGTAATTGATGTGACCAAAATTGTTATTTTAGCTTTATGTAATGTGATGTAATTAATGGGACCAAAAGTGTTATTTTAGCTTTATGTAGTGTGGTCTAAGGCTAGCTTTCAGCTGTAATTGATGTGGCCTAAAGCGTTACTTTAGCTTTATGTAATGAGGTCTAAGGCTAGCTTTTAGCTGTACTTGATGTGACCAAAAGCGTTATTTTAGCTTTATTTAATGAGGTCTAAGGCTATCTTTCAGCTGTACTTGATGTAATGTACTTGGCCGAAAGCGTTATTTTAGCTTTATGTAATGAGGTCTAAGGCTAGCTTTTAGCTGTAATTGATGTGACCTAAAGCGTTATTTAGCTTTATGTAATGAGGTATAAGGCTAGCTTTCAGCTGTAATTGATGTGACCTAAAGCGTTATTTTAGCTTTATGTAATGAGGTCTAAGGATAGCTTTCAGCTGTAATTGATGTGGCCTAAAGCGTTATTTTAGCTTTATGTAATGAGGTCTAAGACTAGCTTTCAGCTGTACTTTATGTGACCTAAAACGTTATTTTAGCTTTATATAATGTGGTCTACTGCTAGCTTTCAGCTCTATTCAATGAGATAAAAGTTTTATCTTAAGACTTTTTTATTATTACCTACAGCTACAAATGAAAAGAAAATAAGTTCGACTTCTTAGGGTCTTAGCAAACGCCTCAATGTCATTTTTAAATAAATTACAATTAATTTAGGCCTACATTTTTATATATCTGTAGTGATAGTCACTTCGTTTTCCTTGATTATTTGAGGGGAATAAGGGAGGGATTGACAAGGTACTTGGACGATTGGAGAAATGAATATTCAACACACATTTAGCGCAATATTGCATGCGACCTATTTTTCTTTGTTTTTTGTGACGAAGGCTAATTTTCAACTCTTTTTAGATTGACATAAGGCTTTATTCAGCTTTGAATGTAGACAAAGATTCGATTTAACACTACAAATGTAACATAATTTAAGTTTTATTTTGAGCTCTTTGATGTGACCTAGTTTTAGTTTATTTTATCAGACCTAAGACTTACTTGTCTGGCAAAGATGTAACCACGGGTAGAAGGGAATCCAAATGAAGCAAGGCACCACAAGATAACCTAAAAATTTAACTGAATTTGGCAACTTTTTGCGTACTCATTTATGGCAACTATTTTTTATAGTAATCATCCCCTTCAACATAGAGGGGGATAAGATTGAACTTCACATTGCTCGGAAAATGATTAGCTGAAAATTATACCAACACTACGTGGTTTGGATTCCACCTATAAGCTTTGGCTATTTGACAGTTAATAAATGGCTATTTCTAAGTAACAGTTGGCCTTAGTTAGTAACAATGATTATATTCGTTCATCTACACACATTGCCCGTCTTATTCACCCATATATGTACTTACGCTGCCTTAATTATTGATAATGAATTAAAAATAATAATGATGAATAGGGAATAAACTAACACCAATTTCACCTGCCCGTACCATGTCTGCCGAGGTAATCCAGCCACTGGCTATGTAAAGTAAATGTTACTGTATTTCTTAACTCCCACACAAATGTGACATAACCTCTGAAATGTCGTGTTACAAACAGCTGTTCCCACAATTAGCTGCTACTGGTCTGGAGCAGTCACTTGTGTAACTCTTATTGTTGATCAGCTTATCCGTTCCCTCCCAGGCCATTTCCACATTTGTAACAGTTTCTGTTGTCCGTATACGGGACTTTCTCTCATAAATGTGTGTTAATGACGCATCAATTACGTTATCCTTTGTCCTATGCTGTTCCGCTTGGAATACACTTCATACACGTGCTGGGACAAGTGTCGAGAAAATCTACTGTTTCCATTCCTCGTTGCTGCGGTTGCATGGCACTTTTTTGTCCCCGGTACTTGTTACAGACGGTACTTGCGGCATGTCCAGACCGTTTTCATTCAGCAACTTGTGCCGGCACATGTCGCGCAAGTTGTGAGGCAAATTTGCAGTAATGGAAACGTGGCTTTACAATTTTTCAATCATTTGTACTGCACTTTTATGTTTGAACACACATGTCCTCAGGCTGAGACTAAATGTTAATTTCATTAGAGCGTGTTAATGGTCTGCAGAGATAGTCGCCATATTGGAATTATACCCCAAAGAGCAATCCGATATGTGTTACTGTACTGTGACTTAAAGATTTGAGGATTATTATAATTTTTACTTTGTTTGAAGAAACGTAAATGTTAAAACTTGTTCCACTTTTTAAAAGTTTTTATTTTTCAGTTCTATTTTCATACAAATCATTAACCAGTAAAAATAAAGCTCATTATGTTTGTTGTCTCCTAAAAACACAAATTTATATAAAATAAAAAAATTGATTAACTAGTAACTTTTACGACAACCTTCAAACTATGTAAACATTGTGATTGTCCGTCTAATTGTTAAGTTACCCGGTGTAACGTATTTAGCATCGCCCTTATAAGATAAAAATCTAATATAGCGACTTCGGCAAACTCCTAACTAAAAAACAAACATATAGTAAGGTTCGAGAATGTATTAGATTAAATTAAATAATCATCGGTTTACAGTAAGTACTTTTTAGTATTTACACACACCAGTATGTATTTGTGTAGGTCATATCGTCTTTTAACAGGAAGCAGTAGCATATATAAGCTTTCTTTATACATTTTTAGTAGATATTTACCTTGAACTTGTTAATACGGAAATTACACTAATTATGCTCTACCATTCAAGTGCTGCTGAGGCGTGATGATGCATGCTCATAATAACATCTCAATGCAACAACAACTCGCCCACATCACTGTGATGGCAAGGTCAATTACCGGCAGTAGATAGTTGGGGTGCCAAATAGCATGATGATGCATACTCACACTGACATCTCAGAACAACAACAACACCTACTCGCTCACATCACTGTGGTGGCAAGGTCAATTACCGGCAGTAGATAGTTGGGGTGCCAAATAGCACGATGATGCATACTCACACTGACATCTCAGAACAACAACACCTACTCGCTCACATCACTGTGGTGGCAAGGTCAATTACCGGCAGTAGATAGTTGGGGTGCCAAATAGCATGATGATGCATACTCACACTGACATCTCAGAACAACAACACCTACTCGCTCACATCACTGTGGTGGCAAGGTCAATTACCGGCAGTAGATAGTTGGGGTGCCAAATAGCATGATGATGCCTACTCACACCGACATCTCAGAACAACAACACCTACTCGCTCACATCACTGTGGTGGCAAGGTCAATTACCGGTAGTAGATAGTTGGGGTGCCAAGTAGCGTGATGATGCATACTCACACCGACATCTCAGAACAGCAGCACCAACTCGCCTACATCACTGTGGTGGCAAGGTCAATTACCGGCAGTAGATAGTTTGGGTGCCAAGTAGCGTGATGATGCATACTCACACCGACATCTCAGAACAACAGCACCAACTCGCCTACATCACTGTGGTGGTAAGGTCAATTACCGGCAGTAGATAGTTTGGGTGCCAAGTAGCGTGATGATGCATACTCACACCGACATCTCAAAACAACAGCACCAACTCGCCTACATTACTGTGGTGGCAAGGTCAATTACCGGCAGTAGATAGTTGGGGTGCCAAGTAGCGTGATGATGCATACTCACACCGACATCTCAGAACAACAGCACCAACTCGCCCACATCACTGTGGTGGTAATGTCAATTACCGGCAGTAGATAGTTTGGGTGCCAAGTAGCGTGATGATGCATACCACACCGACATCTGAGAACAACAGCACCAACTCGCCCACATCACTGTGGTGGTAATGTCAATTACCGGCAGTAGATAGTTTGGGTCCCAAGTAGCGTGATAATGCATACCACACCGACATCTCAGAACAACAGCACCAACTCGCCTACATCACTGTGGTGGTAAGGTCAATTACCGGCAGTAGATAGTTTGGGTGCCAAGTAGCGTGATGATGCCTACTCACACCGACATCTCAGAACAACAACACCTACTCGCTCACATCACTGTGGTGGCAAGGTCAATTACCGGCAGTAGATAGTTGGGGTGCCAAGTAGCGTGATGATGCATACTCACACCGACATCTCAAAACAACCGCACCAACTCGCCTACATTACTGTGGTGGCAGAATCCGCGACAGAGGAGCGCCTCTTACCTGGCTAAGGGGTTGTCATAAATAATTTTCGCTAGGAGTGCGACTCAGGAGCGCCTCCGAAAAGGGGTGGGGAGGTGCTCCTGTGTCGCACCTAAAACTACCTGTCCTCGGCACTCTACCAGCTCAGCGCACGGGACCTCCTAAATACCTACCAATCATATATCACAACGGCTACTATCATACTGACTTTGTTAAGTGCACTGCATATTTTGTAAGAGTAAGTGTAACATTGATCAAAAAAAGACCAATCAAAACTAGTAATGTACTGTGATAAGTATTCTTAATCATGTTTCATTTTATTTGAATTAATAAGTGGTTAAACTATTGCAGACTTATTTTAAAACAAGTTTACAATCGTACAGATAGAAGACATCCACCCTTGTTCATGCACACTATCTACCTTGGTCTTCGGAGGTGGACCACGTCATGTTTACCACATCAACTCCCGAAAACTAAAATAATTATGTATTTATAGACATCTTAAAAAAAAAACTATAAACTTGATACTATTTAGTTTTATGTAAAAGGAACACGTAAACACTTCCTTTGCTAATGACTTGCCCTTTAACCCATGAGTATTAATTATAAAATATTAACCATAGTTTATACAAATTCGTAAAAGCCAAGCAGTGTTTTTTTAATTATATTAATTTTATTACTTGGCAAGTTGTTTAAAAGAAATTGAGGAGTTACAAAAAGGTCAATAACTACAATAGGCTTGTAAATAACAAATGTGTATTTCTCAGTTTTAACACTTAATAATTTGTATAACAATCTAAAATAATAAACATACATTTAAATTAAATAATTTGGGTTACACTTACTAATACTGTATTTAAAACTTAAAAAAAAAAACTTAAACTAAAAAAAAAAATGCTATTTACACTCAATCTGTAGGCTACAATATTCTAAAACAAACAAAATATAAAATCATTATTAATTTACAAACCTCCTTTTAGCTACCTACTTAAATCTAATAGTTTCTCCTACTTTTGATAAAAAGTCATTTGTACTAGCTTCCCTAGCTCAATATCGTTCACACAACTGTTTTAGTCGACGCTGCAGCTATTCAGTATTTTTGATTGAGTTTGTTGAAGAGCGTCTGTATTCTCCAATGCGTCATTTCGGTGTATGGCCTCGATAACCGTCCACGTAGATGGGTTTTGGAGGCCTACTAAGTTCTTAAATCGGTTATTCCACGCCTCACACATATTGTTTGTTCTGTGTGAGTCGGAAAGAGTCGCTTCATGCATGTTCCAGAGTGATGGTGGAAACATATGGCTTGTCTAGGGTTTTCTCCTGCTTTACCGCTCACATAGTAGACGTCGAAATAGTATAGCAGGTCTAACGCTTCGAAAGGAGCCAATCCCCACAGCAGCTGCATCTCCTGTAGTACATCTGTTTCTGGAAGGAAAGCCAAACCATCAAGTATCCCACAAAACGTTCTAAACTCTTCACACTCTTTGTAATTTCGAGTAAGTCCGTACTGTTGGATGTGCCTCCAAATGCTTTGGCACAAATGAAAAAAACGACATTTGACTTTAACGCCGTTGCCTAGAACTTGTTGCACAGACTTAATAGCAGCAGTTTCAAAGTTTATTATTATTGATTCAGGTCGAGGAAGGATTTTGTAGATTCAATACATTTGGCTAACACTGTTCGTAGAACAGAAAATTACAAACACATGAAAAAGTGCTTAAAAAGTCGTGTAGACAACAATTTTTGTTATATTACCAATTAACATTTTACAATTATGGCAAAGGAATGGCTGAGAATGTCGGTACTGACATCAAAGCCATAGTATTTTAATTAAATATAGAATATTTTTTATTAATAAATACCAAAACACACTCTCCACAAAAATCTGTAAGATGTCCTTGGTGATTCGTATCCTGTTTAGAAGGAGATATTTTTTCTTAATAATACTACTGTTGTCCTTCAGGAATTTCCATATTTTACGCGGAATACCTAATGGCGCATTCCACGTGGTAAGAGAAGAGGGTGGAAAGGGTAGAAAGTTCAATGAATTCATCACAACACATTCTGCCGGCCATGATACCATCCGGCTGTGGTCTAAATCTAGTTTCCAACAAAGATATTGCTTATCGTAAAACAAAAGTATCGTTTTTTCCTTGTAAAAAACTTTTGCTTAATGTTTAGTTACTTTATTTAAGAACAAATGATTACTTTTAATATACTGTGTTCTATGCTAAAAACTTTACTATGTACGTAAGCCTAAAACTTAGATTTATTGGTTACGATAATTGTATTATATAGTTGTTTGTATTTTGTTGTTTTATGGGACATAATAGATACTAACAACTTTAATGTACTATACTGTACATTATCAGAATTTTCAAATAAATGTGTTATTTGCTTGAGGTATTTCGCATACAAGGTAGGCATTATTGGACAAAAATCAAATTAAATAAACTTGTTTCCAAAATATAATAATATAACTGATATAACATAAGATGTAACTTATTTAAAAATTAAAAAAGAGCTTTACATTTGAAAGAAGATAAATAACTAATTCATTAGTGTTATCTAATTAAATCGAGAATTTACTGTGCAGGCGTAAAAATGTTCTGAGATGGAAGACAACATAAGATATTTTATAAATAAATTTGATTTTGACACTATACATATTGAATTATTACTTGCTAATAAACGTCTTTTGATAATTTACGCTATCTAAAGACTTCAATGATTTGAAATATTTGGTTGTCATCTACTTGTTGATTGGTATGAAAATAATATATTGGATGTGTCTCAATGATAGCTGAATCTAAATAGTTCAGTACATACTATTTATAGAACAGTATATGTTCCAGTAAATACATTAATTTTATAGAACAGTATATGTTAATGGTATTATTTCGTTTTATTACAAAACTGAAAATATATACCGCAAACAGATGTTCTATCAACTTAGTACTTTGTTTAAATGATTTCAATTATGTAATGGCTATTGTTCAAATGACTACATTATTGACGGTTCAACCTGCTTAGCCTTGATTTAATAGAAAGGACTATGAGAAATAGTTACTTAGGAATACGTCAAACGCCAAGCAATCCATAATTGTACTCTTATACAATACACCTTTTCTATAACTTAGAAGTGTGTCAATGAATCGGACTATAACAGCTTATTATAATATAGCTTATATTTACAATTTCAATACCTGAAGGGTTTTTTATTTCTAAAGTAATTTTAAGTGTAAAATTTGCTAACAAACCCGGGAATCGAACCAGGATCATATGTAAGTACTGTCACTATCATGCATCTTTCTTGTCACTGCGACAACTTACAAACACTCGCTTCTACACCCGTTTTGGGCTGCACTTTAACGCCCGTGGTAAGAAAATGATTGTGCAGCTGTTGCATACGTTGCTCATCTCACCGAATGACATTGGTAACCAATCTTCAATTCCTGTAGTTGTTCGTAAACGAGTAACGCCACTGACTTCTAACGCTCCTGGTAGCTGGTGTTTCCGGACTCTGAAAACTGTGCCCTTGTCCTCTGATGAACCCCATTTTTTAGAGCATCGCACGTGTCAGAAACTAATTCCATAGCTTATGATTCTTCTCTCTTACCTCTAAAATCAAAGAAAGAATACTCTGGTGTTGGGAGTTCTATTCGCCTGTTGCATCAAAATATTCGTGGTTTGGTTTCTAAATCATATGAATTAGAAGTACTTATTGACCTAGAACGTCCCGACATCGTTTGCATATCGGAACATTTCCTAAATAATCAACAGGAAGGTAGTATTCTCATTTCAGGATTTTCGCTTTTTTCGTGTTTTTGCAGACAATCTTATGATAGAGGTGGTACGTGCATATACATTAAGGACAACCTCAAAGGTAGCCACATCGATGTTTCTCAGTTCTGTAGGGATGGCACTAGTGAACTGACTGCTGCAAAAATTGACCTAACGCCTAGCGCATCTATTGTACTCTTAGTAGTATATCGCCCACCTGAATCCTCTTCTGGTGATTTCTTTGGCCTAATATATGACTGTTTGAGCAATATTATTAGAAATAGTACCAAGATAATAGTAGTTGGTGATTTTAATATTGATTTAAATAAACAAAGCAGCGAAACCATAAAATTATTGAATTTAATGCAGTCGTTTGGATTAACTCAGTTAATTAAATCTTACACTAGAGAATTTCAAGGAGCTAAAACAATAATAGACCATGTTTACACAAATATAGATTATCCTGTTATCAACGCCTTTGTGCTGAAAACTGCACTATCTGATCACCATGCTCAGGTTGTGGACCTGACTGTTTCTCTACCCCAGTCACCTCCACAAATGACCCATATGTTGAAAAGAACAATAAACTCCAGTACAATAGATATCTTCCGTTTTATGTTAAAATCAGAGTCATGGACTGATGTCCTATCGAAAAGTACAGTTAATGAAATGTTTGATACTTTCTCTTCTCTTATTAAATACTATATGGATTGTGCATTTCCCCTGAGGAAAATGAAAATCGTTAAAAAACCAATGACCTCAAAGGTAACCTTGAATAATGAATTATTAAAAATGAGAGAAGATATGGTTTTATTATATGAAAGAAGCAAAGATCTTCCCGCTAGTCACCCACTACGAATTGCTTATAGAACATTAAAAAACAATTTCAGATCATCCATTAAAGATGCTAAAAGTAAAAATGTACAATACCTTATGGACAATGCTAAAGTAAAATCTAAAGTCATGTGGGAAATAATAAATGAAAATAAAAACAATAAACCAGTAAGCTCACGTCTTATTGGCGATATCACTGATGAGGAGGGTCGATTGGTGGGCGATCCAACTGCTAAATCTAATATCTTCAATAAGTTCTTTACTAGCATTGGAAACAGTTCTGTAAATAGTTCTTCACACACATCACACACATTCCAGAGCTTCTACTCAGTGCCCAATTCATTCTTCCTCAGTCCAACATGTTTTAGTGAGGTGGCAGACGCTATTAGGTCCCTCAAAAATAGTAAATCTTCAGGTACGGATGAGGTATCGTCCAATCTATTGAAGCAATGTTTGGAATTTCTATCTTTTCCCCTAGCTCACATTATTAACACGTCTTTTGAACAAGGAACCTTTCCCGACTCATTAAAACTAGCAATTGTTAAACCACTTCTTAAGAAGGGTGACCCCCTTCACTGTGGTAGCTACCGACCAATATCCCTTCTGTCTACCTTTTCGAAGGTCATTGAAAAAGTGGTGTTAAGTAGATTAATTGCCTTCTTAGAATCTGGTAAAATCCTCCTTCCGAACCAATTTGGTTTCCGTAAAAATATGGGCACCCTTAATGCGATGTATTTTTTAGTGGAGAAAATTGTTAGAGCTCTTGACAACAGAGATCAAGCAGTTGGTATCTTCGTAGATCTGAGTAAAGCGTTCGATGTTGTGAATCACAGAATTCTAATTGATAAAATGTATTGCATGGGCGTCAGGGGAAGAGCTTTGGATTGGTTCGAATCGTATCTTATGGGCCGTAGACAGGTGGTAGAAATATCTCACTTAGATAGTTCAAGATGCTTAAGTAAACAATATTCTGAAGAGCTGTCAGTAGCAGCAGGGGTCCCTCAGGGCTCAGTTTTAGGACCCGTCTTATTCCTTCTTTTTATGAATGACGTTAACAACAGTGTCAATAAGGGGGATCTTTGTCTTTTCGCCGACGATACGTCACTCATTGTTACAGGTAACAATAGAGATGAATTAGAAGTTACTTCATTCATTGAGGCAAACTCACTACTACAGTGGCTAACTCAGAATGGTCTTCTAATAAATTCAGATAAGACTAGCTTAATAAATTTTCACATTAGAAATAACTCTGTCACACACACCTCTCTCCAACTTGGCGAATCGTCTGTTTCGCCTACGGATGTAGTCAAGTTCCTAGGTTTACATATCAATTCCCGATTAAACTATGTAGATCACATACACAGTATCAGCTGTAAACTAAGTTCATGCCTTTACGCTATAAGGAAGCTGTCATTTTTTTGCAATAAGGAGATTCTGCTGACTGCCTACTACGGTTGTTTTTTCCCATACCTCGTCTATGCTCTTCCAATTTGGGGTTCGGAGTGCTTAAGCACAAAATATTTGTTCTGCCTTCAAAAAAAGGTTATACGTACTATTTTTGGCCTTCGACAACTGGAATCTTGTGTGACTACATTCCGTAGTAATAATATTCTAACATTCCCTTCTTTATTTATTTTTGAATCCTTAATATTTTACATGAAGAATAGAGATTCTTTTCCAGCTTCAAGATCGGCAGCCTATAATTTCCGTCACCAAAATAATCTTCTAATACCTAAACATAAAACAACATTTTTTCAAAGAAGCGCTCATTACACCTGCATAAAGCTATTCAATGCCCTACCAAACCATCTCAAGAAAGTAAATTCAGTCAGTGAATTCAAGAGGGGTCTGAAAAAATTCTTAATAGGCAAAACCTACTACAGTGTTCAAGCTTATTTAAATGATAGCTTATGTGCATAATTTTGTTTTTAACAGTTTTAAGCAACTTTGATTTAATTAGTTGTATTTCTTTGTAAATTTAAGTATTGTTTGATGTGACCCATGCCAATGCTTGTAAAGTTTAAAGGCAATAAAGAAATTTTGATTTGATTTGATTTGATGTATGATTATTTTAATAAACACACGTCTCACCTACAATTAGATTGCTCTCAAGTTAAACACAATCTCACCATAGATATCAAGACCCCTTAGTTTTTGAACCTTTGTCAAACCCTTGTTACACTGGACCCGCGAGGGTACGACAGTGGAGCGCCTCAAGGTCAGGCGCTCCACTGTCGCAGTTGTGCTATTTCTTGGCTGACAGTTTTATTAGTTTTTGCCAGGCGCTCCACTGTCGCTCGCCCGTGGTGGCAAGGTCAATTACCGGCAGTAGATAGTTGGGGTGCCAAGTAGCGTGATGATGCCTACTCACACCGACATCTCAGAACAACAACACCTACTCGCTCACATCACTGTGGTGGCATGGTCAATTACCGGCAGTAGGTAGTTGGGGTACTAAATAAGTGCAGTGCGGCTGACACGTGAAGATGCATACTCATATCGACATCTCAGAACACCACCTACTCGCCCACACCACTGTGGTGGCAAGGTCAATTACCGGCAGTAGATAGTTGGGAAACCGGTTCACTCCTGCAAGTGAACTAGTTCGTAAGAAAGGTAGCAACATTTGTTGAATTCGTTTATAACTTAACTACACTATAGTTATCTATTTGTTTAAAGCTTTAAACCTAATATGTGATTAGATCAGTCAATCGCTTAGTTTTCATCCGTTTACTTCGTTATATCATTGATTTTATACACAAATAGATTTCCCATCCAATGTTAAATTTTGAGTCTCAAATATCAGCTGTTTTTGTGGTCCATTGTGGAGCGCTAGTGTAGTCCCATGTAAATGTAATGCAGTTTAAACCAGCTGTGTTTGCGGGCCACACAAACTAACGAAATTACTGCCACAAATATTCCTATTAGATGGTTTATCTATTGTAGGTTTATATAATCAATGGTTATATTCAGGTACAACCAGTTTATTTTATGGTTAAACTCTTTTGCCAAGCTGTTTCTTGAACGTGTTGTTAAAGACTAACTGCTGGATAATAAGTAAACAATTGTAGAAAAGTAACATTAATAAAATACAAAAGTATTTAAAAAATAGTGAAAGGGATGTGCAGTGTTCCCTAAGAATGGTTTACACTATGGATCACGTTTTGGAAACATCCTGTTTTATAAAAAATAGGCCTACTACAGAACATTTAGGAACATTTTATTAAAACATCTTATTTCAAAACATTTTACCGTGTTTTAAAAACAGTTTACACGTTCCCGCATCGAGTCGTGATTTAACATAACCTGGGTGGGGACTCATATCTGTATTAGAAGACGATCTTTGGGTCTGGAAATCAAACTCATTAGCAGGTTGACTGCCATACAGTATTTTTGACCCAAGGCCTGACTGCCATGAGTACCATATCTGGTACTCGACTAAATACAACACGAGGCCATGAGTACCATATATGGTACTCACCCCATCTTATTCAAGGGCTTAAAAAAATTAATTTATTTCCATACCAATGACCATGATTCTTTTAAAAGCATATAAAGTCGTTTATATACATACCAAATCACCTTTCCCTAGTCTTAGCAAACAATTTTTTATATTCCATTGGTATTCGTGTCTAATCTAATAATCAGCTGTTTTAGCACCACATTGTTTTGTTTGTTTACACTAATTCTGTTTACACTAAATGTTCTTATTGCAACCTGTATTTCTGCTCAGAATGTTTCTTCTTTTCATAAAGTGAACACCAGGCGGTAATTTACTGCCAAAACATTGCCAAATAGGCTATTCTTGTTTAATATGTACTACACGTAATCTTTTCTATAATGTCAATAAACATTTATTCAGTATCACAAAATTATTTGTTAATTTATGAACCTTAGCATTTATTTATATGACAAATACAGTAATATTTTGTAGAATAAGGTGTTATTGAAGCTTACATTGGCTTAGTTCAAACGATTACAAACTTTCAATAACATACAATTGCAGCCACAGGTCATGAGTACCATAAATGGTACTCAGCTAATTTAATGTTATTTTTGTGGAAATAATTGATCAAAGTTTAGTTTAAAGGTCTACAAAGGGGGGAAAATCAATATTATTATTTTTTCTTCAAAAAAATTTGTGGCCTCAGGGAGGCAATCAACAAATATTAAGTGGCAGTCTGGCCTTTGGTCGTGAGTACCACATATGGTACTCATGGCAGTCAACCTGTTAAACACTATCCGTCCCCACTCGTGTTTGATCGAGTAAATCATTTTGTCATGCAACAAGTTGAGAGTATCTTTTGATATTTAACGACTCTATCTGGGAACCTGTAAAATGTTTAACACATTTTTCTCAATGTTTAACATTTGTTATAATACGATATTTTTTAAACGTATTGCATTGTGTAAACCAGGTTTAAGTATAGTTGATTTTGATAAAAACTATATTTTTACTGTCAAATTAGCTACAAATTATTATAATCTTGTGTAATTTCATTTCAAATTCTTTCCTTTCAGCGTATTTGATTTTTTCTGATTAATAAGATGTGTATAATGTCAAACACAACCTTGTTTGTTGTGGGTTAGGTAATAAACAGCCGATGACCGTGTTTATTTAGGTTGTGAAGGTGTAAAACTGTTTACTTTTCCTGACAGCTGACGAAGACGATCTCCGCTACGGTCGTTGTTGGAACAGTTTATACGGGAATAACCTCTGGCCACCATCATGGCTGTTGGTTGGTTTTCTACTTTTGCTTTGGATATTGGGCTGTCAATAAATAACTCTTTAAACCCTAGTCAGTATTTGTAAGTAGCCTAGACTAAACTTACTTTTTACACTCCAATCACTCATTCACAATCAATAGCAAATATCTTGACGATTGGCATCTTAATGGAAAATAAATAAATATACTTTCAGCCGTCTAAGAATTATAACCCTTACAATATAATACGTGAAGCAGTTTTGTGCTAACGTAACTCCTCCCTTAGGTCGTTTTCCTTACCAATTTAAACGTAGACGTGTCAAAACGTCTGCCTCTGTTCGTAGTTCTGCAATAAGGTATTCAGTGCAAACTCTATGTAGAGGAAGAATCAAAGCCCTTAAAGTACTTTTTTCGTACACAGAGATGTAATTGAATCAAAAGTAACATCTGTTCAAATTTAAATAATGATTTCCAAAAACTGTTAACGTCTGTTGGAATGAAAACAGTGGCGTTTGTAATATTGAGGAGGATCTTTTAAAGTTAGATCTTTCAAAGTTAGATCTTTCAAAGTTAGATCAATGTTGAAAAGGAAAGGATTTTTAGTAGCATTTTAATTTACAATCTGTTTTGTCCAAAACAATAAGTAAATACTATATATAATAAAAAAACATGAGTTAAGATACGTTCACCAACAAACTTAACAAAAAGCAATACATCAAGTTATGATTGTCATTAAAACGAGTCCTCAAGTCTAGAGTATTACAGCGTTTCAGTCTGTATATATATATATATATATATATATATATATATATATATATATATATATATATATACATGGTCACTATTGTCAAGCAGATTTACAGCAAGATAGTTAGGATGATTGTCCAGTCTATAAAAAATGATGTTCACTTGATCACTGAATTTCTTCCTCGATAAAGGGAATCTTCTAGCATCACGATGAAGTATGCGGTTGTTTACACACCACGGGGCCTGAATTGTATCGATCGTATAACTTTTGACTGGAAACTAAAGATTTTGGCTGTTGGAGTCACTGGCTGTTCCCCAAAATTGTACACCATAAGTCAAAATGGGTTTATGAATAACTTTATAAACTAATATTATATTTCAATTGAAAGTTTTGAGTTTTTGCATAGGAGCGAGCATAACTGTCTGAATTTTAAATTTAGCTGCAAACGTTTGTTCCAAATGTGAGGTCACCAAGTAAGTCTCCTGTCTAGTTGCATTCCTAAGTATTCTACAACATTTACTTGAAGTATGAATACATTATTCAATGACACTGGAGGACTCGTGGTTTTTTACTTGGGTTATGAATACATTATTCAATGACACTGGAGGACACGTGTTTTTTTACTTGAGGTATGAATACATTATTCAATGACACTGGAGGACACGTGTTTTTTTTACTTGAGGTATGAATGCATTATTCAATGACACTGGAGGACACGTGTTTTTTTTGAAAACAGGAAATGCTGAAAGCATGGTTTTATTCACTTACGATTCCAGGGCTGCGCTCTTGGAAGGTTTCAATGGTAGGTAATCAGTTATTTAATTAATATTCAGATGTAAAACAACAACAACTGAAACGAACGTTAAAGTAATATAATTTGGTGTTTATACTAATAAATAAGCAGGAACGCAAGCACTGCGAGTGAGATACTGTAAATAAATTTAATATGTTGATTCTACGTGATACAGTTCACCTACTGATATTTGTCACAGGCCGAGGCCGAAGGTTGAGTTGTCACATGAGCATCGAGTGACAGGTTTGGCCGCGAAGCGTGCAGGCGTGTCCCCTGGTAAGGTTTATTTTTCTAACATTCACATCTTTGTTAACAATTATAATTGTTTTATTGTTATTGTCTCATCATTATAACATCAGATAACCAAAGCGGTGTGATCGAAGAGTAAAAGTACAAGAAATAATAATAACTGACGTCTTTTCTATATTGTTCTTGTGTGACGAAGTAGATAGGAAATTATTGTTTGAAACTACACTGTTAGCATATATCTGCAGACAGAGTCACGTGCGTTGTAACATTTGGCGTGTTATTTATTCTAGAGTTTTATTTTCACCCATGGGTGGAATTGCTTTGTGAGACTGGAATTGTCGTGAATAACCTACTTTTTACCTTAACGATTCTCTGTTATTATTTCATCTGAATTTTTCCTCGTTAATTGCAAAGTTAATTCTGTTATTTATTTTTACTTCAATTTGCGAATTTATATAGTATGCTGGCGTGGATTTAAGATAGTCTATGTATCTGCATATTGTCTAGGTCATGTAAAGCAGGCCTAAACCAAACCTTCTGATGATAATCAACCGTAATAAATATATTTTTATCTTTGTTTTCCTCAAAAATAAAAATGTACAATGTTGTTATCAGTTTTTTATTTAATGAAAATTACAACTCCCGAACTCCAAACAATGGTTAAGAAGAAAAGCTTCATCAGTAGGCCTATGCTAGTCCAGTTCTTAAGTACAGTCTTGA
The DNA here is from genome assembly GCA_035578905.1 of Stictocephala bisonia. NCBI lineage: Eukaryota > Metazoa > Arthropoda > Insecta > Hemiptera > Membracidae > Stictocephala > Stictocephala bisonia. The sequence goes on along the minus strand of JAQJVL010000057.1, from coordinate 1,621,155 downwards.
AGGTAAAGTTCTTAAGTACTATCTTGAAGATCCAGTTTTTAAGTTCAGTATTGAAGTCCAGTTCTTAAGTATTGTCTTGAAAATCCAGTTCTTTAGTACTGTCGAAGGAAGGTCCAGTCCTGGATACGGGTTTGTTTAGATCACAATTTAAACTTGATTCATCAGTACCTACATTCTAAAAGAGGATCAAATTTTTAAATCGTATTTTTCTAAGGGAACTGAAGTCCAGATAAAAGTTAAACAGTAAAACAATTAAATGCTATCAAAGACAGCGAAAACTATGCTGAAACATTGACGAGTTCTGGAACAAAGTTGGGCCCCGAAACTCCCTCAATTGTTCCCTCTACCAAACTATAGTGACCTGTTTATCAGACTTTCCGTCAAATAAACATCACACTGATACATTTGATGTTGAAGTATCCCTCCTTGACATACACGTACTATGGTATCGACCCACCCATCCACCCATACGCTTACGATGGTTTTGAACCATCCACCCATACACGTACTGTGGTATTGACTCACCCTCCCATCTATACAACTGTGGTATTGACCCACCCACCCATACACTTACTGTGGTATTGACCCATCCATCCACCTATCCACCCATAAACTTACGATGGTTTTGAACTACCCACCCATACACGTACTGTGGTATTGACTCACCTACCCACCCATACACCTACAGTGGTATTGACCCACCCACTCAAACACGTACTGTGGTATCGACCCACCCACCCATACGCTTACAATGCTTTTGAACCACCCACCCATACACGTACTGTAGTATTGACTCACCCACCCACCCATACACCTACGATGGTTTTGACCCTCCTATTTATATGTACGGTGGTACTGACCCAACCACCCATATACGATGTTGACTATAAATGAAAACATATCACCCACCCACTTCACGGTACGGTGGTATTGAGTACATACGAAAGGTTGCACAACAACACTACAGAGATCGCCGCACGTACTTTTAAGACACCTTAAGACTTTTATTTACTTGATCCACGTAGTTGTTTTAGCCAGCTCTATTCTGGAGGTTTGGTTTATCAATAATGTTATGCTATATTGCCAACAGATATTTTTCAATTATATTTCAACCAGTCTTCTGTATGATTTTGTTAAATTGAAAATAAAGTGTACCGGTACATATTATCTTCAAAAATTAATATCATTCAAGATGTTATAAGTGGCTTGGCCATCGTGCTACTAATACATTTGTAATTTGCATACTTGGGAAAACTAATGATATTTTTTAACTGAATAAAGTTAAAGTTAATACTCTAAAAAAATTGGGTGTGCGTCGGACCACACGGTGGAAGTTATACTTCTTTGGCCATTCTCATACACCCACTCACGCACACAAACAGACAGGATATATAAATGAAATATAAGATATTTTTCAATATTATTCAATATATTTATCTTCAATATATTATACGTGACTTCATTATTATATTATACACCTATATTATCATTATCAGTAATTTCTTCGATTAACAATCGATTAATCGATAGTTCTTAAAAATTTGTTCTTACTTTTCAGCGTGACGCGGTTTCTCGACCAACATCCCATCCCAAAGTGTCTAACGGGCGCAAAGAAGTATAACTTCAAAAGTAACTAATTGAAGTTAAAAGTTAGAATAAATTGAAACTAACTGATTAAAGTTAAATTATTAGAAAATTAACTGAAAATGAAAGTTAAAAGTTAGTTTTGGTACAGTAAAATATACATAAACAAATATTTAACCTGTATTATCTTTTATTATTTATAATATCTTAGATAAATAGCCCTATTTATAATACATTACTATACAATACTATTAATTAGACTATAGCAATTTCTACAGTAATTTTTTTTATATAACTGTCCGAAATCTTAAAAATTAAATATTTAATTTAATTTCTAAAATTATTAACAAAAACTGACATAAGTCTTTGAAATTAGTTTTAGATTTTTAAGCCATACTTTAAAAAATCAATAACTGTCTTATTGGAAATTCACGATAACAAATCATTTTTTTTGTAATTGGCGCAGATGATAAGAAAGGCCAAATAATATCGTGACATGTTGACTCCAGGTGATTTTAATCAGGCTGGAGATGATAAGGAAGGGTCACCGATAAGAAAGTATGGGGAACAGTGATAAACAAAAACTGAACAAAATATACTCACTCTATAAGTGAGTGAAAGCAGATCTATCATACTATTTTCGATAAGCAATTACGTTTATTAGATGTTTAAGAATTTGCCGTTCTGAGTGCATGTTATATTCTTACTGAAATAAGTTAATTAAAAATTATAAAAACTATCTAAATCACTAAAAAACAAATACAATTACACTAATACAATTATTAATTACAATTACACTAATACAAAACTAATTACCATTGATAATATTATTAATAGTAATATTAAAGATAGTATTATCATTATATTTTTTTTTCGACGGTGCCGATAGCAAAATAATGAAAACAGAACGAAATATAGCAATTGTTACTTGAAATATGTTCTGCAATCTTGAAGATAGTTTATTCTGTTGCGTGGTATCATATAATGGATTGATTTTACCTAGTAAGCCTAATTTAAAATAAAGTAAACGTTTGAGGAAATGTTGGTTTGATTAACCATTTAAATGGTTTTCCCGACTACTTTTGAACAGGACAATTTAGATATGTAATGATCAATTAACCAAGTATTAACAGCAATAACGTCAAAATGCAACTGATTTTCCTAATTAATTATACAGATAGATGGGTAAACAGGTAAAATTACATTATTAGAGTTTATGAAAGATAAACAAGCTTAGGCCCAACACGTTGATTTAAAACAAGATAACTAAATGACTATCTCAACTTTATCCCTAAACATAAACTAGTCAAGTGAAATTATCAACCCAGGGACACAAATCAATCCTACAACAATGGTATACCCGTTTGGTCTTCCTTTTTTTATTTATAAGGCAGTAAAATGTGAGTAAAGGGGAGGGGGTGCGTCTTCAAAACAGTGACCTTGCATGTCGGTGACAATCGGGGGATGAGGAAAATAATCGGTCATTGACCTGAGTTTTAGATACTTTCTCCCCAGTCCACATTCCTCGGACCAAATGGCACCTTTATCACATTTGAAAAACTAACTGAGTTACTTTAACCGTTAGCCAAATTTTCAACTAGTTAAAGTTAGAAGTTAAACATTACCAAAACTAACGAATAAGTTAAAAAGTTAATAGAAAAAGTAACGATTAAAGTTAATCGTTAATTACTTTTAATCGTTAATCCCAAGTATGCCCAATTTGCGAGCAAGGATGAAATCGAGATAAATGCGCATTGCCTCTCCTATACTCAAGTAAGGACGGATGTTTTTCCATAAGACAGTTAAAAATTAGAATACTAAGATCCAGTCATCTAAACACCCTTAAAAAGTATTAAAAAAATCAAAAACTTCCAAATATCTGGAGTACATCGATGCAATGCCGAATAGAAAATTGTCAATATAGTCGAATTTAGGAGTAGGCCAACACCGAACGGTTTTGCTCGATTATTCTCGCATCATTGTACAAATTCTTCATTCGTTTATACCACTTATCGGATTATCAGGAATATTTTTGTTACCAAGCGTGCACAAAGACAAGCATATTTGACAAAAACAAATGTTTAATGGAGAGAGTGGATAAGAAAGGGAAGGCGGAACACTGGATGACTGGCGAGAAGAGCTGAAAGGAAGGAGTGACTCGGTGGCCGTCTCGGAACACGGAGAAAGCAATCAGCGAGCACATTACTGGTACACATTAGGCTTTGTACTTACGTCTGCCGCTGTCATTACTTAGTGTAAGACTCGCGCCGATCTTGATGAATTAACGTGAGATTTGTTGGCGAAATTAAAACTTGTTACTCAATAAAGGCATATTCTCTTGGGATCGTGCGACATGGAACTACGGAGTAATTGACACGGTTCCCACTGCGTCCAAGGTCGTAAGAATCCGTCTGCTAGTCGTATTGGACGAATACACGAAAAATGCGTACAGCGAAAAATGCGTACACCAGGAATCTTGCGAAATATGCGTACAGGATCAAGTTTTGACAAATGACGAGGGTAACCTATGACGTCACAACAATTAGATAGGCAAAAAATGCGTACAACTTTTAGGGCAAATGGATCTTTTACAACAATTGAATTATATAAATGACTTTACCTCTAAAATAAATATGAATGTCGCTTAGTTTCTTGGGATTGGAGAACCTAACCTAACCTAACCTAACCTAATTTCGCTGTACGCATCTTTCATGCCACCGAGGGGAATACTTACCCTCGTCAAATACCACTATTTCCTTCTGTACGCATATTTCGCTGTACGCATCTTTCGTGCCACCATATTGGACACGGTCCGAGATTTTAATCCATCATTGTTCGGAAAAACAGCGCTCAATATTGATCAATATAACATACTTCAGCTTATTATATTCTGTATGTAGAAAAAGTGTTTTGTAGGAAAACATGTTTTTAGCTGTTTTCTGTAAGAGGTTTTGTCAAACCTGCTCATAAAACTCGACTTCTATAATCCAACCATTTATCTTCCACTTTTTCCTATCTTCGGATTCTAGACAAGTACGCTAACATTTTACTTTCATGTACTAGCACACCAGTATGAGTTGCAGCAGTAATTAGTGTTTTATCAACATGTGTAACGTATTAGGGTTACCAAATGTTATATTGCCCCCCCCCAACCCACCCATCCCACCCTCATAATTTAGCATTTTTTACGTCAAAGTTAAATATCAAATGTTACATATGACAAGACCTCTCAAAACCAGACCGTGAGACGTGTTTGATTTTTTTTGATATTTTGAGACCAATAATACGTTGGTCATTATTTACGTACCAAACTTTATGTTTATAGCTTGTTGGAAATTGCATCAAATCTGTGCAATAGGTATGGAAGAGAATATCAATCTTTAGTTTGATATAACAGATATAAATGCTTTATACGTCTACTGTCGGCGCAGAAATTATGGTCCCCTGAGTAAACTTAAACTTGAGATTTACATTATTTATGAGTTCTATAATATGGTATAAAAATTTCATAAAGATTGGTCCAGTGGTTTTAAAACAGTAACTGTTCAAAGTCGAACTTCAATACAAAGGAGTGATAAAATAGGACTTTTTTCTACATACCTTCATCTACGTTTTACTTAAGTTGTGCTAAAATTTATTTGAATATATGTATGAACGCAGAATTAAACACGCTAAATAATGGTGTAAATTTCTTTATTCTAGCACGAACGGTTCGCTTGTGTTTAAAGCTTAAACTCAAGGGACCATAATTTCTGCGCCGACAGTAGTTGGGTTTTCGTTTTTAACAAAGAACAGTTCAAAACATAATCCTTGTTTCTTGGTTGCTCCTTTTTGATGAGGAATTTGGCTACTAAAAAAGTTAATTTCTTAATTTTTTTGTCAACAGTTAAGTGGTTTTTAGTTAAAAAATATTGAAACATTCTTTCTTCAGTTACAGTAAATTAACAATTTACCGAGTTCTCAACGTTAAGGCTAAATAGTTACTCAACTATGTGAACCGTCAAGTTCTCCTCTATGTGAGATGTAGGCTTGGATCATAATCAACCTGGTTTATATATTTCACTTAAAAATACTATTACAGTTTTATGTATGAAGAGTTATAATGTGTTAAAAAATGTGATTAATGCCATTTGGTCGAAAAAATGTTCATGCGAAGTAATGGAAAAGTTAGACATGTTTAAAAGAAGTGAGTGGTATTCATTGTTTTTAAGATGAAGAGTGCGAACTTCATTTGACCACGTGAAGTTCACATTTTTCAGTCGATCAATTTCTACATCGGTTTACGGCCTCGTCGTTTAACACCCTTACTTTGAAGGATTGAAGGCCACCCTTATTTTACATTAACTTTGTAATTAGTCTAGTTCACGCTTACTTTAGAATATATATATATATATATATATATATATATATATATATATATATATATATATATATAATAGAATAGAATTTTTTTAAATTATTATTTAAACTATACTAAACCACCTTGTGTTTGTTTTTTTCAACAGCTAAAATTTAAATAAAAAAATGTTTTTTCCTTGATTAAATTTATGTAATAAAAAGGAATATTAAGAAATATACTATTTGTGCATAGTTTAAAAGATATATTTCTTTGAATTGTTGCTTTGATAAGAGTGTGTTCTGAGGTATTCAAATAAATTAATTTAATTTGATGGGTGGGAACTTGTTAAATATGAAGATTCGTATTTTATTTTATGTTATCCAAGTTTTATATTGAAAAAATAAATATTATTAATATTTGTACGTTTTTTACTTAGGACTGTAACGCCTGCAATATAAGAACAACAATTATCACAACAGTAATGCTCGCAGGAGTAACGTACAACAACGGCAGGCGCTACGTCTATCGATATTGTACTTTAAAGTTTGTGAATTAAAAATAGCATAACTAAATATTATTCTTTTAAATTTATTGTTAAAAGTATTATTGTTATGTTTAGCTAATTACTTTCTATACTACAAATCTAATTAGACAGACATTCAATAAAGCAGAATTAAAAAGTTATGTAATTGTTTTATTGTTTATTTAGTAACTTATTTCAACAAAATAGTATTTGGGCGACCACTTAGAATATTTTAATCTTGGGAACGATCGTAATGAATTCCTTTATTGTGCCAACGCATAGTATTTCATTTATTTGGACGATCGTAATGAATCGCTTTAGTGTGCCAACGCATATTATTTCATTTCTGGGGACGTTCGTAATGAATTCCTTTAGTGTGCCAACGCATAGTATTTCATTTCTGGGGACGTTCTCGTAATGAATCCCTTTAGTGTGCCAACGCATAGTATTTCATTTCTGAGGCCGTTCATAATGAATCCCTTTAGTGTGCCAACGCATAGTATTTCATTTCTGGGGACGTTCATAATGAATCCCTTTAGTGTGCCAACGCATAGTATTTCATTTCTGGGGACGTTCGGAATGAATCCCTTTAGTGTGCCAACGCATAGTATTTCATTTCTGGGGACGTTCGTAATGAATCCCTTTAGTGTGCCAACGCATAGTATTTCATTTCTGGGGACGTTCGTAATGAATCCCTTTAGTGTGCCAACGCATATTATTTCATTTCTGGGGACGTTCGTAATGAATTCCTTTAGTGTGCCAACGCATAGTATTTCATTTCTGGGACGTTCGTAATGAATCACTTTAGTGTGCCAACGCATAGTATTTCATTTCTGGGGACGTTCGTAATGAATCACTTTAGTGTGCCAACGCATAGTATTTCATTTCTGGGGACGTTCATAATGAATCCCTTTAGTGTGCCAACGCATAGTATTTCATTTTTGGGGACGATCGTAATGAATCCCTTTAGTGTGCCAACGCATAGTATTTCATTTCTGGGGACGTTCGTAATGAATCCCTTTAGTGTGCCAACGCATAGTATTTCATTTCTGGGGACGTTCGTAATGTATCCCTTTAGTGTGCCAACGCATAGTATTTCATTTCTGGGGACGTTCGTAATGAATCCCTTTAGTGTGCCAACGCATAGTATTTCATTTCTGGGGACGATGGTAATGAATCCCTTTAGTGTGACAATGCATAGTATTTCATTTCTGGGGACGATCGTAATGAATCCCTTTAGTGTGCCAACGCATAGTATTTTGTTTCTGGGGACGATCGTAATGAATTTTATTTACGTCTCTTCAACGGGTATTTGACTTCTAGAGACGATCGTAATGAATCCAATTTAGGTGCTTAGTTACAATATTTGACTTCTGGGAACGATCGTAATGAATCCTATTTACGTCTCTACATCGGGTATTTGACTTCTAGAGACGATCGTAATGAATCCTATTTAGGTGCTTAGTTACAATATTTGACTTCTGGGAACGATCGTAATGAATCCTATTTACGTCTCTACATCGGGTATTTGACTTCTAGAGACGATCGTAATGAATCCTATTTGGGAGCTTAGTTACAGTATTTGACTTCTAGAAACGATCGTAATTAATCCTATTTGGGTGCTTAGTTACAGTATTTGACTTCTAGAGACGATCGTAATGAATCCTATTTAGTTTCTACATCGGGTATTTGACTTCTAGAGACGATCGTAATGAATCCTATTTAGGTGCTTAGTTACAATATTTGACTTCTGGGAACGATCGTAAAGAATCCTATTTACGTCTCTACATCGGGTATTTGACTTCTAGAGACGATCGTAATGAATCCTATTTGAGTGCTTAGTTAAAGTATTTGACTTCTAGAAACGATCGTAATGAATCCTATTTACGTCTCTACATCGGGTATTTGACTTCTAGAGACGATCGTAATGAATCCTATGTACGTCTCTAAATCGGGTATTTGCCTTCTAGAGACGATCGTAATGAATCCTATTCGGGTGCATAGTTAAAGTATTTGACTTCTAGAGACGATCGTAATAAATCCTATTTGGGTGCTTAGTTAAAGTATTTGACTTCTAGAGACGATCGTAATGAATCCTATTTGGGTGCTTAGTTAAAGTATTTGACTTCTAGAGACGATCGTAATGAATCCTATTCGGGTGCTTAGTTAAAGTATTTGACTTCTAGAGACGATCGTAATGAATCCTATTCGGGTGCTTAGTTAAAGTATTTGACTTCTAGAGACGATCGTAATGAATCCTATTTGTGTGCTTAGTTAAAGTATTTGACTTCTAGAGACGATCGTAATGAATCCTATTTGGGTGCTTAGTTACAGTATTTGACTTTTTGGAACGATCGAAATGAATCTTATTTGCGTGTCTACGTACGTTATTTGGTTACGAACTACGTGCTTCGGATTCCATGTAAAGCTTTAGGTCCCTCGTTTGCACTGGCTATTAGGCTACTAATAAATAGCTCTTTATGAGGAGCAGTTAACCTTAATTAGTAACAATGACTACACTAGTTCAACTACACTCATTACACTTATACGCTCCTCATTTTCACCAATATTGTAGATCGGCGTCTTACTAATGAAGAATGAAATACTATAGATAACTTATATACACAGGTGATAGTTTTGGTCGATTGTCCCACCGGTCTTCAATCTCTATCAATGTTAAAGGTGATAACAGTACAGTAAACCTTTTGAGTTACTTTAGATAAAGGAGGCTAACGTGTCTGCAAAGGTATAAAGCTGTTTTACAAACTTGCATTCAAATCCGACAAAAAATAATTTTAAATCAGGAATAATGATTATGTGCAGTTGCAAAGACTTTTTACAGACAGAAATGAAAAAGTACTGAACATTTTCCAGATCCAGCAGAATTATTAAAATAGTTGTTTCAGTTAAAATGGATTCCTCCGTAAATCCCTCTTGTCTGAGGCTGGAAAACGTAGTTTATAAAAATCAATACCCATACTTAACTGTACTGTGTAATGTTCACTTGTTTGTAAAATGTTTTAACGTTTTATTGAATACTAGGGGACACCCCTGCATGCTTCGGGTGCCAACCCTGACGTTTGCTGTACTTGATACACCTCGGCATTCGGCCTCGGCATGTGACTTTTGATTACAAATAATAGGTAGTAGATTAACTGTATAATGTAAAATCACAATATTAAATTTATTTACAGTATCTTACTCACACTACTTGCTTTGATACCTATTTTATTATAAATACCCAATGGAATTACTTAGCCTGTTTCAAACGTGTTCATTTTATTTGTTTTTGTTTAAAAGCTGAAGAATAAACTCATAGTATAAAATTAAAAATGCATCTATCACAGAGCAGCTTTGTTAAGTGGGATCAATAGTACAATGTCAAACATACAAAATAAACATGTTTATTTATTCACAAAACAGCTGTTATTTACTAAAATCAACCAAATGTTATCCTTATCCTTATGGAACAATCTTTAAGGGGTGGTTCTACCCCTTAGGAGTACTTTATCAAGATGAAAAAACTTTAGTTGTCCTATTTAAGACCTAAAGACACAGTATACAAAATTTCAGCTTTCTACCTACATGGGAAGTTGGAGAATTAGTGATGAGTGAGTGAGTCAGTCAGTCAGTGAGGGCTTTGCCTTTTATATATATAGATTTATCGTATGATTCCTTTATTAAGAGTACACACGGTTCAGTTTAGTTAGTGGGTGTTATTTTCATTGAAATACCACGTTTTAACATTTAGTATGACTGTATCAGTTCATAAGTTAGGTGATTGTCGATCAATGTAGGTCGACACTCGAGCCTATCTGTAATGTAAACCAGTGGTGAGAACTCCCTGAATGGTTACGTTCGGTCATTAGTGATTGATTACATATGAATCATGCACATTCTAGTATTTGTCTGCATGTGTGAGAATATTGACGACCTTGGGAAATGTAAACGTCTGTTGATTTTGTTTAATTCCACGGAATTTATGTGTACTAGTTATTGGAGCTCAGCAGTTTGGATCTATGTGCTTCCTTCACTTGTAAGTCCTTTGACCAAACACATAGGTGGTTAGTTTTTCAACAAGTTAAACCATTTTTACAATGTCACCTCCGAACAAACTATCTCTGAATACTATTTCTTGTGACGTCAAAGCCATTTCATAGTAAGTATACAATAACCCATCATGGGAGTGTGCGCGATAATTCTCCTTGATGAACCCAGTTGTGAGCATAAAGCTAGTATTAGGCTACTTGTTTATTGGATTTAAAATAAGCCATTACAACAGTCCTGACCAATTAGGTTTAGTATTTTGATCAATTTAAAACGAATTCGTCAAAGTGCGTATTCATGTATAACCATGATTACTGAGCTACGCTGTGCATTGTGTATAAGAGTATCGCCATGACTACGGAGGCACACGCTGACCTTTGTGTATTTATGACTATGAATATACGAGGTGTCATAACAAATTTAACACAATTAACACAGAGACCTGCCGTGCGTTGTGCATTTTTGACTGCGAAGATACGACGGGCGTCGTGTATCAAGCACCATGAAATACAGAGACCCGCCATGCGTTGTGCATTTTTGACTGCGAAGATACGACGGGCGTCGTGTATCAAGCACCATGAAATACAGAGACCCGCTATGCGTTGTGCATTTTTGGCTGCGAAGATACGACGGGCGTCGTGTATTAAGCACTATGAATACAAAGACCTGCCGTGCGTTGTGCATTTTTGACTGTGAAGATACGACGGGCGTCGTGTATCAAGCACCATGAAATACAAAGACCCGCTATGCGTTGTGCATTTTTGGCTGCGAAGATACAACGGGCGTCGTGTATTAAGCACTATGAATACAAAGACCTGCCATGCGTTGTGCATTTTTGACTGTGAAGATACGACGGGTGTCGTGTATCAAGCACCATGAATACAAAGACCTGCCATGCGTTGTGCATTTTTGACTGCGAAGATACGACGGGCATCGTGTATTAAGCACTATGAATACAGAGACCCGCCGTGCCTTGTGCATTTTTGACTGCGAAGATACGACGGCATGGGCGGAGTTATGGGGGGCATGGGGGAGGGCAATGCCCCCCCAACCTTCGTGTGAATTTTAATTTTTATTTATAAGTAATATAATTTTATATAAAAGTTATTAAATGAACGATGAACTTAAATGCATGTTGACTCTATATACTAATAATAATAAATTAGAATGCCATTAGTCCAAACTGAAGATCAGTGCGAGTATTAGCATCCCACTTATACAATACAAATTACGGATTGACTTCGACTACCTACCATCTACAAATTAGCGCGGCTGACTGAATCGAGTCGTGTTTAGCGCTGCCGGCGGTCTGCCCAGCCCAGTCAGTCAGCAGTTGTCAGCTAGTGTTCATGCTCTGTTCCCGCTTTCGTGCTTCATGTATTAAAATAAGTGTTTTTGTTTGTGTTATTTAAGATGAGATGAGTGTTGTTTTTATATTAATTAATTACAGTATTATCATTTTTCTGTTTTGTTTATCTATGGAATCTACAGTTTGAACAAAATGAATAAAAACAACAGACATTAAAACTTTATTTAAAATAAAAGAACCAGTGACCGTGTCTAAGACCGATGAAGAAGCGGAATCTGAGTGTTTAATAAAAGCTTCCCCAGGCTGTTCAAAGTCTTGCCATGACGTAAGTAAACAAACTGATTCAGTTACCTCTTCTTATGATGAAGGAGCCTACTCAAAAAAATGGGTTTTTGGTAATATAGAGACGGGTCCATCGCGCCCAATTTTGACTACATATCCACTTTCAGACATTAAAAATTCAAAACGAGCATTTACACCATTTTATTTTAAGAAATTTGAATGGCTAGAATACAGTATAAAGAAAAATGCTGTATATTTTACGCTTGCATATATTACGCTTGCAGGATATTTTCTTCTAACAATAAAGAAGTATCTGTAACTGAAAAAGGCATTCGGAAGAATGGAAGAAGTAAATGGAAGAAGATAGGGGAAAAGCATGCGTCCAGTGAAAGTCACTTATTTTCCATGGCGAAGTGGCATAACTATAGAAAGCCAAAGGATACAATTGCTTCGGAAATATCATCATCTCATAAAGAGCTTATTTCTGAAAATCGTGAATATTTTAAGCAAATTTTGGACCTTTTGTTATTTTTGGCCAAACAAGGAATGCCTTTTCGTGGACACGATGAAAAAGAAACGTCAGGCAACAAGGGAAATTATTTAGAGTTATGTGAATTATACTCAAAATATGATGCTAAATTCAAAGGAAAATATAAACGATATTTCAATTCAACAAGTCAAACTTTCAAAACGAAATTTTCATAATTGTTACTGAAGAGGTTTTAAGTACAATAGTGAATGAAATAAACGAATCTGGATTTTATGCCTTAATGATCGATGAAGCAAAGTCACACAGGGTTCAACAATTGTGTATTTGTATAAGATATATGTTTGGATCAGAAATTAAAGAAAGATTGCTAACAATGAAGGATGTTTCTCTAGTTCGTAGTGCTGAGTCCTTAGCAAACATTATTTTGAACTACCTTAAGGAAGTATGTATAACTGCTACTTTAATAGGTCAATCACATGATGGTGCGAGTGTAATGTCCGGAGTAAAGAATAGGCTACAGAAAATCATCAGGGATACCCATCCTCTCCCATGTATGTGCACTGTTTAGCACATAAGGTTAATTTGGTTCTTGTAAACTCTTGTGAAAGCAATAACTAAAGTTGTTTCTTCTTTAATGTGATTCAGTCACTATATGAGTTTTTTCTAACCCTGATATGCATGCGGAGTACAAAATACTGCAAGAGGAGCTACAGATCAAAGTCCCAGGCTCACATGAGATCCACAAATTAAATGACGCTAGGTGGTCATGTAAGGCTACTGCTGTCTAATCTGTTAACAGAAATTTTGATGCAATTCGTGCCGTCCTCAAAAAGATTGCTAATGATCTAAGGAATTCGAAGTCTCCTCAGGCCAAAGGATTACTGGTTTCAATTACATCCATGGACTTTGTAGTATGTTTAATATTTTTATTGGAGTGTTTAACTGATATAAATATCCTCAGCAAAGCGCTTCAGAAGGAGGACTCTTGCATAGCAAGATGTGCGAAAGCAGCAGGAGCAATTATTATGAAGCTCGAGTCAAAAAGAAGTGAAAATGCCTGGAAGAAAAAGTGGAATGAAGTAATGGAGTTTTCTAGGATTCACGAACTACATTTATTCCCTGAAAATATTTGCATCACAACACAATCCAATGAGACTACCACAACATTTCGTTCCTTGGAAAAAGAAAGTCATTCGACTTCAAGTTCACATATTGCGTCAAACGTCAACGAGCTTTCAAAAACTCTTAATGAATATTATGTAATGTGTACTGTTGGACAGTCAATAGGAGTCGATACAGAGAGTTTGAGTGATAACAGTGAAGTGAACAGCAATGTACAGTACCGTTGTGACCTTTATTACCCAATACTTGATATTTTGATCAGTGAACTCAAAAGAAGGTTTGCCGGTGAGGCAATGGAAGTAGCAAATGCGAGTGAAGAGTTCCTTTGCCTCAATGTAGAGAAATCTGAATATTTTATACAGAAATATCCAATGCCCGGATTGAACCAAACTATGCTCATATCAGAAATGAGCATCCTACGGTGCGTTCTCGAGTCAGATGGTATCAACCCGAAAGAAATACCGCTTAAAGAGTTGGTTAAAATATTAAAAGAACTGGTTTTAATTCAAGATGATATTTATCCCAATTTCAAACTGCTTTTTAAGATTTCTCTTACCCTTCCATCTAATAGTACATGTGAACGATCGTTCTCGACAATGAGAAGAATTAATCAATGGCTTAGGTCATCCATGGGCCAAGAACGTTTCTCCAATTTGGCTGTCCATTTATTCAGAATCTGATTTAGTAAAAAGCCTCAACTTGGATAAACTAACGGATAAATATGCAAAAAAAGGTAATAGAAAATTGCCTCTTATTTAATTATTAATAAAGGAGTGCTAATATTGTAGTGCTAATGTGTTAATATAAGAGTTACATTGCTTGACAATATGAGACCGTTCTATTGTAGACAGTAAATATGTATATACCTGGTTTATATTGCTATACAACCAATATTATGTCTATGTATGATAAAAATAAACATGAATTTCATGTTCTGAGTTTAAGTATTTTTCATTCAAAAAAGGTACCTAAATGTCGTGTTTTTAAGCTGCAATTTTTAAAAATGTCCCCCAGACCCCCCCCCGGAAAAGGTACGATACAGGAAATGTAATGCATGGTAAACTTGTTACTTGTGCCTCCCCAACAACATGGTCTAACTCCGACCATGTACGACGGGCGACGTGTAGCAAGCACCATGAATACAAAGACCTTCCATGCGTTGTGTATTTTTGACTGCGAAGATACGACGAGCGTCGTGTATGAAGCACCATGAATACAAAGACCTTCCATGCGTTGTGAATTTTTGACTGCGAAGTTACGACGGGCGTCGTGTATGAAGCACCATGAATACAGAAACCTGCCATGCGTTGTGCATTTTTTTAATGCGAAGATACGACGGGCGTCGTGTATTAAGCACCAGGAATACAGAAACCTGCCATGCGTTATGAATTTTTGACTGCGAAGATACGGCGGGCGTCGTCTATTAAGCATCATGAATACAGAAACCTGCCATGAGTTGTGTATTTATGACAACGAAGATATTATGTGTTGTATAGTTATGACTACGAAGATACGATGTGCGTTGAGTATCTTATCATTATGACTAGGACACAGGCATTGTCATTTTGTATGTATCTCGGTACGCATCGTTTGTCTAGTACCACCCCTACGATTCTCATATATAATTCGACTCGTTAGTATTGATTGGTCCTCGTCTTCTTATGAAAGCTAACGATTCTAAATTTAGAATCTGTAACAAGCGGTTTCGACTCACTAAAACCCAGTAAAATATGTTTTAAATTTCCTTCCAAACAAATAGTTTTTCTGACAGTGTGTAGTTTGAATGTTCTTATAATTACAGTGAACAGAAATCCAAGTCCATTCCCTGTAATCACAAGTGATCGATCAGCAGTGCAGTGTCAGTGCAGAGCTTGACTCTTCTGACCTTGGACTTCAGTCTTAACAGTACAAACCGCTTCAGATGAACATCACAGAAATACCATTTAAATGTATAGAGATAAGCTGTATTCTGTGTGGATACCATCTCTTGTACTGACTGTGGATTATAAGTTGATATTATAACTATATAAAAATAAATTACCTCTGTCAACAGTTGAAATTTGAACTGTTGACGGAGGTAATTTATTTTTACATAATCTTAAAACAGTTCAGGGGCTAAATAAACAGTTTTTGATATTATAAGTTTGTTAATTAAAAATCGTCAGGTATGACATTTAATGTGTCACACATTTACGTGTTAAAAAAACTCAACAGTTTTACGGAAATAATCTAATGGACTACTAGATGGTTCCTCACCTATCAAAAGTCACTTCAAGTGTTGCGATGCGACAATTTATTATGGACCGATTACTTGAAATACAAACCTATGTTTTTGCCGTTTTTCGTGAAGCGAAACAGTTCCCTTAACTCTATTAAGACACACCCCATCATAATTTCATTTTCATTTTACTCTGTTACTTATTGAGAGAGTATTTATTCCGTCCATGTAAATTCAGTCAGCATCACTGCTTGCAGGTACCATAGACTGTCAGTGTTAGTACTGCTTTCTGTAAGTCGCCAAATAACTTCATTTTCTTTTTGGGGTGTGTATTTTATGTTCAAATTTTTTACTCTAGTGCTTGTAGTATTATTGGTCTTTTCTTATTTTTATTTTATTATTTATTATTATTTTTTTTAGATACCAAAACATGACATTAATAATGATTTAAGCTTTTATTTAAAGAAAGGGGACTACATTCTACCCACAAACATGAAATTATGCAGAAATGTCTACAACATTTTCGTAGTGTAATAATTTATACTTGATGAGCTTTGTCTTCCTGGTTAAGATATTTATATTTAGTTTTTGGTTTATTTTTGTATTTAGTAACACCTATGACTTTTATATACTAGTTTAACATTGTTTTATCCCAATATTTTAATTTGTTGATTTTTTTAACGATTTTATTACTACATGTTTTGTTACGTTACGTGATTTCTATCTTAAAAGTGAAACAAAATGCTACAAAAAATGATTAAAATGTGTTTAATTCAATTGTTTGACACTACAGAGAAGCCAATCTATTATTTAAGATGCAAAATGCCGAATTAAGTACAAAATTAAAAATGTTATGCAGTTTTTAGAAATTGGGGTGTGATACGTCCCCGTGTATCCTTTATGTCACAAAAATTAAGTGACCAATCAGGATTAAATAAGAGAGCCACAGGATAATTGGTTTATAAAGTAAATAAACCGAGTACTTAAAAGTACCTATATGTGTGGGTGCATATATTGAAATAATTATGTCAGTATAAAATATATTATTTCAGTAAATGCGTTCAGTAAATATTACTGAGTAATAATTGTAATTACATAATACAATTAAAAAATAAAAATTAGCAAATAAAGCCTTTACAATTATTCAATTAAGGCTTTAATCAACTATAATCAATTCAATTGCTAAAATTGTTTTAAAATCTTGTTACAAACTTCGGGATATGGTTCCTGGGCGTAAAATCAAACATAACTGGGTTTCTATATATTTTAGTTTAATGTCTGTCAGCCCGTATGTGTTTTTTACAAAGAAATAATTCATATATTTTAAAAGATTTTACCAAATCAAATCTAATAAAAAGTTTTGTAAACATTCCTCCTGTTAGTTTCTCTTTATCAAAATATATTTTAATCCATACTTATTTCTATTTAAAAATTATAGTGATTCAGAGCTTTTCAACCTTAAATATCCAAAATCTAAACTTGTTTATACCTAGGAATAGTTTAAATTAGATACTACTACATTTGAAAACCCCATCAACTGTATCGTTTTTGTCCACCCTTGCACTCAAATGTTTTACTTCAATTGATATTTTACTAGGCAACATCTTCTTTTGTTTTATATTTGTATCCTTTTGTGTTAAGAAAAAGGACACGCATTACACACATTCCATCTAATACGCCTCTTTTAGCCATATCCTACGATATTTTCTAGCTGAAATGTCAGGATATTGTGAAAAAAGTACACCAGTTTTTGTCAGCGGTTGGGATCTGGTAGCACTATCAAATAATATATGTCCTACCTATCAAATAGTAAAGCCTAGGAAGTAGATAGGCAATTGCTCAAGCTATACCTACCGTATACAGTACTGTATGAGAAAATGGGCAATGATGGCAGTCCTGAATCACTGTGGTCTACAGTGAAGATCGGCTGAGTTGATCCCTCTTTCGAGTAATTTCTCTATTTTCAGCTTTTTCTAGCTTCTTTTATCCATTTGGTCTAGACTTTTGTAACAATAGGCTTGTAATCATTCCTCTAATAGACTGTAGAGTCATTTCGAAATTGAAGGCTCAGATCCAAGTAATGTCATTTCAAGAATGCCGTTTTATTATATCCTGTCTTATTATATTATTAGCGAAGAGACCTTTAGTTAATAAACTGAATTTGATCACACTCCAGTCCTTTCTGTTCAATACTTTTCTTCACATCCCAAGTATTGTGCAGTAGAGGTAATAGATTATTTCTTCAACTCTTTAAGACTCAGATGAAGTTGATCCAAACAAAAAGAATCCAGACACAATAGTCCTCAAGGCTATTTGCAAAATCCTTACAAGAGAATTATAAACAAAACACAAAGCATTTAAGGATAATAGGAATTGGTCTTAGGGTCCCAAATATAACCTCACGTTCACGTTTATACTAATCATTTAGTCTGTTTCCGCTAAATGTACAGTACCACCCATCCACACTATACACGTGGTATTGGCCCACCCGCCCACTCCATACACGTATAGGCGAACTTGAGAGTCATTTGGCGCTGACCTGTCAGCATTTCAAACAATAACACTTTTTCCTATTCCAATAAATAGTTCAAACGGCCCTTCCTCTGTATCAGCCCATTCTTTAACGTCATTCAAAGTTTACTTTCAGCAAAAAAGAGTATTTTCAAAGATATTAGTCTTTCTCAATAAATCTTTTCTTTTATCAACTTTTGTTTGAGCCCTTTAGTGACTTAATGACACGCCCTATTACGTTTAACGAGGCCACTTCTAGATACACATGTTAATGCCGAAGCTTCAACAATATATCTGTATCAGCCAATGGTTGACTGACTGAAAATATTTTTTATTTATTTTGGGGTAGGACTACACGTTTTCTTGAGATAAATGTGATTTGTATAACTGCTTTTGACTTTTTCATCTGTAGACACTTCCATTGAATACACGAAAAATGCATACACCAGGAATCTTGCGAAATATGCGTACAGGATCAAGTTTTGACAGATAACGAGGGTAACCTATGACGTCACAACAATTAGATAGGCGAAAAATGCGTACAACTTTTAGGACAAATGGATCTTTTACAACAATTGAATTATATAAATGCGTTTACCTCTAAAATAAATATGAATGTCGCTTAGTTTCTTGGGATTGGAGAACCTAACCTAACCTAACCTAACCTAACCTAACCTAATTTCGCTGTACGCATCTTTCATGCCACCGGGGAGAATACTTACCCTCGTCAAATACCACTATTTCCTTCTGTACGCATATTTCGCTGTACGCATTTTTCGCTGTACGCATCTTTCGTGCCACCCTTCCATTTGCTCAAATTTGTTTTTTTTTCGGTTAAGTGATTATATAAACAAACGAAAACTCCACGAGAAGACCTTCATCTTTCAATTTCCTCTTAATTTACTCACTAGATGAGTTCAGTTATTTAGAACTCTGTCACTACGAACAAGTTCAATACATTTTTTCCTGTGTCGTCATCTGAGCTGCACTAACGCTGCGTTGAAAATCTGTGTCCCATCCATAAACTGTGGCTTGACCAGAAGGGACCGCTTAGCATAAGGCGTTTCATGAAAGACAGTCTTTTTGGGCCTGCCCTGCC
Organism: Stictocephala bisonia; assembly: GCA_035578905.1. NCBI lineage: Eukaryota > Metazoa > Arthropoda > Insecta > Hemiptera > Membracidae > Stictocephala > Stictocephala bisonia. Next base: position 1,601,631 of record JAQJVL010000057.1, on the reverse strand, counting down.
TGCATCGCAGTAAACGCCATACTAGTAGTGGACGGCTTTCAATTTCCGCGCAATAGTTCTTTCCACCATTATTCCTACTGGAACCTTTTCCGCTTCAGCCACTCATACACTTCGAACGTTCTTTACTGTATCACAGAGAAGAGAGAAACGGAGGTAACATCCAATAGTGTTGGGTAATATGATTTGTAGCATGACAATAACAATAATAATAATAAAGCAATAACATATAAAGAACTCATGAAAAAAGATTTATTAAGTGAAAATCGATGAAATACCTCGATTCCTGACCTGGCCGCCATTGAGCTCCTAAGACTCCTGTATACTCTTTGAAAAGTATAAGGTCCTGTATACTTTTTGAAATTATAACCACAAACTTTTTCCACTCAAAATATATCATGTTTTGTAGGTTTTAATATACTGAACGCCTAACCCTGAGCTTCTGGCCTTGACCTTATAGGACTCGCCGTGATTTCCTTGGCTCCAACACTTGGAACCTGTTGTCTCAGCCATCCATTATCATGACAGTTTCCGGACTATGTAGATAGATATACACACATAAACCGTGCATACTGCCTTCCCAATTTTTTTTTTTTTTATTTTTTAAGTTTTGCGTTAATCTCAACCTAAATAAAAGTGCAAAAATGTTTGCTAACAGTTTATTTTTATTCGTCAATGAGATTGAGTGAGTAGGGGGTAGTCTAGAAGTAACATCTTAAATTAACGAACTAATCAAGTTGTTCTTTTTCAGGTCGTCCCTTCCTCCCACGCACAACTCCTTATCCACGTGTGTTAGTTCACGTATACAACAATTAGCTTGGACAGTGGCCAGGGAGATGGGTAACCAGATTGTTTGAGGTGGTGGGAGAGGCGGCAAACGGTGGGAGGGGCAAGTGGAAGCGGTCCCCCCCTCCCCCCTCGCCACCATGCCGTCGCGGCCAGAAGTCAGCTGTTTGCACTTCGCGGAGTAGTTCGGGTGTTAGTGGTCGGAGTGCTGGCCGGAACATAACCTCACATGCCGGGATGAAACTACGGGAACGTTTGGTCATCGGGGCGTCTATCTCGATAGTGCTGTTTACCCTGGCGATAGTCGTCGACCTCCAGTTGGACCTTGGCATGAGTGGCCAACATTTGGCACCCTCCCATGGTCGCATTAGATACGCCGGCGCCCCTCAACAGTACGTGGTGGGAAAGTATGGTCCATCCTCGTCCTCCTCGAAGAAAGATCCTGTACCTGTCCATTCCCCCAATGTTCCTGAGGAAACGGTGTCGATCTTACAAGAGGAACATGACAGCTTCGAAGATCTGGAAGCCATTCTGCGTCGGCAGAGTATGGACGAGGCCAGTAGAGAAGTAATCGGGAGGACCAAACCGGGCTGGGAAGAGGAGTTTAACAAAATCACCTTCGAGGAAGTCCTGGATTTGGAGCGGAGGTGAGTGGTTCTGTAGTTGTAGTAAAAACTTTTACTCTTATTACAGTAATTTCCCAAGTCTAGACCAGTCTTTGTAATATCTCCAACACTTCAGAATTGTTCGCCTTTTTCCTCAGCTATTAGCTGAAGAAAAAGGTTAAACTGCCGGGGTTTAAAATAGTAAGAATAGATCCTACTTTCTGATATTGTAATAATACCATTCTGAAAATAATAAAATACAAATGATGATAGCTTTCATAATCTCTTAACAGACCTGGTCCACCAACAAGCTGCTCCAAATAAAATAGAAAAGTGTGGCCTTTCTCATAAGGACAGGTGGAGAAAGCATCATCGGGTCCAATTCCACCACTGAGGTCTACCACCAACTTAGTAAGTAGGTTCTGTTCCCCCAAGGTACTAACCTAGATGGAAATAAGCAAAATATGTTGTATTGTCAATAATCTTATTAAACTAAAACACACAATATGAGATACTTACTTTTACAACAAGTTCAGTCTATCCAATAAAATGGCATTAATGCGTTTAAAAGACTTAGCTATATCACAAAATACTGCACCTGTCCACAAAGTATTGACTCACCCACCCACCCATACACGTACAATGGTATTGAACCACCCGCCCTCCCATACACGTACAGTGGTACTGATCCAACCGCCCTCCCATACACGTACAGTGGTACTTGACTGTTTCGTAGAACGAACTATTAAATGAAATAGCTTTAAATAAATAAAATCGATCATTTAAGGAAGGAAACCACGTGTACGAATCGGATTTAGGAGAGCTGTAACATGTAAGGGAGGTTAGGTTAACCCCCCCCCCCCATATGCAGAAGGTGTTTAAAACTGTTACACACCCATTAGGATTAATAAAGAAAATGTGTATCGAAATGTTCCATTCCTCTGTCCTTGTTTTTTTAATAGGCCTAGTCCACTTAAGAATCCGAAAAAAGTCGAGAAGGATGATTTTACACGAATTTAAAGGAAATTTTAGATTAGGTTTAGATTAAAGTGCATCCTGCACATGCACCAGGCTATTCATATATCTAGGGTTAAAGTTAGACAAAAACGTTTATTGCTGTAGTTAAACAAATCTTGCCTTGAATTAAAACACGTAATATTCCTGTACACTCGAACAAGTTTATTTTAATTTCATTAAAAATGTTGAATTTGTTGCTCTCAAGCGCTTATTTGACCTGTACAGAGTTTATTATCAATGTATTTCAAGTACGAAAATTTACTTTTAAAGCGTTAAATAATTTTCTTTAGGAAAACTAGCAATTCCTAAACTACGAGTATTGACCTATCGGTGACGTACAATATGCTTTTCCCCTTTATTTGCTGGTTCAGTCTCAGGTTAAATTAGTGAAGAAGCAGACTTTAGAAACAACCTGTACTAGTATACTAACTCCGTCTCTTTAATTTAACAAGAAAATACTCAACTTGCTTTGCCAAATTAACAAACAGCTGCTTCCAATAAATAGAATAATTGATGTATTTAAATTATAGGGTGCAAAATACTAAATACAATGTTCTTATGATATCCCAGAATTTGCCTACATGTGGTGTGTTAAAAACCATAATTATGTTGATTTAATATTGAAACATATTGGTTGACTTGGTTTCTGAACATTCTAATTTTATGCAAATCGTTCTTCAAAAAGGTCTTATTAGGTTGAAACGGTTGATAAATTTCCATCCCAACTATCTCTACACTAAAATCAACAATACCGATGTGTACAAACACAGTCGATCCTCTCAACTAAATCCACTATCTCCTTTTGTTTGCTTTCTACCCACGTGCAAATGAAATTCCTGGATATTTAAAGCTCCTCTAGGCAAGAAACTTTAACAGAATATCAACATTTTACTTGGAACCATCATTGGTCAAAAACTTACCACATACTCCTTAGGCTTGAGATCGTTAAGTCTTGAAGGAAGGAGAAATTCGTTTACGATACATTTTTTTCCTCAGACATTTCGTTCAGCTTGAATCTTACACTTGAATGTTAGGTGACAATGGAGTCGTTGCCACAACGTATCTACGCTTCAAGTAGGAAAGTGATCATGTGTTTTTGTTTGGAAGAATGTCGGGTTACGCAACACTAGTACTGTGTCATTCTCCACGGCCCATCATTGTAGAACGGTCCACAAGGTTGTTGTCTACCGGTGTTCCGCTTTCGTAACACCATTTGGGCGAATGCATTTACTAATACAGAAGTGGGCCTAAAATTGAACCCTGTGGAGTCCCCTTACTGACAACCCAGCAGATCCTCTGGACGGGACGAGGAAGACACTCATAAACTGGTCGAAGAATATTAGTGAATCCTCAGTCCTAATTTTACTTATAACAATAAATTAACGGAATATTACAATTGTGACTAAATTGTAAAAATCTCAAATTTGAGATAGTGCAAATATATTTACGTCTTTATACAGTTGAATCTGAAGATCTGAAATAGATATAACAATATGAGCTGAAGATATTCATATGAAAAAGAAATTCCATCCAGGAGTAATCTGCGAATACCGTCAAAATTAAGGTGGAGGAAGGGTGGATTGCATAAATGATAAGAGATATCATTACAATTAATTAAAGTGTGATTTAGTTAAAACGTAGTGTATCAAGATTCAATTAAATACATTGAAAACACATATTTTCATTTTAATCGTATTATTTTAACGGGTTGAATAGTTTTAAACATGATGATAGAGGTATACGTACGGTCTAAACTTCATGTTTTAACATGATGATAGAGGTATACGTACGGTCTAAACTTCATGATAGAGGTATACGTACGGTCTAAACTTCATGTTTTAACATGATGATAGAGGTATACGTACGGTCTAAACTTCATGTTTTAATGCAGATCGGCCTATTTATTTTGCACGATCGAACATGAGAGAAAAATTATTACATTAAATCTATATAAAAAAGTGCAAAATCATATCTAGAATTTAAAGAGTTTAATAAATGCATCGTAATTATTTATAGGCCTTGTTTTTAATTGAGTTAGTAATGTGTTTATGTTTATTAATGAGACACTAACTGGTTGCCCAATGAAATACGTTCATGCCACTTCTTCTTACATTGCTCACTATAATACAAACATCAGTACTGTAAAGTTACGATGAGCGTGTAGTGTGTCGCAGTGGACAAAGCCAGCGGCCAGATTGCTGTGTTACAATCACTCCGTATCTCCTAAACGTTAAGCAGAGCGTATCTAAATCGACTGATGGTGGTGGGCTGATAGTGGTCTAATGTATGGGAGACACATAAAATACTCTATGACACACTCCAATTCAATCATATAAATGTTCTTTATTCCTGAATCCACATACATATCGAATGACATGTTCTTTATTCCTGAATCCACATACATATCAAATGACATGCTCTTTATTCCTGAATCCACATATATAGTATAAAAGAATAGTTAAATAAATCAATAATAATAATAAATAATTATTGGGCATCTTGCTAGCTTAGTGGATAGCACTTCTGTTTCATTCGCAGAGGGTCACGGGTTCAAATCCCGGGAGGTTCACTTAAAACTTGCTTTATAATTTTGGATCGTTGTCCCTTAACAACGTTTGTAGACTTATGTAAAAAAATACCATTGGCGTAAATATACCCAAAAAAGTGTCGACACGTAATCCACATTTGTCACTTTACCCAAAAATTACAATAGGTAGGGGTTACAAAGTTACATACAGGGTGGGAAACAAATATGGGAACGCTTTCACAACAACGTTATTTTTTTCATTGATAGTTTGATAAATTAATTTTTTTAATGATTGTGTTCCATAAAGTATAATTTTTGATCAGAATAATTTACTTAAAACCGTTAAAAAGCGGATAAATAATATTATTCAAATTAGTCGGCACTGTGGCGCAGTGCTGTAACCCAGCTACTTGAGGAAAAAGTGTTTGGGAGATTGTATGTGATATGTTCCATGCTCGGTCCTCTTAATACCGACATGGTGTCCGCTAAATGGTTGCCATCGACGTGGACACTACTAGAGGAGTCTGGGGTGTCCATATTGAATGGTAATCAAGTTCGGATGTTGTGTAGGGAAGAGGACTGAGTGTCAGACTTGTCAGCTAGCTGAAAATCGGACCAACACTACGTGGTTCGGATTCCACGTAAAGCTGTAGGTCCCATAGTTGCCCTGGCTATTGGGCTATTAATAAATAATCCTTTCTGAGCTAAGTCGAACTCAGATAGTAACAATGACCACACTCGTCCATCCTACATTCATTCACCCCTCATATTCGCCCCTATCTTCACAATCGGCGTCTTAGAGATGAATAATGAATAAAGTTACTTTGAAATTTAAATTACCGCTACTCTAGAAAGTATAAACATTTCGAAGTACGGTTTGCGGTAATTAATTTCTCTTGAATAGCCCTTTCATTTGATACCACACTCGACCTAGGTTTACGTTGAAAATTTTCGTTTACTCCTCGCGGGGTGTCCCCCCTAAAATGTCGCTAATGTCGTAAAAAAGTATGGTTTTTGTAACCATGACCATGAATAAGATTTAACTTTTACAAGTGAAGTCATACATAAGTTGTGAAAGCGTTTCCATATTTTTTTCCATACTTAAAGATTTACACTATTTGTCTTAACAGTTATTCTGATTGTTGGATCAGGAGAGGTAGACACACTCCTTCAATAAATATAGAGATTTATTAAATTCCTTTAATTTTTCTTGAATTCATTTAGATTTGTTCTAGTTTTAAATTCGTTGGTAAAATTTTCCAAAACTTATCTCATATGTGTTGGCACTTTTTCCAAAAATGCGTGTCTACGATGCCCTTTTTCTAACTCTTTTTTCTAGAGTTGTATGAATATAGCTGATTGTCTTCTACAATATCAAGTGAGTATCGTACCAACATGATAGAATTAAAAATATACTGATCAAATAACCTAATATTTTTATTGAATTTTTGTTACTGATTTTTAAAGATGTAATTCTTGCCGCTCTTTTTTGTTGTTTTAGTACTGTACGTACTACGTATGGTACTAACTGTACCGAAACTGTACGTGTATGGGTGGGTTGGTGGGTCAATACACTGTACGTGTATGGGTGGGTGGGTCAATACCACTGCACGTTTACTCTTGAGAGTTTAGCTGGTTGTAATTAATTGAGTACAGCAGATGGCTATCTATTAGAAGGACCTCCCTTTTGTTGGGTACGGTGTTGATTGTTTACAATCGTAATGAAATACTGCGTTGTAAAAATAATTATGATATTTAACACCAATATTTAATAAATTCAAATAATTTAGAGCTTACCATTACAAAGTCTAGTTTGAATCAATTTCAAAATATTACCTGTACAGCATCTCTCTATGTAAACAGTTTGAAATAATAGAAACAATCCCAATTTAGATTAAGATTATGGTTTTCCTGCAAAGCATAACTAATTGTTTAGCGAATATACAATTTTTTCAATCCTTCCTGCTGTTTTTTTCCCTTTTTTTTCAAGTTATCAGAAACCCTTATCTTTCGTTATTTCTATTCTGTATTTAAGGCAACTAATTTAAATTAAAAAAAAAAACTTGTTCGGCACATTTTACGTTTTTTAAGCACAAGATGCCTACAGTTTGATTATTAGAAATCGATTATTTCCTGGTATTTTCTGACTATCAACTCTCGGTAAATTTTAAATTGCACAGTAGTTTACCGAAGGGGTCCTTCGGCTCCAAATGACAGAACTTGCTCTCTCGTACGTTTCGTCCGAGCTAACCAATGAAAGTGACTAATTATGTAGTTGTATACGGTTCAGACATCATACTAGTATTTCCTACTTATTCTTAGTTCAGATAAATTCGTCGTCATTAAATTCGTTTTACACCTAACACTATATTTAGTAAGTTACAAATATTTTGTTGACCAACCAAAACGACGTAGACTACTCATAGAGAACAATGAAGCGTGTTGTAGTTGTGTTTTAATTTTAGAGACCTTGCTGGCGTTTGGCACCAACAAGAAATTCATTGATTGATTTACCTATATTTTTTGGAAATGAAACGTTTCACACATCGTCGTTGAAAGTCTGTAGTAGCTTTAACTATATTTTTGGAAATGAAAAGTTTCACACATCGTCGTTGAAAATATGTAGTAGCTTTAACTATATTTTTGGAAATAAAAAGTTTCACACATTGTCGTTGAAAGTCTCAAAATCAAAATAAACTTTATTCCACAAAAATAAACAGCTTTCAAATACAAAATACAAAATGTAACAAATATTCCCCCCAAAGACTACAGATCTGCGTGGGGGAAGAGTTCAAATCACAGCCTTAAAAGAAATATATAACTACGAAACTACGAGGTAACTTAAAGTCATAAAGAACTATATAGATCATAATAAAACTAAATAAGCTTAATTTGAATTGTATGTATGTTTAAAATACATAGCTAAAAAAATGTGAAATGTAAGAAGGAAATAATTAAGTAATACTACAGGAACTTAAACTAAAAATAATATTAATAATAAAAAACAATGTACCAAAACATCCGAAGTCTGTAATTACGGTAACTAGAAATTTTGTAATTAAATTACATAGAAAATGCGTATTAATTAATTATTAATGTTGAGCCGAACATATGGTGACTGTAATAGGCGTTCTGTGGCCTCCTAACCAATACTGTGCAGCCAATTTGTGAGTGTTCGTATATATGTGGCAACACAGCCTCCTTCAGCGTCAGTTATCTCAGCAGGCAAATTTCTATAAAGAATGTGAGAAAGATAATACGAGTTATGAAGTTGTAGCCCGTGTTTAAGCATTGGAACAGCGCATCCATAATTTAGTCGGTCTAGTTGAATGTTCATGCTGATTCTCATATTTGGCTTATTGTTTTTAATATGTAATAGCAAGGTTTTTACGTAAAGTTGTCTAATATTGAGTGCTGGAAATTCTGTAAAAAGTAATATTAAAGGAATCTTGCATGTTTTTTTAAAGTTATTAAAAAAATAGTTAAAGCAACTAGTCTGTTGTAGCTTTAACTATATTTTTGGAAATGAAAAGTTTCACCTATCATCGTTAAAAGTCTGTCGTATCTTTAACTATATTTTTGGAAATGAAAAGTTTTACACATTGTCGTTCAAAGTCTGTTGTAGCTTTAACTATATTTTTGGAAATGAAAATTTTCACACATCGTCGTTGAAAGTCTGTTGTAGCGTATCTGTAATTCGTATTGTATCACCTCTCAAAGTTGAATGAAATGTGTAGTCACAGAGGGGTGTAGTCAGGGCACTTTTAGCAATTTAAGATCACTTATAACAGTTGCAATCAAACTTACACATTTAATATGCTTAATATGTTTTTGAAATTATGAAATAGTAACACATCTGACCGGTAATTTTAGGGCGCATAGTAAAGAAGCTATTTTAATGAGTTTCAGGAAAAAACTTTGATAAGGTAAAATAATAATTTTTTTAAGGTTTTGTGATTTTTTAAACAGTTTGCCACGGCCTGAGCTTGTTTTATTTATACATTTTTTATAACTTATCATATATTCCGCTATTAACTAATTTAAAAAACGAAAAGGTTTTTTTAATTATGGATATAATAAATTCAAGAAGTAACTTTAGTACATAAATACTCCATATGCTAGTATACAAAAGATGTATCAAGATACATCTCTAAATTCCCTTGTACATTTAAATTGAAGAGTTACTAATCGTACCTTGTCTACATCCTCATGGGAATTAACATTACTGATTCAAGTGTAAATTGATGCATGTCGGAGAAGTTTGCCTATACTACAAAGGTAAGGGAATTTACAGTTGATTGTCTTCCTTCGACACAATAGACTGAACGTCACCGAGTTCGTCGAAGGCAGGCAGGAATTACTATTACTCGTCTTTGAAATGTTTACGTTTATACTTTAAACACAGATAAAGAAAAAAAATCTAAATGAAAAAATTAAAATAAAATGTTTAAATCCCATGAGTGTCTCTTTTTAAACTATGTATTTTTATTTTGCCCTTTTTAAATGGATTCGGAAAAGGAGTCTAGTAGTGCAGGAATATTATTATCCGTCACATATAACAATATTTGTAAAATGGTGTATCGCCGTGGGTTAATGAAATAAATCAGAAAACATAAAAGAAGGAACAGATTAAAAGAATATTTTATATTAAAGAACAACTTATTTAAAAATTGTAATCTAACTTCATAAACGGCCTATGAACAATCTTACGGCCAACGCTAGTTTTTGCTGTAAAATTTACAATTTCATGTGTAATGCCTTGGTAATTTTTCCAACTTTAGCTGTCAGTTTATTCATGGCCTTGAACACCTGCGTGATCTTTACTCAGAGTGCGAATCTCACAGATGAAAAATCATCTTTTACGACAATTGTTAACACAACATTATACTGATCTCAATAAAAAAACTGTATAATCCAAGATGAACCACTAAATTTATAGGTTGCAATGAAAAACACTACAACACAATCAAGAACCTCTTCAACACAATTGAATTCATTAACTGAACTAACAAAATTTATATCCTAACAAATCGTTAATACAAAAAGCCTCAAACTAAGAAATGAAAGTATTATAATCTATTTCATATAAGCTGAAATAAAACAATGCTATTATAACAAAAGCCGAGAAAGAAAACACTATTGGCATGATTAAAAAAGAAGATTACCTTACAAAATAACGAACTTTATCAATGAAAATGAAAATGAAATAAAAATCCAACACAATACAATTTAAAGAAAATTAATGATACAAACACACGCTGTAAAACTCCATCAAAATCAGAACAAAGTAACCTTCGAAGGTTGCAAACTGCAATGTCACTTGTGAGTGTTAGGGCCTACTTCAGTAGCTGTGAAGTCCTCAAATGGTCAACCCAAAGACTCCAAAAACGAAAGGATACCCAAAAATGCATAAACCCAATATACCAGTCAGACCCTTAGTCACATTTCGAAGCGCACCAACATGCATATTATGTAAATATCTTAATAAAACCATACAAAATACATTAAATGTAGTAAAACTCATAATATAAAAAATATAACAAATATAGTGGATCTCGTTAACAATGATAGTAATATACACATACCTGAAACAGTTCATTTCTTTCATATAACATTAAAGACATGTAATCAAACATACTATCTAAAGAAACATTACGAATACTAGAAAATTGTTTAAAGAAAACTTCTATATTAAACAACCAAGAAATAATAGACATATTATCATCAACGAAGATTTATAGGGATCAAAATTATTTCAAGTTGAAGAGACTGCAATCCAAGGAACGAAAAAGTCTTAATGTCCCACGGCACATTATTCTAATTGCACATGTCGCTTCAAAAGTACAGCATGCATATGTCATTTTGTATATTGTTAATCATGCTGTATCTAGACGTCAAGGGATGAAGTGCTGCCAGTGATACAAGTCAATTGTATCTCTCGGGAATAGTATTGTCAGAAACTCCGAGTTCTAATTCCAAATGTCGCCTCGACAATTTAGCATGCATATGTAGTGTTAATCATGCTGTATCTAGACGCCAAGGGATGACGTGCTGCCAGTGATACAAGTCAATTATATCCCTCGGGAATAGTATTGTCAGAAACTTCGTGTTCTAATTCCAAATGTCGCCTCGACAATTTAGCATGCATATGTCATTTTGTATAGTGTTAATCATGCTGTACCTAGACGCCAAGGGATGACTTACTTGCTGCCAGAGATACAAGTCAATTGTATCTCTCGGGAATAGTATTGTCAGAAACTCCGAGTTCTAATTCCAAATATCGCCTCGACAATTTAGCGTGCATATGTCATTTTGTATATTGTTAATCATGCAGTATCTAGACGTCAAGGGATGAAGTGGTGCCAGTGATACAAGTCAGTTGTATCTCTCGGGAATAGTAGGCCTATTATCAGAAACTACCTGTTCTAATTCCACATGTCGCCTTGACAGTACAACGTGTTTGTATATATGTCATTTTGTATACAGTCTTGTTGACATCTAGACGTGAAGGGATGACGTGCTGCCAGTAATCAAGTCAATTGTATCTCTCGGGAAACGGTATTGTCAGTAAAACCCAGTTTGATTCCACATGTCGCCTCGACAATTGTGTGTATGTGGAATTTTGCTGAGTGTGACGTTTATTTTTTTGTGCCTTTGCTATTCTATATAAATTATAAATACTTTGCACAATTCTAGATTGATTTGTATCAATCTACTAAACTCATATATAGTATATAAGTATTAAATAACAATTAAGTAAGGAACATGTAAGAAAGATAATCATTTTATTAATTTTTAATGTTAATAGGAAGACCTTCCCTTAAAATATTGTATCACATAATATATATATATATATATATATATATATATATATATATATATAAAGAACCACACTTAGCAATCTTTTCTTGATGTTTTTAATGTTTAAAATCGATTTCGGTCTCGAAAGACCATCATCAGTTTAACATAGAATACAAATAGGGTTATAAATATATCTTTAGAATAATTAATTTAACAGCTGACACTATAAAAATTTAAATAAAATGTAGATGGATAAGTTGTAGATCTTGTTTAATTTTATAATTTTGCATCTTCATGATATAATCAAACATAATATTTGAGTGAAATTGTATTTGATCGTTGAGTAATAATGATGGGTTTTCTTTTGTGTTTTTGTATATGTAAAATTTTTCAATGGCTTCTAGTTTTTTACTTTTAGGTGCAAAATGGATAATGTCTAAATTTTCTTCAATTGATGAAATATTATGGTTTTCTTGTATTAAATGTTCAGCAAATGTTGATAAATTTTGATGTTTTTTTTTGGTATATGTATAAACATATACCAAAAAACATATTACTCAACGATCAAATAAAATTTAACAAGATCTACAACTTATCCATCTACATTTTATATAAATTTTTATAGTGTCAGCTGTTAAATTAATTATTCTAAAGATATATTTATAACCCTATTTGTATTCTATGTTAAACTGATGATGGTCTTTCGAGACCGAAATCGATTTTAAACATTAAAAACATCAAGAAAAGATTGCTAAGTGTGGTTCTTTATATATATATATATATATATATATATATATATATATATATATATATATATATATATATATATATTTTATGTGATACAATATTTTAAGGGAAGGTCTTCCTATTAACATTAAAAATTAATAAAATGATTATCTTTCTTACATGTTCCTTACTTAATTGTTATTTAATACTTATATACTATATATGAGTTTAGTAGATTGATACAAATCAATCTAGAATTGTGCAAAGTATTTATAATTTATATAGAATAGCAAAGGCACAAAAAAATAAACGTCACACTCAGCAAAATTCCACATACACACAATTGTCGAGGCGACATGTGGAATCAGACTGGGTTTTACTGACAATACCGTTTCCCGAGAGAAACAATTGACTTGATTAGCACGTCATCCCTTGACGTCTAGATGTCAACAAGACTGTATACAAAATGACATATATACAAACACGTTGTACTGTCAAGGCGACATGTGGAATTAGAACAGGTAGTTTCTGACAATAGGCCTACTATTCCCGAGAGATACAACTGACTTGTATCACTGGCACCACTTCATCCCTTGACGTCTAGATACTGCATGATTAACAATATACAAAATGACATATGCACGCTAAATTGTCGAGGCGATATTTGGAATTAGAACTCGGAGTTTCTGACAATACTATTCCCGAGAGATACAATTGACTTGTATCTCTGGCAGCAAGTAAGTCATCCCTTGGCGTCTAGGTACAGCATGATTAACACTATACAAAATGACATATGCATGCTAAATTGTCGAGGCGACATTTGGAATTAGAACACAGAGTTTCTGACAATACTATTCCCGACAGATATAATTGACTTGTATCACTGGCAGCACGTCATCCCTTGACGTCTAGATACAGCATGATTAACACTATACAAAATGACATATGCATGCTAAATTGTCGAGGCGACATTTGGAATTAGAACACAGAGTTTCTGACAATACTATTCCCGACATATATAAATGACTTGTATCACTGGCAGCACTTCATCCCTTGACGTCTAGATACAGCATGATTAACAATATACAAAATGACATATGCATGCTGTACTTTTGAAGCGACATGTGCAATTAGAATAATGTGCCGTGGGACATTGAGACTTTTCGTTCCTTGAATTTTTCCTCTTAAACTTGAAATAATTTTGATCCCTATAAATCTTCGTTAATGATAATATGTCTATTATTTCTTGGTTGTTTAATATAGAATACAAATAGGGTTATAAATATATCTTTAGAATAATTAATTTAACAGCTGACACTATAAAAATTTATATAA